>JAVJIF010030500.1:0-185000 GCA_038442645.1 Agave tequilana | reverse complement strand
TTTTTATCTTTAATAAAATCCCATAAATCCATAAAAAAAATTTACAAAACTAAGTTCAGTAATATACTTTGATAAATAAACATTTTTGAGTAAAAATCAAAACATGTTATAAACATTTTGATCTATTTTTGTAACTTGGAATTTTTTGGCTGAAAACAAAAACCGTATTTTTCCAAATTGATTTTTCCAAACTTCTCCAAATACAAAAACAAGATATTTTAAACACCTTTAAAGCTTAGTGTGTATGGATATGATCCACTATACATATGTGATGAAATATATATATTTTTGACATTAAGCTCTAAAATAGTTTTGGTTAAAACACATGTATATATGAAACTCCAAAAACCAAAACGGTATTTTTTTCAAAATGAAAATTCTTTTATATTTTTCCAAAATGAAAGCTCTTTTATAAAACTCATCTAAATCTTGTGTGTGAGTGTATATGATACTTGAGCAATCCACCAACTATTCAATCCTTTACATTTTATCTAAAAACAAAATCTTAACAAAACAAACCTAAACACAAGTCTTCTCTTGAAGGTCTTCACTTGAAGTCTTCTTCTCCTTCTTGACTTGGTCCAAACTTTGATCCAAAGAGTTAGACTCCTCTTGAGTACTTGATGTGGTCTTGATGCACAAGCTCTTGAATCAACACGTGCTAGCTCCAAAACTTGACTTTAAATCCTTTATTGAAGTTACACACCTACTAAGATCTTGATCACATATCTGAGACTAATTAAACACAAGATCATTAGTACAATAACTACATGAGTTAATCATCATTAAAACTAGAGTGATGGGCCTTTGGGCCAACAATCTCCCCCTTTTTAATGATGACAAAACTCATGGAGTTATATATGCATGGATTAAAGTTAAGCTTCATAGAAGCTCCCCCTTAACTCATGCATAATAATAAACAATAAGATATTGCAATGAAGAGCATAAATCTAAACAAATATATATGCATAAACAAGGCAAGAGAAACATACATAAACAAAAGTTCTTTTTCCCAAAAATCTTCTCCCCCTTTTTGTTTAAACTTTCAAAATCATTCTCCCTCATATCTCCCTCATATCTCCCTCATATCTATTTATTTATTGTAAAATGCATAAACCTAATATATGCAAAAACTCAAATATGCATATATAAACTTAAAATCTTTCTCCCCCTTTTTGTCAATCATCAACAAAGGGGTAAAAACCAAATCAACAAGAAAGATATATATGCGATATACATTCATGAAGAGAAAGACGCTAAGTTAGCTTCCCTGCATACATGCATTATATGAAGAAGGGATGACAAGCCCTAACTCACATAACGCATAATATACAATGCATGAGTGGAGATGTGAAGCTCCCTCTACACACGTGTATCACATAAGGAAGAGATGTCAACCTCCTCAATATAACATACACTCAACATGAATCTATATACAGAGGAGATGTTAAGCTCCCCTTACATATAAATAATACATATCAAAATATTTTTAACACAAATTTTGATAATTACTTAAACAAATTTTGAAATCTGTTAAATCAAATTTGAGATATCATTTGAACAACATTTTACCAATTGTAAATAAACAATATAAATTTTGAATTTTTTTATTTTTTTAAGCAATAAATCAATTTGAGATATCACAAGATTTTGATACCAAAAGAAATAGGAAATATGTGATACCAATTGAAATTGAAACACTTGTACATTTTGATACCAATGAAAGAAAATATTTTATATTTTGATATCAATTGAAATATATGGTAAATTTTGATACCAAATAGGCAAAACATATTGATACTAATTGAAATTTAAACCCAATTGGAAATTGAAACATATTAATACCAATTGAAGTATATTGTAAATTTTGATATCAATAAAAATACCAATTGAAAATAATACATAAGCTTGTAAAAGTACCAATTGAGATACCAATTGAAAATTAAGATTTAAATTAAGCTTAGCATAAACAAACTTTGTGCTTTAAACATGTAAATATATCGTAAATCAAGAACAATCAATTCATATATATGTATGAAAATGAAAATACCAATAGAACTTGATATAATTTGAAATTTAAAGCATACATATATAGAAACAAATTATTAGTATACAAAAAAATATCAATTGTGATATCAATTGAAAACACAATAAGGATCAAGTGTATAACTCATACTCCCTACCACCCATTTCATGCACAAGTTTAAATAGATTTTCAATAATGCATACAAGGCATGGTCGCCCAACCAACCGCCCTTTGAAGGGTTGGTAGGGGTTTTTAAAAACAAGAGTTTGAAAATATTTTTATCATTGAAAACACTACCAAATCAAGAATACATAACTAGTTAAAAGTAATTTTTGAAAGACTAGTTAAAGATCCTTCAAACATGAAAACAAATCATATATATCTCATGAATTATACTAAATACATAAAATTGTCACTCAAGATCGATAAAGCTCAAAAATGCTCATGAAAATATAGTCATGAGAAAACAAATAAAATGTGAGTGTACAAGCAACATGTGAATAGCATATTCATGAAAATAGTTAATTAGGCTCAAAAACACCAATCATGTGGAAAACATGAAAATTCATTTTATCAAACAAATATGAAAATCATAAAGATTTATTTTTCATTCAAAAACAAACTTCAAGGTATATGTATCATTTATTCAAGGCGAACAATATACATACATATCCTAAACTAAAATGAGTCCATAATGTAATTTGCAAGAAAGCAAGTGACTCAAGAGCATACATGTATATTTATTAGTTTTGAACAAAAGATTACATATACATGAAGCAAAAACATGAAAATAGGCAAAACAAGTGTAAATGAGTGAATCATCAAAACTAGGTTATACAAGTGCATGTAGTGAGTACAAATGAGCAATGAAGTGCAAACAGATATGAATCAAATTGTTGCTCACTACTTGTGCAGGTATATATACAAGTTTTGATAAAAAACTACATGTAAACAAGTATTTACCACATGAAATTCAAAACATGATTATTTTAACAAACACTAACACATGCTAAAAATCATCAATTATAAAAGCATGTAAATAAAATAGGAGTTTAGAGATATTTACCAAATTAAAGGACTATACTCTAAGTCTCCAAAACATGGTGGTCCTTCCACCAAACCTTCCTTGATAGCAGTGCATCAATATGTGTGTCCATCTAGTCCATGTGCATCCACCACCAAGGCACCAAAGCTATCACGTCATGTGAGACCCACACCTGCATCAAACACACAAGGTGAGGATTTTGGTACCCATTTTCTTTTGGGTCCACGGGGATTAGCTTTGTTCGGAACCCAAATATTATTATTAGCAAAATTAATAGAATTTATCTTATCATAACAAAACTTTGCTAAATGGCCTTTGCGGCCTCAATATGTACACTTGTACACTCTAGTATGATATGTGTATGAGTGTGATCATGACGTGCAAAGCGTGCATAGGCATGTTGTGGGTGATGTGCATGTTCATGAGGAGCTTGTTTCTTTTGAAACAAGGTTTCCAATCTTTTATGGTTAAATGCACAATTGCTCAAAATTGAGCTCAAACAATCTATTTTATTTTTCAAAAATTTAATCTCATTTTTATCAATGGTAGTAGCATGAAATGCACGATCAACAATCTTTTTCTTTTTAGGAACATTTTCTTTTTCTTTTGAAATAATTCTTCTTTTCAAAGAGGTATTTTCTTGCAAAGCAATCTCATTTTGTTTTTTCACCAAAATAATTTTATCTTTCAAAGAAGTATTTCCTTTACAAAGATCAATTAGCTTAGAGGACAAGGAAATATTCTCATTTTTCAAAAATTCATTTTCTTTAGAAATGCATTCTAATTTATTTTGAAATGAATCTTTTTCTTTTAACAAGCAATCAAATTTATTTTTTATTTTCTTATTATCCTTTTTAAGCATGTCATATTTTTCAAGGAGTTGTTGACAAAAAGATGCAAGTCATTATAAGGCATATCAACATCCTCTTCTAACTCGGATTTGGAGTTTATCTCAAGGGGGTTATCCCCTTGGACCATGTAGCATACGTTGGAAGCCTCACTTCCAACATCCGAGTCGCTCCCCGCATAGTATTGTTCTTATTCGACAAGGGAGACAATGGTGTTCCATACTACAAAAGCCGAATCAAGATTAACAACCCTAGATAAATATTCATCATTTAGGGTACTCTTTAATACATGGATGGTTTTTGCATTAGCCTCAAGATACTTGCCGTTTGAACAATATGAATCTTTAATAGTAGCAAGATAAATATGAATGCCTAGGCCTTTGAGGTACATAGACATCTTAACTTTTCACGTTTAGATGTTAAGAATGTCAAAGGTGGGAGGTGACATGAATCCATGTGTGTGTAAACAAATATTGTGATTAGTTATAAAAGAGGATCTTTAACTCAAGGTTGTTAGACCCAAATCAAGAGCACTTGGCTCTGATACCAATTGAAATCACTTAGAGGGGGGTGAATAGGTGACTAGCTAATCTAATGATGAATTAATGCGAAATTAAAACTATTTATGTAAATTATAAATTCTTAAGCTAAACACACCAAGTATAACCTAAGAGTGTAGCCGAATTTCCCGTGAAGGGCTCTGGACTATCTCCTTAAGATTCTTCTAGATAAGAGTTGAGGTACCGCTTTGGCTCTCTTGGTTGAATACAAGTGTGAGCAAACAATCCCCAAGCATATAACAATATAAGCACAAATATATCAATCATATAAAGATAAAGGAAATATGAGCATACAAGATATAAAGACAAGTGAGAGATAGAGAGAGCAATCACAAACACAGGAGATTTGTTTCGAGATTCGAGCACACTTGCTCTACGTCCCCGCCTTCAACACTATGAAGGATTTTTACTATAAAATGATCCCACCAGATCACTCGGTGCCGCAACACCTACAAGTGAGTTCACACTAGAACTCCTTTGGACTCTCTAGTCCCTTCACTCGTTCCCGCAAGAACTACACACCACAAGCACACTAGCTTGCTGAGGCCGCACCTCTACAATGAGTTCTCACTAGAACCCGAAACACCGCGAACCCGCAACTCCGCCTTCTCAAAGTACAAAGATGAACTCTTGGTGATCTAAACACTTGATCTCCTAAAAACAATCTCACAACACCTCTCCTATAGGAATGATATAGCAATGGAAAGCTCAAGATGTGTGAGAAAAACAAGGATGGATGTGGTGGTGAAAACTCAAGAAAATCACTTTTGAAAACTCTTGATAAACTCTCCTTTTGAATAGAAGTATTTGGCTCTAAAACTGTGGAGATAAACACTTAATAGTGTAGGAAAAACTAGCTCAAAAACCCACTACAAATCTTATCTCAAAGAGCCCAAGGGAAGCCCAATTTATAGGCTCCTCAAAAACTAGCCGTTGCAGGCCAGGTGAGCAGTCTGGACTGCTGGCGGTCGATTGGCCAACGGTCAGATTTCTGACCGTTGGGCCAGCAGTCAACCGGCCGGTCGACCATGGCCTAAATACAGAGAGCAGAGTTCTCTACCGGTCGACCGTCCGGTCGACCGGGGCCATTTCCAAAGAACAGAACTCTCCGGCGGTCGACCGGGTCAGTCGACCGGCCCTCCAGCCAAACAAGGCATGCACGTTTTGTGCACGTCGGTCGACCGCCCGGTCGACCGACCTCTGGCTCGGTCGACCATGCAGTCGACCGGCTGAAGGCCAGAAAACTATTTTTGGGGATTTAAAAACTTGGCTTTTTATCCTTAATAAAATCCCATAAATCCACAAACAAATCTATAAAAATAAGTTCAGTAATATACTTTAATAAACAAACATGTTTGAGTAAAAATCAAAACATGTTACAAACATTTTGAACAATTTTTGTAACTTGGAATTTTTAGCTTAAAACAAAAACCGTATTTTTCCAAATTGATTTTTCCAAACTTCTCCAACTACAAAGACAAGATATTTTAAACACTTTTAAATCTTACTGTGTATGGATATGATCCACTACACATATGTGATGAAATATCTATGTTTTTGACATTAAGCTCTAAAATAGTTTTGGTTAAAACACATGTATATATGAAACTCCAAAAACTAAAAGAGTATTTTTCCAAAATGAAAATTCTTTTGTATTTTTCCAAAATGAAAACTCTTTTATAAAAACTCATCTAAATCTTGTGTGTGAGTGTATATGATACTTGAGCAATCCACCAACTATTCTATCCTTTACATTTTATCTAAAAATAAAATCTTAACAAAACAAACTTAGACACAGGTCTTCTCTTGAAGGTCTTCACTCGAAGTCTTCTTCTCCTTCTTGACTTGGTCCAAACTTCGATCCAAAGAGCTAGACTCCTCTTGAGTACTTGATGTGGTCTTGATGCACAAGCTCTTGAATCAACACGTGCTAGCTCCAAAACTTGACTTTTAATCCTTTGTTAAAGCTACACACCTACTAAGATCTTGATCACATATCTGAGACTAATTAAACACAATATCATTAGTACTATAACTACATGAGTTAATCATCATCAAAACTAGAGTGATGGGCCTTTGGGCCAACATCACCTACTTGAGTTATTCATTGCAAATCTATCCTCTAGGATTATTGTATTGTGAGAAATTTTGTTTGTGATCATTGGATCACCAAGTTCTTGTTTGTGATCTAAGTGATCACCAGGTTGTAATTTTCTCTTTGCTTTATACTTGGCTTTGTGTCTACCCTCTTGTGTAGAGGTATGAGAGAGTTGGAGTTGTGTACTCCCAGTTGTAAGTTATAATTCCTTGGTGGAGGTCCCTTTGTGGAAGATCTTTAGTGGATTGTTGAAATCCTTCTATGTGAAGGTGGGGACGTATAGCAGTGGCTCGAACTTTGAAACATATCATCGTGTTTGAATTTAGATCTTTCTCTCTCAATTCTCTACTCTTTATATCTTTCATTACTATTCTTGCTCACATCTATTCATACTTGATATTATTTATATGTTCACACTAGTATTCAACCAAGAGAGCTAATGAAGCACTTCAACTCTTAGTTTAGAGGACGTAAGGAGAAGTTTTAGAGCCCTTCACGGGAAATTCAGCTTCACTCTGGTTATATATTGTGTGGTAGTGTAGAAGTTTTTAATTCTGCATTATTTGTCTCTAGATTAGGGGTACACCTATTCACCCCACTCTAGGTGTACTTTCATGACTAATCATACTTCCTAAGGCACAATTAACTTTCTTAATTAGTGGTCAAATTTTTTTATTTATTTATATGCACACATTTTTTATAAGGGTATTTAAGTCTTCATTTTAATCCCTCAACATATAGGTTTATATAATTCTAAAGAAAAATTCAAGATCCAATTATCTTTCTGATCTTTCTTTCTTAATCTAAAAATCCAACAATTCCTCTTATTTTAATTAAAATTAAGAAATCCTAGTTTAAAATTTTCCTAATTCCTATGATAATTTAATTTTCTTAAAAATAGATCAAAACTTATTCCTTTTTTCAAAACGTTTTGTAAAAAAAAGAAGAGAAAACAGAAAAAATATTAGAAAAATATCCTATATATATATATATATATATATATATATATATATATATATATAAGAAAGATAATTTAGAAAAATCCTATGTTAATATCCTTCTCCATACTTATCTCATGCATTGTCGTCAATGTATGACATGAAATGGTAAAGGTACAATATTACCTCTGTCGTCGACTTGGTCCAGCCGAATTGTTCGGACCGACTGACTGCAAACGCCTCAATCCCTCCTCAATAAGATCTAACCGAGAGATCTACTCCTCCATCTGTCTGGGAAGCCTAATCTGACCCCTAAAAATCTTCCTCATGCCTTTCCAAATGGTAGACATGACGGAATGAGTATCTGTGGGTGGTGGCTTGCGCCAAAACTCAGACTCGTCCGCCTCCTCCAACTGTTCCTCAGAAGAGCAATCACCTGGGACATCCTCAAGTAGGATAGTCGGTGTCCATACTGAGTGGTGGCATCTATTGTACGCACTCGTGATCCTCTCTGGGGCCACGAGGACTCGGTCATATCCTGAAAATTCCTCATCTGGCAGAAAGTTTCTGCATAGACGGGTAACTAAAACCGGGTTCGAGTACTTCGCACCCTGAGCGTGTTATGAATTGGAAATCAAGTGTTGCAGAAGAACTGTGTTCAAATAGACTGTGTGCTGCCTGGTCATAAGGCTATGGATAATTTGCAGCACTGGTCTGTTGACAGATGTGGTGTGATCAAGGCCTAAGATGTTGGGTTGGACCCAACATCCAACGCAGTGAACATTGCGAAATGTGGTGCTAGCCTTGAGACCACGATCCAATTGCATGCACCTCGCAACCATCAAAGTCATGTAATCTATTAGTGGTAATGGAGCGGTGTGTTGTGGAGGGCTGGGGATCTATATAACTGCCTCAATCGTGTCAATATTCACAAGGAGATCCCGGTGTTAAAGTGGACTGTAAACTGGTTAAGGTCTAGGTCTATGGTAAATGCATCTAGATGTGTGTAAAATTTTGTGACAAGAGCAGGGCAGTAACATGCATCATATTCCGAATTATCATATACAAGGCCGTACCATTGCCTCTCTTTAATTCGATCTAAAAATACAATACCATGCCCATTGACATTATTCAAGATTCTATAAAAATCTTTCTCAGCAAAAATTTCTTAGGCAATGGTATTCAAAATTTAGAAAGCAAGAAGAGGAAAAGATATGCGCAAACCTCCCCAAGAAACTATGGGGGGAAACTCAATACAAAGACTGCCTCTCGCAGTCTGAGCAGACCAATTGAAGAAGATAACAATAGATCTGAGATCTACTGTTCAGATCGATAAGGTCGAACGCTGGTGGCACCACTGGAATAGGAAAAAGCCGCGAAAATGCGACTTTTCAGGGGGGGTTGCGGCAAAGTTGAGGAATCCGAGGCTAAAATTTCAATGGTTGCGACGTTGACTCTCTCTTATTTAGATCTAGGGTTTGTTTTTCAGTTTGAAAGCATGGGACAGAGATGAAGAGGAGTTATATAGGGGGTTAAAATTTAATTTCCTATTGTACCCTTTCTTAGATATAGGAATTTCTAAGATGGGATTTTAGGATTTATTTGATGGTTTAGTTTTATTTATATATATATTTATTTACTTTTTTATTTTTATTTTATATTTTATTTTTTTATTTCCCTTGAATGATTTATCTATTTACCGCGAAGGGGAAAAAAAACAATGCAATCCTTGGTCAGTTATAAAATGGTTCATAAAGACCCATAACCTTATCCACATCTGACTTAAGTTCAGTGGCCAAGAATGGCTTGAGTCTTTGTCCATTCACCTTGAAAACTTGGTCGTTCTTGGGATCAGAAATTTCCAATGCACTGTGTGGAAATATAGTTTGTTCCGTGAAGGGTCCTGACCATCATGTTTTTAATTTGCCTGCAAATAGATGACGCCTAGAATTGTAGAGCAGCGCTTTTTGCCAGGGACAAAATTCTTTCGTTATATGGAGCGGTCATGAAAGATTTTAGTTCTGCTCTTGTGATTTTAGCATTATCATACGCTTCATTACGTATCTCCACTAACTCCAAAATTTGTGGTTTTCGTAGATCACCGGATTTGTCCAAATCAAAATTGAGTTATTTAATTGCCAGTAAAGCACAATGTTCCAGTTCAACTGACAGATGGCAGGGTTTCTCAAATACTATTCGACACGGAGACATACCGAGGACAGTCCTAAAGGTAGCCCAATAAGCTCATGGTGCATCTATTAGTTTTATGGACTAATCCTTTCGGTTTTATCCTACAGTTTTTTTTAGTATGAGTTTTATTTGTTATTTGTAACCTCAACCTGCCCGTTAGTTTGAGGATGATACATCATGGATAATTTGTGTGATATTGAATATTTACGCATTAGGGCTTCAAAGCCCTATTACAGAAATGAGTTCCGTTGTCACTGATTATCACAGGGGGCACCGAAGCCAGGGATGATATTCTCTTTTAGAAATTTAACAATAACCTTGTTGTCATTTTTCTTGTGGTACGCTTCTACCCATTTTGACACGTCCACTGCAACCAAAATGTACTGGTTGCCAAAGGAAATGGGAAATGGCCCTATGAAATTGATGCCCCATCAAAAATCTCTACTTCATTTAAGGGCATCCATCATGTTAGAAATCCTTTCCATCATTTGGCAGTTTTTGCACAGCTTGCAAAAATTGAAAGAGTCTTTGAAATGAGTAGGCCAGTAGAACCCACTCTGTAAGACTTTTAAGCAATCTTGTGTGGACTAAAGTGTTCACTACACACAAGTGTTGACCGAGAGGCCCATCACTCTTGTTTTGATGATGATTAACTCATGTAGTTATAGTTTACTAATGATCCTGTGTTTAAATAGTTTCAGTGATTGTCCAAGATATTAGTAGGTGTTTAGCTTCAACAAAGGAGTTTTAGAGCTTTCACATGTAGATTCAAGAGCTCGAGCGTCAAGATCGCATCTAGTACTCGGTTAGAGTCAAGATCATTGGATCGCGTTTGGATCGAGTCGGCTTGGAGACAAGAAGACTTCGGTTTGTGTTTAGTATGTTTAGATCATTGTAAAGATTAGATAGTATTGATATGCTCAAGTTTGAAAATCACCTAGAGGGGGGGTGAATAGGTGATAAAGCTAATCAATGGACAAATTAAAAAAATAAGATGTAACAATCACCACACAAGATTCACAAGATGAATGAAAGTAAGTAAATATAGCAATGATGATGATAAGCAAGTAATAAGTGCAAGAATGTAAACCAATCGCAAACACAAGGATATGTTATCGAGGTTCGAGCACCCAGCTCTACTCCCCGCCTTCCCCAGAAGGATTCTAGCTACTTCCACTATCTCAAGGAAATCACAAATACACCGGAGTACCCAACTCCACAATCTCAATTACAAGCAATTTCTGAGTAGTCAAAAGACCACAAACTTTCTCTTTCAAATGTCTCTTCCCTTACAAAAGGTCCTTAGAGAACAATGAGTAGGAATGAAGCTCTTGTTGCAAGTGAAGAAAGGAAATTAAATCAGAGAGTATTTTAAAACCACTTCAGAAAATGAGAGAGAATTTCAGCACAAAAACCAAGAAACAAAGCTCTTTTGAATGCCTTAAACTTTTGAATTTTTCTTGCAAAAATTGTTGTTGTAAATAAACTCTCCCCAAACACCCCTATTTATAGGAGAGGGCTAGGGTTTAAGGATAATACAAACTTAAGGTTAATTAAGTCATATTAGATTTGAAATATATCCCTAAATCAAATTTTAAACACAAGAAGACAAAATAAAACAGCTTATTAAAAACTGCCCGTTACTGTTCAACGGATAGTTCGGTCGACTGGCCGGTCGACCGTACGTTCAAAATTATGACCGTTGCAGGCCAGCGGTCGACCGCCCGGTCGACCCAATCTATCCGAGAGCAGACTGAGTTACAGTCGGTCGACCGTGCGGTCGACCGCAAAAACGTGCACACTGATACATGTACACCCAGAGCTTCAGTCGACTGGGCCGGTCGACCGGCCAAACCTGACATAGGTCCGGTCGACTGGCTCAGGTCAAAAACCAGGTTTTGGACAGAAAATTAAAAGGGATTTTGATTTTGACAAAAATACTTTTGAACAGGGATTAGCATAAAACATAAATATATATCTGTAGGCAAAATCTTGTATGCAAAATATTTTTGTATAAATTATAAGAAATTATTTTGGATTAGGTATGTGCGCAAAAACGTGTGTGATAGAGCTTCAAACCTATCCACTATTCTTTAACAAACTATAAAACTAAAAACAAAATAATTAAAGACTTCTTGAGCAATCTTCAAGTCTTTGAGCCATGCTATCCTTGCTAGAGCCTTTTCTTCTATGATCCTTCCTTGATATGCAATATGCCTTCATAGCTTTATGAACCTAGAAGTTGTTGCAATAGCAAGCAATGCCCTCCAAACATGGTACTTATCCTGAAACTTATCTTAAGCAAATTCATTAGTACCAAATAGCTCTTATTTGGTTTGTCATCATCAAAACACAAAACAATTGGAGAGTGTAACCTCTTGGGCCAACAATCTCCCCCTTTTTGATGATGACAAAACAAATAGGCTATAAACAAAAATATAGGGGAGGAGAAAACTCTCCCTCAAATTATGCTATATGAAAAACACAAGAATTTATTGAAAACAAAAAAAAATGCTCTTGATACTAATTGAAACCAATTGAAACAATAATGAAAATCACATACTAACAAAACACAAGAATTCTCAAAAACGCATGAAAACAAAACAAGACAACAAAAACATATATAAACTCATATAAACTCATATGGAACCAAGACCATATAAATTTATTTTTGTCCATGTAAACTTATTCTCCCCCTTTTTGTCATACATCAAAAAGGTTATGAAAAACATGTCTATTCAATAACACAAACATTAAGTTCTCCACAAATAAACGAGAATCTAGCAAAATCAAGTGGTTTAGTGAAAATATCGGCTAGTTGTAAATCCGTGGAAACATAATCAATATCTATATCTCCTTCTCAAAATGATCTCTAAGAAAATGATATCTAATCTCAATGTGCTTGGTCTTACTATGTTGATTTGCATTCTTAGTCATGTGTATAGTACTAGTATTATCACAAAATATTTTTATATGATCAAAATGCAAATCAAAATCAAGGAGAGTATGTTTCATCCAAAGGACTTGTGCACAACAAGCCCCCGCGGTAACATACTCCGCCTCGGCGGTTGAGAGTGCTACGGAATTTTATTTCCTAGAGGACCATGAAACAAGACAATTACCAAGAAATTGACATGTCCCACTAGTACTCTTTCTATCTACTCTACAACCCGCATAGTCGGCATCCGAATAACTCGTCATTGAGAAATCTCCGGTTTTCGGATGCCATAGACCCATCCCAATAGTGCCCTTAATATAACGAATAATGCGTTTTACCACGATAAGATGGGACTCTTTAGGACACGATTGAAATCTAGCACAAAGACACACACTAAACATGATATCCGGCCTACTTGCCGTTAAATATAAAAGACTTCCTATCATGCTTCTATATAATTTAATATCAACATTTTTACCTTGGTCATCTTTATCAAGCTTGGTTGTAGTTGCCATGGGAGTGTTGCAAGTCTTTGAGCCTTCAAGTCCAAACTTCTTTACAAGTTCCTTTGCGTACTTGGCTTGACTTATGAACGTCCCGTTTTGCAATTGCTTGATTTGGAGTCCAAGGAAGAAATTGAGCTCACCCATTGAAGACATTTCAAATTCAAGTTGCATGACCTTTTCAAAATCCTTGCATAAAAGCTCATTAGTAGAACCAAAAATTATATCATCTACATAAATTTGCACAATTAATATATCATTATCAACATGCTTAGTAAATAGAGTTGTGTCTACTTTGCCTTTAACAAAATCATTTGAAATTAGAAAACTAGAAAGCCTTTCATACCAAGCTCTAGGAGCTTGTTTCAATCCATATAAAGCTTTATCAAGTTTAAAAATAAAATCGGGATGAACATGATCAACAAAACCGGGAGGTTGAGAAACATAAACTTCTTCATTAATAAAACCATTCAAAAATGCACTTTTCACATCCATTTGAAAAAGTTTAAAATTTTTGAAAGATGCAAAAGCTAGTGTCATCCGTATGGCTTCAAGCCGTGCTACTGGTGCAAAGATCTCCTCAAAGTCAATTCCCTCAACTTGAGTGTAACCTTGGGCCACTAACCTAGCTTTATTCCTAATGACATTTCCGGACTCATCCATCTTGTTTCTAAAGATCCACTTAGTACCAATTATTGGTCTATCGTGGGGCTTAGGAACAAGGTGCCAAACTTGGTTGCGCTCAAATTGATTGAGTTCCTCTTGCATGGCAAGCAACCAATATGGGTCCGTCTCGGCTTCGATAATGCCTTTGGGTTCAAAATGAGAAATGAAAGCAAAGTTACCACATAGGTCATGGAGTTTGGAGCGTGTTGTGACTCCTTTAGATGCATCACCCAAGATGAGCTCCTTAGGATGATTTGTAGCGTATCTCCAAGCTTTAGGAAGCGGTTGAGAGCTTTCCTCTTTATCCTCTTGAACATCACCACTTGATTCTTGCTTTTCTTCTTGAGCGGGTGAGTCCTTCAAGGATAGTCTCTCCATGTCTTCACCTAATGGTTCAATCTCTACAACATTCTCAACAACCACATTAGATTCTTCAAACTTAACATGCATGGTTTCTTCAATAGTAAGTTAAGATCTATTAAAAACTCTATATGCTTTGCTAGTAGAAGAATATCCAACAAAGATAGCTTCATAAGCCTTAGCATCAAATTTACCCAAATTCTCTTTAGTATTTAAAACAAAACACTTGCATCCAAAAACTTTAAAATATACAACATTAGGTTTTCTAGAATGATACATTTCAAAAGATGTTTTGGAAGAATTCTTACACACATAAATACGATTTGAAATATAGCATGCGGTGTTTACGGCCTCGGCCCATAAATATTAAGGGAGGTCATATTCACTTATCATTGTCCTAGC
Source organism: Agave tequilana (assembly GCA_038442645.1). NCBI lineage: Eukaryota > Viridiplantae > Streptophyta > Magnoliopsida > Asparagales > Asparagaceae > Agave > Agave tequilana. The sequence goes on along the minus strand of JAVJIF010030500.1, from coordinate 170,426 downwards.
CATCTCTTGAAGTATTCTATTTTTCCTTTCTACAATTCCATTTTGTTGTGGAGTCCTAGGACAAGACATTTCATGCTTGATTCCCTTTTCATCACAATAAGTCATGAAGAGTTGGTTAACAAACTCACCACCTCTATCACTCCTTATTCTCAAAATCGAAAAACCTTTTTCTTTTTAACCCTTTTTCGAAAAATTTTGAAATATGAAAATGTTTGATCTTTACTTTGCAAGAAGAAAACCCAAGTGAAACGGGAAAAATCATCAACTAAAACAAATGCAAATCTACTACCATTTAAACTTTTAGTTTGTGTTGGTCCAAAAAGATCCATATGAATTAGTTCTAAGGGCCTAGTAGTCATGATATCCTTAATTGGTTTGAAGGAAGACTTGGTTTGTTTCCCAAGTTGGCACGCACCACAAATGCGGTCTTTCTCAAACTTCAAGCAAGGTATACCCTTTACTAAATCCTTAGAATTAATTCTAGCATGATGGTCAAAAGATGCATGTCCTAATCTTCTATGCCAAAGCCAAGAATTTTCATCAAAAGCATTCAAGCATTTAGTAGAACAATCTAAATTAAGTATGTCAATGATATAAACATTATTGTCACGAAAACCGGTAAGAATACAAACATCGGATTTAACATCAAAAATCTTGCAAGAAGAATCATCAAAAACAACTTTAAGTCCACGGTCACAAAGTTGACTAATGCTAAGCAAATTATGTTTTAAACCATCTACTAAAACAACATTCTCTATAATAGGAGATGAACCAATTTGAATGTTACCTATACCGATGATAGTTCCTTTGGAGTCATCTCCGAAGGTGACGGAGCCACCTTCCATGTACCTTGATAGGGTTGTAAAGTTGTTGATATCCCACGTCATATGTCTTGAACAACCACTATCAAGGTACCACCGCTCCCTACGTCTTGGAGCCTTGGTGTGTACCTACATCAAATAATTTAGGACTTGATTTTGGTACCCACATTTTCTTGGGTCCTAGGGGTTAGTTTCATTAACCCAAACAAGATTATTTGATCTATTAACTTGGTCATAGAAAAATTTAGCTAAATGTCCATTCTTACCACAATATGTGCATCTATATACTCTACCATATTTGAAAGCATAATGAGTGTGTGATTTGTGAGCATGAGAGTTGTGAGCATGAACAGATTTAGCATGTGTAGTGTGAGCATGAGTAGACTTAACATGAGAGGTGTGCTTTTTAGAAAACATGTTCTCAAGTTTCTTTGTGTTAAAAGCACAATCATTTAAAACTTTTTCAAAATCATTTATTTTAGATTTAAAAGAAGAAATTTCATTTTTATCAATCATAGGAGATTTTGCCTTACAAGAAATCTTGTAGGCACTAAATTCTTCTTGAATAGAAATGAGATTAGAAGAAAGATCATCTTTTTCTTTAGAAACCATAGCAAGTTGATTTTTAAGAAAAGCAACTTCCTTTTGCAATTTTAAGCATTCAAGTTTCTTGTTATCATAAGTTTCGGAAAGTTCAACAAAAGCATGTACAAGAACTTTCTTACTTAATTCATCATCTTCATCATCATGAGATTGAGGGGTTACCTTAGGAGTGTTTGCCATGAAACACATGTTCGCCGTATCCACCTCTTCTTCGGACTCGCTTTCTGAATCCCACGTTACCTTGTATGCTTTCTTTTCCTCCGGCTTCTTTGGCTTGAAGGAGGAAGTCATCTTCTTCTTAAACTCCGGGCAATCCGCCATGATATGTCCGGGTTTGCGGCAATTGTAGCAAATGATCCTTCTCTCCTCTTTGCCTTCAAATTTCTTCCGGAAGTTGAGCTTGTTCTTCCGGTACAACCTCTTGACATTCCGCACAAGTAGAGTTAGCTCCTCATCATCTTCTTCGTCTTCTTCATCGTCATCATTGGTGGATGAAGTCTTGAAGGCTATGGATTTCTTCTTTGAAGTAGTGGCCTCTTCTCTTGCCTTCTTCTCCATCTCATGGGTCTTTAGGTTCCCAATGAGACTAATGAGGTCCATCTCATCCTTGTCGTTCAATTCTTTTAAGGTGGTGGCCTTTATCTCCCATGAAGACGGAAGAGCCCGAATAACTTTCCGCACCTTTTGATCATTGGAGATGTCATCACCTAAGGAAGAAAGACCATTAGTGATTTTAGTAAACCTTGTAATCATACTATCAATAGACTCATCATCAATCATTTTAAATGACTCATATTGGGACCTCAAGAGATCTATCTTAGCTCTCTTGACTTGTGAAGTCCCTTCGTGTGTGACCAATAAGTGTTGCCAAATCACATAGGCGGATTGGCAATGAATTACCCGAGTAAGGTCATCCTCATTCAAGGCGGTTAATAGGGAGTTTTGGGCCTTGGAGTTAGCCTCATATTCTCTAAAGTTGAAGTCGGTCCAAGTGCTCTCATCACCATCGGGTGCTACATAGGGTTTGGTCAAGGACTTGGCCACTAAGCTACCAAAGATTGCAAAAATATAGTCATCCTAACCTTTCAAATAGGGAAATTAAGTCCATCAAATTTAGGAGGGTTTTAATGTTATCGGCCATGTTTACTAGTGTATGAATGTATGAATGAAAATGTTGATTAGCAAATTTTAAGGATCTCTCTATGGATGTTAAGCCAAAACCTAGAGTCCAAGCTCTGATACCAATTGAAAATCACCTAGAGGGGGGGTGAATAGGTGATAAAGCTAATCAATGGACAAATTAAAAAAATAAGTTGTAACAATCATCACACAAGATTCACAAGATGAATGAAAGCAAGTAAATATAGCAATGATGATGATAAGCAAGTAATAAGTGCAAGAATGTAAACCAATCGCAAACACAAGGATATGTTATCGAGGTTCGAGCACCCAGCTCTACTCCCCGCCTTCCCCAGAAGGATTCTAGCTACTTCCACTATATCAAGGAAATCACAAATACACCGGAGTACCCAACTCCACAATCTCAATTACAAGCAATTTCTGAGTAGTCAAAAGACCACAAACTCTCTCTTTCAAATGTCTCTTCCCTTACAAAAGGTCCTTAGAGAACAATGAGTAGGAATGAAGCTCTTGTTGCAAGTGAAGAAAGGAAATTAAATCAGAGAGTATTTCAAAAACCACTTCAGAAAATGAGAGAGAATTTCAGCACAAAAACCAAGAAACAAAGCTCTTTTGAATGCCTTAAACTTTTGAATTTTTCTTGCAAAAATTGTTGTTGTAAACAAACTCTCCCTAAACACCCCTATTTATATGAGAGGGCTAGGGTTTAAGGATAATACAAACTTAAGGTTAATTAAGTCATATTAGATTTGAAATATATCCCTAAATCAAATTTTAAACACAAGAAGACAAAATAAAACAGCTTATTAAAAACTGCCCGTTACTGTTCAACGGATAGTTCGGTCGACTAGCCGTCGACCGTACGTTCAAAATTATGACCGTTGCAGGCCAGCGGTCGACCGCCCGGTCGACCCAATCTATCCGAGAGCAGACTGAGTTACAGTCGGTCGACCGTGCGGTCGACCGCAAAAACGTGCACACTGATACATGTACACCCAGAGCTTCAGTCGACTGGGCTGGTCGACCGGCCAAACCTGACATAGGTCCGGTTGACTGTCCGGTCGACTGGCTCAGGTCAAAAACCAGGTTTTGGACAGAAAATTAAAAGGGATTTTGATTTTGACAAAAATACTTTTGAATAGGGATTAGCATAAAACATAAATATATATCTGTAGGCAAAATCTTGTATGCAAAATATTTTTGTATAAATTATAAGAAATTATTTTGGATTAGGTATGTGCGCAAAAACGTGTGTGATAGAGCTTCAAACCTATCCACTATTCTTTAACAAACTATAAAACTAAAAACAAAATAATTAAAGACTTCTTGAGCAATCTTCAAGTCTTTGAGCCATGCTATCCTTGCTAGAGCCTTCTTCTTCTATGATCCTTCCTTGATGTGCAATATGCCTTCATAGCTTTATGAACCTAGAAGTTGTTGCAATAGCAAGCAATGCCCTCCAAACATGGTACTTATCCTGAAACTTATCTTAAGCAAATTCATTAGTACCAAATAGCTCTTATTTGGTTTGTCATCATCAAAACACAAAACAATTGGAGAGTGTAACCTCTTGGGCCAACAAAGTTCACACACACACAAAAGTTTAAAGTTTATTGTTTTGATTTCGGTTTAACCGGTTTTGGATTTCATGTCAAAAACATAGATATAATATCTTTCATGTATATTGGATTCTAGCCATATACAATATGCTTCAAATTTATTTCAATATCATGTTTTTGTATTTACATAAGTTTTGGAGAAAACAGTTTTCCATTTCAAAAATTTAAGTTTTGGAAAATACCGATTTTGTGTTCAAGCTTAATTTCAATATCACAAATATGGTTCAAATTGTATATAATATGTGTTGAATTTTAGTCACACATATTTGTATTTCAAAGATCTTATAAGAACTTATTTTGTAGAATTTATATGATTTTATGGGATTTAATTGATATTAAAAAGTCTAAGTTTTAATCCCTATAATTATTTGTATAGGCTGTCTGCCGGTCGACCGGACGGTTGACCGAGTCAGGAGTTGGTGGCCGGTCGACCGATGTGCACAAACATGCACAGCCTGTTTGGCTAGTGGGCCAGTCGATCGTCCAGAGAGCTCTGCTCTCTGGATCTGGCCCCGGTCAACCAGGCGGTCGACCGGCCGAGAGCACTGCTCTCTGGTTCTGGCCTCGGTCGACCGGGCGGTCGACCGGACGCACAACAGTTATAAAAATGACCGTTGGCCGGTCGACCGGGCAGTCGACCGGAAGGACGATTTTGCCCTTTCCAGACTGCCAACGGGCAGACTTTTCAGAGGCTATATATATGCCTTCTCTTGAGCTGATTTAACCAAGATCTGAGAAGAAAAAATTTATATCTTTCAAGTGTTTTTCAGCAAAAGTTTTTGTGGTTAAAAGATTTATCTTTATTTTATTTTCAAGGGTTGGAAAAATTAAGGAAAAATAGAGCATTTGGTATATTAGTTTTGATCTTCATTTTTATCTTGTTCTAATTGTTTTCCCAAGTATTTTCCTTTGTGTTTTGATTTCCAAACACCTTGTATTCTCACACTTGAGCTATCATCTTTATCCTATTTATAAGATCTTATTTTTGTGAGAAAATTAGTTTGTGGTCTTTGAGATCACCAAGAGTTGTAACCTTCTTTTCTTTGTTGTTATTCCTCTTGTGTAGAGGGGATTGTGGAGGTTGTGTTGGTATCCTTCTAAGTGTAGAGGTGATTGAGGTTGTTGTTTAGCTTTGAGCCTTATCCCTGATTGGTAGTGAAAAGTGCATTTTTATCATCATATTTACCATCACATTTTCATATTTATTCATTTAATTCTGCACATTTATTAATATTTTGTAATTTATTGTGTGCAGGCCTCGAATTCTTATTTTTATAATAAATAAAGCTTAATGAAGCCCAAAAGCCCACAGTTGAAGCCCAGGTGTAAAAGTGCAAATATCAATTGTCAAAGTGCAAATACACAAAGGGCTAAAGTTGCAAACATCAAAGATGAGGGAAGGATAGACTTCTACCCAACCCTAAACTCTTGCAGATGAGAATGAAAAGAGTGCAGAGATAAGGAAATTTGTTTAAAAGAGATTGGGAGAATTCAAAATCTAGATAACTTGATTCCCAAGTTATATCCAAATCCCATGATAAAGAGCCAGGATGCAGTTTCCAGAAGCAAACGCCCAGATGGACGGACCAGGAGAAGCCACGCGCCAAAGCGCGTGGCCAGACGTCATACTTTTGCCGCAGAATTGCGGCAAAAGCCGCAATTCTGCGGCACTTTGAGCTTATCCAGAAACCAATTTTCGTGGGCAACTTTATTCAGGACTCCTCGGCCTTCTGCACCTATAAATACCCCCTGCAGTGCAACGTACAGAGTCGTCCAGCGAAGAGCCAAGGGCCAAAAGCTAGGGTTTTTAGGTTTTCTTTCTAGGTTAGATTTTATGTTCGTTTTTCTTTTGTAAAATCTGTAACTGAGAGTGGAGGAAGCTTTCATGGAGGAAGGAGTCCATGCTTGTACTGAGGTGACAGCGGTGTAAGCCAACTCTTCTTCTATTGTTAATGAAATCTGCTTGAGGTTTGTCTTTTTTATTATTCTTGTTTTATTTCTTCGTGTTTTATTCTTGTATTTCTCTGTTCCTGTTTTCTTCCATTGTTTTTCTCTAATGCCTCGTGAACAATGAGACCCAATTGCATTGAGACTGCCTAGCCAAAGAAGAACCCTTGATGGCTTATGGCGATGAACATCCTATACGCCATACTTGCAAGTCTTCCGAGAAAAGGTAAATCATCGCACGGATCGAAGGTAAGCAGGCTGAAGAGGTTTGTACGTGTTATCTTCTTTCTTTTCTTTTCTTTCTTTAGATTAGATCCATATCTCCACATCTTCCTAAATTCTTTTCTACCACTTCATTGTAAATACCACTGCTAATAATAAAAAGATAAATTTTTAGAGTAAAACTTACAAACGCTTCCATCGCTAGTCCCTCCCTGAGGATCACGACCCGCATAGCCTTGCTACCGCGGATTAGTATTGAGCACTTTGCACAATCTTTTCCTAAATCTGATATTCATTATTTTTTGTGCAGGTGAAACTCGATCAACAAATTGGCGCCGTTGCCGGGGAGGGACGGTAAGTTATTCTCTAATAAAAAAAATTATTAACTAATTCTTTTATTCTTTTCTGTTTGCAGGTTTGGAGAACAGGAAACAGAAACATAGCAGCAGCAGTGGACATACAGCTATTCTGTGCCTCTGCCCTCGAAGGCAGAGCACCAGAACCTACTGTATTGCCGCGGAAACGCGGCAACAGTAGAGAACTACTGATTGATCTTTTTGCAGGTTGCTGCAAATTGTAAATTCTGTTTACTGCTCTATTCTGTTTTGTTCTGTGATAGACCTGTAAATTGCTAATAATTCAACAGTAAATTATTTGTTGTTAAAAATAAAAATTGATTAGACGTTTGCATATTAGGCACGTGTCTTTTCAATATATTTATTTTTACTGTTGAAGAGTGCTGGAGAAGCAAGGTACGTACGCATTGCATGTAGAATAGGACTCATCTCTTGGTTGATTTTCTGCTTTGAGTGATTCTTATCTATTTATCTTGTACACTTGCACTAATTCATCTTAAGGGCATAACCCATTAACAAGATAAGGTGGGGATTTCATCACCCTTCCTTAGCCCAAAAATCATATCCCGAGCACTCACTAACCCAAACCTAATTAAAACAAAGTAGACGTTGGCCCTACGGACATCTCGGACTCAATAAGAGATTATCCTAAGGGGGAACAGTGCTGGAAGTTGACTCTTGCCAAATCAGTGTCTAGGAAGGGGATTGAGGGCCGAAAGCCCGAAGATTGGTGGTTATTTAATTAAGGAACGTCTTTGACGGAAAACCTCCCACCACTCTTGCCCTGACCTGGCTGATTAACTTGCGGTCAAAGTCTGCACTCAACCTCTCGTGGACGGTCTAACCAGTTAGGAGTCGTCTAGGTCATAGGTCTACCCTAATTTAGGATAGAATTTTTTCTTTTTGTTTGTTTATTTGTTTGTTTGTTTGTGTTGGTGTGATATGGCATATAATAATAATTTTTCCAACTTTAATCCATATTACACACCTAACTATTTTTCGGATATTACCAACCCGGCATATCATAACTTTGACCAATCTAGTGTGCCGGAATGGTCTTATCCGAATGAATATAGCCCACACCCTCCATCTTATGACTATAATTTCCATAATAATTTCAACTCGTCACAGAGTTCATGGGGTTTCGATTCCCCCGAGTCTAATTCTCAACCAAATTGTCCTTCATATCCATCTAGTCCACATTCTTTCAATGATTCATACTCTGATCCTCCCATTCAGAATAGATTACCATCTATCAGGGAAATGATAAGTATGCATGAGTCCAAGCAAAAATTACCATCAATCGCAGACATGATAATGCGTGAGTCCACCGACTCACAACTTCATCACGATTACACTTCATCTTTTCAAGTCCAATCACAGCATGATGCACCTATCGACTATGAAAGGATGCTTGCAGCCATGACTCAGGCTAGATTAGCCCGTGATCGTGACATAGATCTGATGGTTCAATCCTTACGTTCTCACCGTTCGGCCATTTCTGATATCACAGACCACTCTCTTAGAGCCGACGAACCAAGTTGCTTTGGACAACAAGATTCTATTTCAGTGCCATCATTTGAACTTGCCGAAACTCCAATTGTTGATAGTTTGGCAAGTTTTTCCTTTCCTGAAATAGAACTTGAGGATGAATATGATCATGATCCCCAACTTGATGATTCAGTTTTATTTCCTGATTCAATAATGACTCCAGTGTCTCCACCTGATTTCACTTTTCCCGAGTCAACATTGGATCCTATTCCAATTCATCATGACATTGAATCACCCATTTTAGATGATCATATTAAACTTGACCAATTTTACAATTTTGAAAATCCTATGGATAAATTGGCAAGTTCTTTTTATTACATTGAACTCAATGAGATATGCGACCTAGATTCTCACAATCTCTTTACTTCTGAAACTGATTGTACAATTCTGACGGAAGATGTTGACCTTAGTTTTGAAGAATTGTATGGCGATGAGCTAGAATTCCTTAATATTAGAAGTAAAGAGATATCACCCATATTAGGTCACATTCCATTGTGGGAAGAAGATTGTGGACTTGAGTTTCAATTTCTTGACTTGGACTCAATTCTTGAACCTAGCCTGACTCCTGAGCCCTTACTTGATTTGAGCATCTTCCTTGAGTCGGTATTCGTTCCCGTACCTATAATGTCCAAGTCAATAATTCCATCTTTTCATACTCCATTTTGGGACAAGGAGGTTGAGACAATTAACTCTGAAATTTATTATGAAATTTTGAAATTTGATGGGGTGGAAATACTAAAAATTGATTATACATATATTTTAGTGGGTTATGTAAGGAAAGTTTCTGGTGGGTTCCACCAAATTATCTGTTATCTTGATTGGGTAGCATTTCGTGGACCAATTAGACCACCACCGGAACCACCACCCTAAGGTAACTTCCGCCTTCCCTTGTTCTGTTTCATGCATATATGCATTCATTCATACATTGAGGACAATGCATGAGATAAGTGTGGGGATGGGCTTTACTAACATACTAACATAAGTAGACACTAACAAAATTTGCTAATAAAAAATATATATATAAAAAAATGTTATAAAAAGGAAATATTTTGACTTATTTTTTTGAAAGAAATCTAAGTTAGTTTTAAGGATTAGGAAAATCATGATTAGGATTTCCAAAAACTAGGTCAAAATAAATAAATTGTTTAAATTTTAGGTATAGGAGAGAAATTAGTCTTGATTTTTACCTTAATGAAATATGCATACCAAATGCATATCTAGGATTCTAAGATAAAGACCTTGTGCCTCATAAAAAAAAAAATAAAAAAATTCACCAATTAAGCTGATACATGTGCCTCAAGAAGCATAAGTATTCATGCCTAAAGGTGAGTAAATAAAATAAAGTCCTTAGTTTTGGGGCCTAGTTCACTCGAATTTGAGTCCGCGGGGTGTTTTCTCACCTGGTGCCCTAAAGCCAACCGGTTTGAGAGTCATCGACTTTAAGTTCGTTACATGGGTGGATTAGAAAGCCTAAGGAAATTAAGGAAAAATTACTTATATATGTATTAACACATCTAATACTCAATTAGTTAGGTATGAGGGCCTCAAGAAGCCTTAATGCTTATACGAAAGAAATTAGATGCGTTATACATATTAAAATAATAATAATAAATATATATATATATATATATATATATATATATATATTATATATATATATATATATAAAGAGGCATGAGAGTCCAAGTTAAGGAATTCCTAGTAAAAACATAAGGATGCATATGATTTTTGGTAACGAAAAAGACTATATTAGAAATTCAATTTTAATTCTTACCTAAAATGGAAAACAATTAACTTTATAAAGACTAAGTTTGAAGAATGAATAAAAGTGAGAATCCTAAAACTTATAGACTACTTAGTCTCTTCAATAATAATTCAAATATTTTTCTTTTTATGGATTTTGTGGGTGCAATCCGCTGAAAACCCTCACGAGACAACACTCGTCCTCTAGGGTAACCTAGAGGTTTAACGGCTTGTTGCACGTGCTAAGTGCAACCGTGATTCCTACAAAAGTGAGTTAGGTTAGATTAACTTTTCATTTCTTTTTCTTTTTCTTTTTCTTTGTTTTTACTCGAGGACGAGCAAAAAGTTAAGTGTGGGGGTGTGATTGGTAATGAAAAGTGCATTTTTATCATCATATTTACCATCACATTTTCATATTTATTCATTTAATTCTGCACATTTATTAATATTTTGTAATTTATTATGTGCAGGCCTCGAATTCTTATTTTTATAATAAATAAAGCTTAATGAAGCCCAAAAGCCCACAGTTGAAGCCCAGGTGTAAAAGTGCAAATATCAATTGTCAAAGTGCAAATACACAAAGGGCTAAAGTTGCAAACATCAAAGATGAGGGAAGGATAGACTTCTACCCAACCCTAAACTCTTGCATATGAGAATGAAAAGAGTGCAGAGATAAGGAAATTCGTTTAAAAGAGATTGGGAGAATTCAAAATCTAGATAACTTGATTCCCAAGTTATATCCAAATCCCATGATAAAGAGCCAGGATGCAGTTTCCAGAAGCAAACGCCCAGATGGACGGACCAGGAGAAGCCACGCGCCAAAGCGCGTGGCCAGACGTCATACTTTTGCCGCAGAATTGCGGCAAAAGCCGCAATTCTGCGGCACTTTGAGCTTATCCAGAAACCAATTTTCGTGGGCAACTTTATCCAGGACTCCTCGGCCTTCTGCACCTATAAATACCCCCTGCAGTGCAACGTACAGAGTCGTCCAGCGAAGAGCCAAGGGCCAAAAGCTAGGGTTTTTACGTTTTCTTTCTAGGTTAGATTTTATGTTCGTTTTTCTTTTGTAAAATCTGTAACTGAGAGTGGAGGAAGCTTTCATGGAGGAAGGAGTCCATGCTTGTACTGAGGTGACAGCGGTGTAAGCCAACTCTTCTTCTATTGTTAATGAAATCTGCTTGAGGTTTGTCTTTTTTATTATTCTTGTTTTATTTCTTCGTGTTTTATTCTTGTATTTCTCTGTTCCTGTTTTCTTCCATTGTTTTTCTCTAATGCCTCGTGAACAATGAGACCCAATTGCATTGAGACTGCCTAGCCAAAGAAGAACCCTTGATGGCTTATGGCGATGAACATCCTATACGCCATACTTGCAAGTCTTCCGAGAAAAGGTTAATCATCGCACGGATCGAAGGTAAGCAGGCTGAAGAGGTTTGTACGTGTTATCTTCTTTCTTTTCTTTTCTTTCTTTAGATTAGATCCATATCTCCACATCTTCCTAAATTCTTTTCTACCACTTCATTGTAAATACCACTGCTAATAATAAAAAGATAAATTTTTAGAGTAAAACTTACAAACGCTTCCATCGCTAGTCCCTCCCTGAGGATCACGACCCGCATAGCCTTGCTAACGCGGATTAGTATTGAGCACCTTGCACAATCTTTTCCTAAATCTGATATTCATTATTTTTTGTGCAGGTGAAACTCGATCAACAATCCCTCTATTGTGAGGTGATTGTTATTTGGCTAAGTGCCCATCCCTCTAAGTGTAGAGGTGATTAATGTTGTGCCTTACCTCTTGTGTAAAGGTTGTGCTTGTTGGAGAGAGGAGTTGTGTACTCCTATTTTGTATTACCCAAATCCTCAGTAGAGGTTCCCCATGTGGGAAGTCCTGTGTGGACGATATAGGGCCTGTTTGGTTAAGGGTGGAAGTGAGGAAGTGAGGAATTGAGGAAGTGGTAATAATTCCCTTTGGAACTTGGGAATTGGTTAGTAAGTTTTCCAGTGTTTGGATGTTGTTGGGAATATTGGTTTGGAAAATATTTTGTCTTTTCCGGTGTTTGGATGGTAATGTGAAAGTGAAAGTAGAAAAGTTGACCACAAAGTTAACCGTAAAATAATATTAAAATAAAAATTAATTAAGAAAAATAAAAAATGGACCGTAATTAGAATGCAAGTGAGATTTACATGATCAAAAAATTAACTGTTTTGTGATACAACTTATTACAAATGAGATTTACATGATCACAAAATTAACTGTAACACTCTTGAAGTGAGGAAGTGATTGTGTAAAAGAGAAAAGAGAAAAAGAAAAGGGATTTTCTTATTTTCCTTTTCCGGTGTTTGGATAGATAGGGAAGTGAGCAATTATACTTCCCTATTTCCTTACTTCCGCCCACTTCCTTGCAACCAAACAACCCCATAGTGAAAATCCTTGTGTGTGAAGGCGGGGACGTAGAGCAGTGGCTCGAACCTCGAAACATATCTTATTATTTGCGATTGATCCACTATCTCTAACTCTCTCTATCTCTCTCTTTTATATCTTTCATTGTTTCATATTGTTCATATCATATATGCTTGGTATTATTTGTGTGCTTCACTCATGTTGAACCAAGAGAGCTTTACACAGCACCTCAACTCTTATTTAGAGGAATTTAGAGGAGATAGTCAAGAGCCATTCACTAGAAATTCGGCTACACTCTTTGGTTACACTAAGTGTGTTGCAATTAGTTTTTAATTCCGCATCATTTGTTATTAGATTAGTCATACACTTATTCACCCCCCTCTAGGTGTACTTTCAATTGGTATCAGAGCCTACGCTCTTGATATTAGGCTTAACCACCTAAGCGTGAGATCTTGGCTAGCTAACCTAGATTTGCATTTGCGCACTTATTTATTTACACACACTCATGGATTTCATGACCCCTACCATGTATGATACTTCTAACATTGATGTTTGGAAAGTTAAGATGTCTATGTACCTTAAAATCCTAGGCATGAATCTTCACCTTCCCGCTACCAAGAAATCTTATCTTGGTAACAGCAAGCATATAGAGGCCAATGCACAAGCCCTAATGGCACTTAGAAACACACTAAGTAAAGAATATTTTTCTATGGTTTCTCATTGTGATTCCGCTTTTACTGTGTGGAACACTATGACCTCTCCAAAGCTTTAAACGCCAAACCATGTGAAGGAGGAATCTAGTGGAGATGAATCCGAACTAGATTCCTCCTTCACAAGCTTGCTACATGATCCAAGGGAATGACTCCCATGAGGTAAACTCAGATACTCAACTAGATGATAGTGCTAGTTCTTCCGGTGATGATTATATGGATGCCGATGCTTTAAATGAAGAACTATCTATTGTGTGTGAAAACTTACTTGAAAATTATCAAGTTTTGAAAAAGACAAGTATTAAATTAAATAAAGAAAATAAGGATTTGTGTTCAAAACTTGACTTGATTTTGCAAGAGAAGGTTGAGATTTCAAGTAAAAGAGATTCCTTGAAAACCCAACTTGACCTTGTCTTAAAGGAAAATAAAATTCTAAAAAATAAAAATGATTGTGACATTGTTTTGAAGAAAAATGAGTCTTTGACTTCAAAACTTAAAATTGTTTTAAAAGAAAACCAATCTTTGAAAAATAAAATTACCTCTATTTCAAGAGAACTAGATTTGGTTTCAAAAAAATATGTCTTTGAAAAATGATTTAGATTCCCATGTTTGCCATGCTACTATTGTTTCACCATCTAGTGTACCTATTGCATGCTCTACCTCTTCTTCTATTATTAAAAATGATATATGTGCTTTAAAGAAGAGTGTTGATTGTTTGGGCTCCACTTTGAGCTAATGTGCCATGAACCACACACGGTTGGAATCCATGTTTCACAAGAAACATGCTCCTCCTATGCATGCACACAAACCATGGCATACACATGATTCTCACGTTCATACACATAACACCATGTATGTTCATGTGTACACTTATACACATTGTGGACGTAAGGGCCACCTTGTAAAGTTTTGTTATGATAGAGTATATAATGTAAATTTTGCAAATAGATTTGTTTGGGTTAGGAAAGGTGCTAACCCCCATGGACTCAATAGAGTATGGGTACCAAAATCCACTCCTATTTTATTTGATATAGATGTGGGCTCTCACTTGACGTGAGAGTAATGGTGCCTTGATGGTGGATGCGTTCCGAGCTAAAATGGTAACACTTATGGATGCATCATTTTCAAGAGGAGTGTGGTGGGAAGACTAACGTGGTTTGGAGACCTAGAGATTAGCCCTAATGATTTTGGTAACTATCTCTAACTCCTTATTTGTTTACATGCTTTGATATTATTGATTTTTAGCATGTTTTAATGCTCATTATGCTTAAATGCCATGTTATTTAGACTTTTGACATACATGTATAGTAATTGAGATACACCCATGTTCATATGGATCTATATTTTGTGTTCTCACTTTAGTTTAGCTATTGTGTAGCTCTAAGACATGTGCATTTAACACAATGATCATATTGGTTTATGTTATGGTTTTGCACTTCTTGTTTTGATTACTTGTTTAAATATAGTTTTTCATTGAAACTTGTGTATATACTTGTACAACTAATGAGCCACATTTGATTTTTTGTATGTTTGTTCTTAATTGCTCATTTGTACCCAATAGATGTACTAGTATAGTCTAGTTTTGATGATTCGTGCATTTTGACTTGTATTCTCTATTTTATACATGTTTTCATGATAATGTGTTTAGCTTCATGTATATGTTAATTTTGTTTAAAACTTAAGATATACATGTATACCCTTGAGTCACTTGCTTTTTATGTAAATTCTATTATAAACTCATTTATGTTTGGGATATATATGTATACTTTTAGTTTTAACTAAATATACATATACCTTGAAGTATACTTAGTTTTGATGATTTTCAATTTTTTTTTGATAAAGGAACTTCATTGAGCTTAAATGCCTTATTTTCATGATTTTATTGATTACATGACTTTTTACACTCTATGTTTGATGTTTACTCATGATTTGTTTCCATGAGATTATATGAGATTTATTGCTAATTGAGTGTTGATGATTGTGTGATTTTTAATGTTGCATTGATTTATAATTAGTCTATAGTTCTGCATTATTATATCGCATTTTTCTACTGATTTATGAATAAAATGTCAGTCTAAACCATATTTTGGTCTCTCTTGCAGATAATCAAGACAAGGAGGGCAAAAGGGTAATAAGAGCTTAATTAAACCCATTTTTGGGTAATTAAATCCAGATTTCTTGGAGGCCAAGTAAGGGAGCTTCTAGAAGATGCATCGAACCTAGACCCTTGCGCACATTAAACGAATATCCAAGCGAATATACCCGAAACCAAGTATACCAAGAAGGTCCTAAAAGCGACGGGAATTGCTCGCCAAAAACCAAGGACCTAAGTTCCTGATTTTGCTGCGGAACGCGGCAAATGTCGTGTTTCCGCGGCAATGTGTTGGGTCCAGGCGTCGATCTTCGACGCGTGACCTTGTCGCGTTCTCGCGATAATGTGGTGGGTCCACGCATCGATCTTCAACGTGTGGCCCCTGTTTGATGGGAGAAGGTTCCTTGTATAATTTTCTTGAATCAAATGAAAGATTACAGTGGATTTACACTCCGACTACAAGAGAGGGAAGATGTTGAGACTTGAATCTCCCCTTTGTTTTGTGCTGGGTTCTTCAGGTGGCGGTGAAAAGTGAATCTTGTTTTTCGTTAACCAGGTGAACGTCAAGACCTCTTGGGAATCTTCTCTTTGGATGGCAGATGGAGTAACACAGCTCCTGTCGACCAGGAATCTCAAAGAGATTATAAACAAAGATTAACTTGTACGCAGCAAGTTATTTGAAGAGCTGAACTCTCTTTCTTTTTGGTGGAAGTCTCGGGGCTTCTATAGCTCACGGGCCAAGTTCCTCTTCCATGAGTTATCTGATCAACCAACCGACTCCTTCTCAATAGTAAGCGGGGCTATTTATATAGGTTTTAGGGGTGAACGTACCCCCTAAAAACGCTCCATGATGGGGGTTAACTTCCTCGTTATGTGGGCAGTGATTGACCCCATAACAAGGGAAGTTATAACTGAGACGCAGGTTTCGACCTCGCGTCTTGGTACTGCAATGATACTGGCCCTCGTGTCTTGGTGCTGCAGTGATGCTGAGACGCGGGTTTCGACCCTCGTGTCTTGGTGATGCTGAGACACGGGTTTCGACCCTCGCGTCTTGGTGCTGCAGTGATGCTGAGACGCGGGTTTCGACCCTCGCGTCTTGGTGCTGCAATGATGGCTATGATTAGTCCTGCGTCTGGAGTTTGGACTCTGCTTTTTGATGACTTGTCTTCAGTGATTTTTAGACAGCCTACAGAACCCCCTCCAAAGTTTTCGATATTTCGCGGTTGACTGGGACAGATTTCGAAATACTTTGGACTCTAGTTGAGTTCATTCTTCTCATGATTGGACTGACAATCATTCTAGAATATGGTCTTCGTGAGTGTACTGTGGAACCCTTTGAAGCCGCCAGAAATGATCGTGGCGAGTGTCTAGATACACAGTCTAGACCTCCCCGGTGCTCTGAGCTTGTTGTTGGTGTACTTTGAACCAGGGGTAAACAGTCATCTGCTTGTGCCAGTGTACTGTTGAACTGAATTGAAGAAGCAAGGACTGGATGCAAGTCCTGTAGACGCAGGGGTTATGCTACTTTAAAGACGCGCCTTCTGTAGGGATGCGTCTTTTGGGATGAAGACGCGGCTGTCGCTCTGTGAAGTAGACGCGACTTTGGCTTGGTTGAAAAGGCGCGACCTTCAGAGGGACGCGATTTTTCTGTTGAAGACGCATCCGTGTCGTGGGCGTGTTGCCACGTGTCCAGTAAACTTGAGGGGACATCTTCTTTTTGGCGCGCGAATTTCGCGCTGCATTTAATATGCTTGCCACGCGTCAGGTAGGGATTAGGCGTCGAGCCAAGCGCCGCGTATCTCTGCGAATCGCTGTGCCTATAAAAGACAACAGTCTTTCAAGAGTCATCATTAGACTCTTCTTCTTCGTTGGGCCTTTTAGGGTTAAAGAAAGCTCGAGGCTTTGTTCTTCTCATTTCTACCATCTTCAACACTGATTCTACAGTTGCAATGGCACCAAAAGCTAAGCATACTGCTTCGTCTTCGAAGGTTGATGTTCCTGAGACCCAAATGGGTGGTTCCTCCATACAGGAAGCCCCTATTTCAGGTAATAAAACCATCGGATTTGGTTTCTGCCATTGAAGGGGCTTACAGAGTTCTTTTAACTCTTTAGTCCCTTTTGAATGTGAACCGCCAACGCGGGCTCATGCCCGTGTTTGATCTTCATGCGCGGTTCTTGAGTTGATAAACAAGACGCAGGTTTGACGGCCTCTGCATCTTTTATCCACTTGAGCCCATATCTGTTTGTTGAACAACAGGGCCCCATTGAGCCTTGCGTTTTGGACTCAATGCTCAGAATATTTCTAAGTGTGGGGAGTTCAGACGCAGACTTCAGACGATTCTTGCGTCTTGTAGGATCAGATGCAAGTTTAATGAATCTTGCGTCTGAATCCGATACTTAGAAATTTTTCTAAGTCCTGGATTTTTAAAATGCGAGCTTCATGCTAGCCTCGCGATCTTTGAATCTGGACGCAGATTTTAATGATCTCTGCGTCTGGATTCATTCCTGCGTTTGAGTTGCAAACACTTAACCATTTTCTTTCAGATTTCTAATCAAGTGTTGTCCTCTTTTGCAGTACGATACTCCTCCAATCCTCTATCCAAAAAGTGCCACTTTGGACATGTAGGCGGCGCTGATCATAACCTGACCTTTGTGCTGCAGAAAATCGCTCCTGTGACTACTGGTAAGTCAAAGGAGCGAAAGGAGAAGATTTCCAAGGCCAGTATGATGACCCTCAGGGAGATTATCTCTGACGGAGTATTTGAGACGAATTCGCCACTCCATTACAGAAGCCTGTCTTCTTCTTTGGTGATGACATCGACGAGGATGATAGGACTTTGCATGACGGAGATTATAAGTGGCTCCGTCAGATAGGGGACAGGAGGTTCTTTCTTCCCAATATGGAGAGAATGTATCCTCTATCTTATCTTCACCATATGTCTGTTCACCGTGCGATGGAATGGGATCTTTCCCGATTTGTCTCCGGTGTCTCTCTCGGCATACTAGGTGCCAAAGGAATACACTCTGCTGGCCATGGGAAAGAGGTCTTTGGTTTATTTCCCGGATTGGTCAGATCTGAGTATCCAAGAGGGGAAACCCCTCAGCTTGGCACTACCTTCATTAATCAGTTCATGAAGGTTAGGGGTGATTTTCCCGTTGACTTTCGCCCGCTCGGGTGGGTTTATTCTTCCGACAGATCCTTGTGGGGCAGGATGGTTGGATTTGTCCTTGTCGAACTTGGAGCTCTGCTGGAACAGGTGGGGCTGTATCACTCGATCAGGGCTGTGCAGTATGGCCTCTCGCAAAGTTTCCATAATTTCTACGGCATCCTGGAGCATTATAATCCTTTGACGGGGACATTTTTTACTCCGGCCGGAGAGATGGGGCTCGCTCTTCATGAGCTGTATGAAGTTTCGGGGCTTGTTACGGGAGACGCCCCTTACGAAGAATACGTTCCAACTTCTGAAGAACTTCATCTCTTGAAGAAGGAGAGCCCTCAAGTATATGAGACATACTGGGAAGTGTTGTGTCACTTTCACATCTGCGGTCAAATAACCTCCTGGAGAACCCGGGGTGTCAAGTAGATATCCTGGGCGAGTTACCTATTCAACGGTATAACTGAGAAAGATCACCCAGTGACCATTCTGGCTCCTAGTACTGATGAAGAAATTGCTGAGAGGATTGACGCCTCTGCGAGCTCTTACACCACGGAGTCAAATGAAGATACTTTCAAACCTGATACGGTCTTTGAAAGTTTTCATCATCAAGCCCGAGTTCCCATTTCTGACCGAGCGTTATTGACGGGCTTTCTCATGATATGGCTGAAGCGCTGCGTGGTGCCAACACTGCCACTGAAGTAATTGTCGCCGATATGGTGTACCCTGCGGTCTTGTTAGCCTATGGCAAGTCTATCGCCCTCCTTCCAGCAATGGTGGCTAGAATTCAAAGTGGATTACAGGCTCTGGTTAAGAGCCTGTGCCAAGTGAAAGCCATTGTCGACTCCAAGGCAAACCAGAGGTTGACTCAGAGGGAAGGTCGAGGGTAAAGACCCCTAACCCCAGGATCGAGCTTCCCTATACGTACTTGATGGCTTGGTATGTTATGCACTGCCCTTCACTGATGACGGCGGTGCCTCCATCCGAGGGGTTTGCCCCTTTCGTGCAGAGGCTGGAGAACTCAAGCTAGTCTTGCTACTACATATTCTACGTTCAGAAATGTACTCTGAACGCTTCGAACTATCATCTCGACCGTTGCTTCCCCGAGATTGCCGGTGCATCTTACGGGGATAAATTCGCTGACCTTGCGGGACCAGATGATTTCACAAGGTTGCCATCAGGAGTCTTCTGGTGGCTAATTAATATTCGGCTCGGGTATCTGCTCTTTCGGCAAGGGAACTCATGTACGATCGAGCCTTATATGCCAAGCCGTTTTGCTCGACAATTCGGCTATGACCAATTATATGTCGGTAACCCCAATGCCAAACTCTCCTTCAGCTGGAATTTGTTTGAAGGTGCTCGGGTATGGTATTATAGTGTAGTTAGAGGGACAAAAGTTATTTTCAGCTTGCCTCACAAGACGCCTAACTGTTACACTAGCCTTAGCTTCTGTACTTGGTATTCCCTGGCTAGCAAGATACCTAGTTTCTCAATAAATATCTCATGCATTAAGAGCATCAAGGCGTCGTATAAGGACAAATTGGAGTCCAACAAACGCGCGTGAGGCATGGAGGAATACCAGGCAGCCGAGAAAGAAGCAGGAGGGGAAGCAGGGACAGGATCGAGAGCAACAGCGCCCAAGGAGCAGCCCGCTAAAAAGAGTCGGCAGGCTGTGTCCAAACGTTCCCATGGCTCTACTTCCAAGGGTGAGCCTATCCCGAAGAAGGCTAGGAGAGAACCGGAGGCTGAAGCTTCAATGCCCGAGGTAGCCCCTTCTAGTGTTGAGGGGCAGAGAGAGGAAGAGGAAATCCCGCTTCTTCGTCCTCGCGGACTACGTAGCAGGGGCCCTGTGATCTTAGAAGAAGGGGAGCTTGCAGGTGAACCCGTCATGGCTGAGGAGGCTGAGCAATCCGAAGTTGACCTGGTGGGAAGAGATGATGTTGAGATTCCAGGGGTCTCAACTCGGCCAGGGTCTTCTTCAGTTCAAGAGAGAAGGGATGAGGCGCAACAGCCTGTGTCTCCTACTGTATTGATACCCAGCTCGCGGGATGTCGATCCCAGCCCTACTACTGGGGTACTTGGTTGTAAGGTCTCGATGGCTGAGGCCTCCTGTGTTGAACTGTCGTCTTCATCGTCCGAAGAGCATGGATATTATTCTGGCGATGAAGTCGATTTTGGCGATGAACCCGCTCATCCAGATACGAGCAAATTATCGCATATTTCGGAAGAGGAGATGCAAGGGTTTGACCCTGTGACGGTTTCGCCAATAGCAACGATTGCTGCCACTGAAGGTACTCTCCTTGTCTTTTTGAACCGGATTCTCCTTTAGCTAGGAAAGGATTCTGACATCCCCTTCTGACTTTGGGTTATAGGGCTGGCTGTCGACAGTGAGGCTACAACCTCTCAGATTGAGGAAATGATACAAGAGTTGGCCCAACAGGAGGGCCTTGAGGCTCCTACTATCGGAATGCCTCAAGAGAGTGCAACTGTCGATGTCCAGGAGGTCTCAACCCTACCAGATCTGCCCAGGAATTCGCCATCTTTAGATTCTCAGCTTGGTAAGAGGATATTGACGCATTGAATTTTCTCCTTTTTATTGTCATGGCTGACGTTTTGGTGGTTTGCAGAGAGTACTAGGGTAGCTCAGGTAGAGGATCTTGTAGCAAACCTTGACGCAGAAGGCAGTACAGTTCAAACCTCGACCAAGGAACCCGATGTTGCCAGGTTTGCTGTCACTTCAGTCGCCGTGGAGGCTGCTACGACAATAACTGCCCCGGAGGTATCGATGACCATCTCAGCATCTAACGAACCTATCGTCGATCTCACTCCTGCGCAAGATGAACCGATTCTCGTCTCTCGCCCTGTGATGGAAAGGGGGTCCGGGAGTACTTCCGCAGAGTTCTCTCCAGCCAATGACATCATGGGAGAGCTAGCACGTCAAATGGTGCAGCAATTCTTTACTTCCATGCGATCTTGTATTGACCTTATACTTTCCGGGGGCAGCTCTTTTGAGTTTGCCCGAATACTTCTCGAAAATCAGATCGAGAACATAGGTCATACGGGGAGTCCTTCGCAAGCTAGGGCATGCCTGATGCTGGTGGAGCAGCTGGGAAGCTATTTGAAGGAGCTTAAGTCTCTGGACAATGCTGGTTCAGTAGACGAGGCCCGGACAATTCTGGATAAACTTCTTGCCGCTCAAGAACGTGAGCGAAAGGAGATGGAGGAACAAATATCTGAAGAGACCCGCCATCTCTAGCATTTCCAGGCTAACCACCAAAGGCTGATTGGCGATTCGAAGGAATCTGAAATTATCATACAGAGCGCAGAGCAGGTTATTGCCACAGCTCGAGCTACCATAGCCAAGGCAGAAGCCTTGATTGAAATCAATGAGCAGAAGCTTGCCGCTGCTAGGAAGAGGCTGGAGGAACTGAAAACTGCCAAGGTACAAGCTGAAGAGAACCTTTCTGCTCATTCCTCCAAACTAGAGTCTCTTCAAGCACAACTAGCTGCGAAGAGGTTTTTGTCTGAGGAGGAGTTGCGAGTCCAAGCTCTAATGGAGGCTGAGAAGACACGTCAGCACGAGATGCATCGTCTTCGAGAACAAATCCGTTCTTTGGCGAATTATTATCCTCCTTCCTTCCCTTTTTTTTTCTACTTGTCAAGAGTGTCTGTATTACTTTTACCATTTTTGAATCAAATAATAAAAGTCTTCAGAATTTTGCTCCATTTCACGTTTTTTGCTTGCTGTAGATGAACTCAATTTTATAACCGCAGCCTTTGACTGTAGTCTTTAGTCGGCCATGAATAATAAACTTAGGATGAACTGAGTTCTTGAGTGAAAACACGATTCTGATTTATAATGGAGATGCGGTTCTGGGAAACGCGTCTCTTACCCGCTAATGGAGACGCCGTGAAGACGCGCGGAATCTCCTTTTGATAAAGACGCGGCTGTGATTATGGAAGGACGCGGACCCCTAGACGCGGCCCTTAATTCTGTCAGGATGCAGAATTCAGGATGTAGTGGGGACGCGGTCTTGGGCTCCTCAAGACTGACGCATGGATCTCAGCTAGTTGATGGGGATGCGACACTGGCTCAGTAGAGACGTGGCTCTGGTCCCTTGATAAGGCGCAAACTCAAGCTATATAGAGTTTATGATAAAGACACAACTGTCATCTCGCAATGGAGACGCAGTTCTGGGCTCCCCGTGAATGACATAGGCCTTCTCTGTTGAGGACGCAAGCTTCAGAACGCAGCTTTCAAGTTGATGCGGACTCAGGACGTAACCTCTAAATGGGCCCATTTGCCGAGGGGACGCGGCTCTGAGCCATTCCAAGAGACGCGGTCATGGATCTCTTAACAGGAATGAGAAGAACGCCGCCTTCGAGTTCACAAAGGGACGCGGGTTTTAGGACGCGACCTTTGGGTCTGCGTTTGATGCAACCTCCCAAGCGTTACATGTAGCTCGTCTTAGAGATCTTGTTAGATCTTTAAATGCCAAATCGGCGTTGACGATTGGGAATTTGTGTCCTCCGATGTTTCCCGAAGCGGCTATCCACGCGTCAGGCCTTCATTGGGCTTTGGCGTTAATACCTTTAAATGCCAAGTCGGCGTTGACGACTGGGTATTTGTGCCCTTGACGTTTCCGAAACGGCAACACACGCGTCAATTCTTTATTGGGCTTTGACGTTCGTGCGGGAATTAAGGCCGATGGCTCTGACTATTGCGCCATTAATTATAGGCCTCATGGATTGCCTATAAATATGCCTCACCCCCTTAACAGTCTATTGCTCAGACTGTTTTCCCTCGAGAGCAGGCGTCTGAGGGATTTCATCTTCTTCCCTCAATGGGACTTGCCCCCATGGACAGCGAAGACCCAAAGCTTTCATGCTTTACTTTAATCTTTTCAGAAGATTATCACTGTCAAGTGATTTCAAGATCAAAAAGCGTCCCTTTGAGTACTTTTTATATCCGCGCCTTGATGCAGAAAGTTCAACCTTTAAAGGGTTATTCTGCGGGTAGGAATCACTTGTCCGCCATGAAATACTCAATCCAACTGAGTTTCAGTTTTGCTGTTCCTTGAAGAGATTCACTCTCTTGATCTTCTCTTGAAGTCTGACTGGTGCGCCCATTATTTGGAAGTTGTGCTGATTAGTCACATATATTGCATTTACATTGTCACCTTACCATACTTTTTAGCTAATAAATCCTATTAATAAGTCTTCTTTTTTTTGTTAAATGTAGGCCCACGTGCTAAAAGAAAGAAAAGAGAAACAAGTCCAAAAGCCTACCAAATTCTGATTTAATTCAGAATAAATTCGAAATAAAGGAATCAGGGCAAAATCTTGGCATATCAAGAGGTTGAGAAGAATCCTCCCTGAATCAAGCGGTTGAAGCCACACAATCAAAAGCTGTTTCGTCAACGTTTGGAGCAGAAACAAGAAAACCAGAAGAAGATACAGGGAATTCACCAAACCAGGAGATCCCCCCTTTGGGTGTGGCCACCTGGCCACACCAGGGCCGCGGAAACGTGGCCCTAGCCGCGTTTTCGCGGCTTGTTGGAGTTTGTTGGGGGAGCGTTTGCTCCCCCAATCTTCCCGGGATCTTCTCCTTTAGGTTTTTGCATATAAATACTGGTTTCAGCCAAGAAAAAGGGAGCGAAGACTAGGATTAGAATTTTTGTTCACTTTCTAAGGATTTAGGTTCATTGTTAGCTAGCACAAAAGTTGTATTCTTCTTTTTTAATTTGTAGCCCAGTATCAAAACTTGTGAGAGAGAGGAATTGAGGGCTTGTACTTGAAGATTGAAGTGACATCAATACAAGAGTCGAGCAGCGTTTTCTTCCACTTGTAGTACGGTATGGTTTGCATTATTTCTATGCTTTCTTCTTCGTTTTCCATGGGCAACTAAAACGGTTTTCTGGGCTCGCTATTGTAACTCTCTCTTATTCTTCTTCTCTTCTGTTTTTAAAAGAAAAAGACCCAATGAATCATTTGTATGGCTTACTTAAAGCCTTTCTTTTTGAAAGTGTTCTTGAAGGCACATGAGGATGGGTTTGGATTGTTAAACTCTCACTTCTTTCATGAACGTCTCTTGAATTGTTTTTACTTCATTCTTGCTTCTTCGCGCTTGATGATTTAATATTCAATTCTAAACGATTTCTCGAAGAAAAGACTAAAACTCTTCCAACCATCTTATGTGCTTTACTTCAAACTTTCTAAAAATCAACTTTAAGTTTTTCCTATGATCACTTTGAGGCACTTAAGATTTTAATAGAAGAATGAACAAGTGAGTAGTGAGATAGTGAGCCCAGATTTCCTTCATTATTCTAATCAGCAAAACAATCTTCGAACTTTTTAAATCACCTTCTCCAAAGCCTTTTCTAAAGTTGCAATTTCTCATTTAATCATCTCTTTCTTTCCATTCTCTTTTCCATTAAAAAACGAACACAATTCTTTGTTTTTAAACGATTCACCGAAAAGCTTCCATCGCATTCCTCCTCGTGGACATGACCCGTTAGCCACAAGCTACACGGTAAATTCTTAAACTCTTTGATTGTTCTTCCATTTTAGAAATCAATTTTTGGCGCCGTTGCCGGGGAGGGAACGGCGTATTTATTTTCTAACAAGTTTTGTGTGTTGTTTCAGGGACTTGAAGATTCAAGATTTAGTATTCAAGCTTCGCAAGAGAAGACTTGCAAATTCTGCGCCTCTACTCTCGAAAGTAGGAAACAGAATTTCAAGAAATTGCGTTGCAAAAACTGAAAAAATTCATTGGACTACTAAAAACTCTTTTTTGCAGGACATATTGCTCGCAAAAATTTAAGTTTTTGTATGTCATATTTGTGCTATTTCTGCTATCCACCATCCATGTTTTAAGCCAACAGTAAAACACTTGTTGAAAAGTTTAAAAAATTGATTAGACGTTTGCATTTTAGGCACGAGTCTTTTCAATTCATTTACTTTACTGTTGAAGAGTGCAGGAGCAAGGTACGTACGCATTGCATTCAGAATAGGACTCATTTCTTGGTTGATTTATATCGCTTTGAGTGAATCTTGATTATCTTGTACACTTGCACAAATTGATTTTAAGGGCAACACCTAATAACAAGATAAGGTGGAGATTTAATCACCCTTCCTTGGCCCAAAAATCAGATTCCAAGCACTCACAAACCTAAGCCTAAGTAAAATCTGATAAACGTTGGCCTTAGGGACATCTCGAACTCACTAGGAGATTATCCTAAAGAGGGAAGGTGTTGAAAATTGACTCCTGCCAAATCAGTGTCTAGGAAGGGGTTGAGGGCCGAAAGCCCGAAGATTGGTGGTTACTTAATTAAGGAACGTCATTGACGGATAACCTCCCACCAATCTTGCCCTGACCTGGCTGATTAGCTTGTGGTCAAAGTCTACATTCTACCTCCTGTGGACAATCAACCAGTAAGGAGTTGTCTAGGTCGAGGTTACCTTAAACTAGGCTTGGTTGATTACTCTTGTTGACTGTTGTTTGAACTTGTTTGTGATTGTGATTGTGTTTATGTATGCAAGTGTGGTCGAGAGACCCTAATTCATCTAGGTTGACTAGAAACACATCACCACCCAAGTTTGAACCAAGACCAGATCCGGTAATGGCTCAATCAACATCACTACAGGATAGGTTCTACCTCATTAGAATCTCACTTCCATCTTGCATTCTACTTCCATTGGTTGGTGAATACAATTTTGAGCTAAAGCCTCAATTCATCAACACACTCCCCAAGTTTCATGGCCTAGAGTCCGAAGATGCCTACTTCTTCATAAGAGAATTTGAGAAAGTATGTCTAATGATGAAAATCCCACACCTTGTAGATGATGCTATTAGGTTGAGATTTGTCCCTTTCGCACTTAAGGACCTAGCAAAGAAGTGGCTTTACAGCTTAGCGGCCGGTTCTATCACATCCTGGGATGGTTTCATCAAGATCTTCTTGAAGAAATTCTATCCAATTCATAAAACCGCTCTCATTAGGAAGACAATCATGCAATTCAAGTAAGAACCTAGTGAACCGTTCTGGAGGTACTTTGAACGCTTTAAAGACTTCCTTGTCCAATGTCCACATCATGGAATAGAGAAATGGCGACAATGCCAAATTCTTTATGACGGTTTAGACTATTCCACCAAAACCCTCTTAGAAAGTATGTGCCAGGGGAGTTTCTTGCAGAAAGATGAAAATGAAGGATGGGATTTGTATGAAAATCTAGCTGAGAAGACCATCCAATGGGAATCTGCTAGTGAGACCTCTAGGAATCCTAACTCCATCTCTTCAGAAGGAGGTTTCCATTCTATCGAATCGTCCATCGCTAATGAGGCTAAGTTAGCTAACCTGGCTAGAAGACTGGAAGCTCTAGAAACGAAAGAACCAAGTCCAGTCAATCAAGTCAGCCCGAACCAATTTCCAACCCCGGGCTGCACTTACTGTCAAGCCTTGAATCATGTGTTCGAGGAGTGCCCTGTGTTTCAGGCTCAGCACCCCTACCATGAACCAATGAATGCGGCCTTTTCAACGCCGAACAATAACCCTTATGCACCAACGTACAATCCTGGCTGGAGAAATCACCCTAATTTCTCATGGAGCCAAAACAACAATGACCATTCACGATCAAATCATGCTAGCCACTTCCATCATGCCAATAATTCTTCCAATCATCAACCCAACTTCTCCAATTTCCATAATAATTCTCCCAACCATCCACCTAACTTTTAAAACTATCAACAGAACTTTCCTAACAAGCTCCACAATCCTCCTTCCAGAATCCTCAATTAGAAAGGAGAATGACTGACTTTGAAAGAAACATGGAAAGATATATGAAAAACTAAGATTCTCTTATGCAAACTATCCAGAGGTTAGAGGTTCAAATGAGTCAACTAGCCACTCCACAGAATGAGAGACAAAAGGGTACCCTGCCTAGTCAGCCAGTCACCAATCCGAGGAATTCTCAACAAGCTCATTTGGCTGAGGATCATTCATTCAATCAATGTAATGTTGTTCATACATTGAGGTCAGGAAAGAGAGTTGATAACTAAGTGTCAACGCCAACCAATCCCATTTCAGCACAACCACAATCAAGCTTCCACCTCATCTAATCCAAATTCTTCCAATTCTGACGAATCTGAAAAGATAAGTTAGCCAGTCAGGTGCACCAGCCTATAGTACCATTTCCCAATAGGCTGAAAAATAACAAGCAAAATCCTCACATGGACAAGATAATTGAGATATTTAACCAAGTGAAGATAAATGTGCCACTTCTTGATGCCATCCAACAACTCCCTTCCTATGCCAAGTTTCTTAAGGACATGTGCACCAAGAAGAGAAAGACTAATGTTCCAAAAAGGTCTTCTTAGCCACTAACATTAGTGAGCTACTATCGGGTCCGATCCCTGTCAAGTACAAGGATCCAGGTAGTCCCACCATTGCCTACACATTAGGACAAGCCGAGATTAGTCGTGCACTTCTTGACTTGGGGGCAAGCATCAACTTACTTCCATTCTCAGTTTATCAACAACTCGGGTTGGGCGATCTTAGTCCAACTCGAGTCACCATCCAACTGGCTGACCGTTCTGTAAAAGTTCCGAAAGGGGAGACTAATGATGTCCTGATCCGGGTAGGAGAGTTCATTTACCCTGTTGATTTCATAGTTCTGGAGACACAACCTGTGTCCAACTATAATCATAGAGCACAAACTCCTGTTATCCTAGGGCGACCATTCCTTGCTAATGCTAATGCCATCATCAATTGTAGGAATGGGTCTATGAGGTTAACCTTTGGGGACATGACTAGAGAAGTCAATGTCTTCAATCTAGGAAAACAACCCCGCGATATCGAGGACCAAACATTTGAGGTCAACCTAATTGAGAACTTGACAAGTGAACATGGGGAATAATTAGAATTAGAAACAGAGTTTGACTTCGGGTTAGAGTCTGACGACTTTAATCTTGATCAGGTTGTAGATTCTACTGTGAATTGGGCCTCAAACCCTATTTCACCAACAATGGAGCCAACAGATTTGACTAGTCCTTCCAGTGAGCCTTCCTCTTCCGTAGAATTGAAAGCCTTACCTGCGCATCTCAAGTACGCCTATCTAGGAGAACAAGAGACCTTTCCTGTCATCATTGCCTCCCATTTAAACGACGGGGAAGAAAAAGATCTTAAAGCAATTCTAAGAAAACATAGGGAAGCCATTGGGTGGACTATGACTGATATCAAGGGATTAAGTCCAACCATCGTTCAACATCGCATTCATCTCAATGAAGATGCTACACCCAAAAGAGACCCACAGCGTAGGTTAAACCCTATAATGCAAGAGGCTGTTCATGCTGAAATCATAAAACTCTTAGACAATGGGATAATTTATCCCATTTCTGATAGCCAATGGGTCAGTCCTGTCCACGCGGTTCCAAAGAAATCTGGTTTCACCGTAGTGAAAAATGAGAACAAAGAGTTGGTTCAAACTCGACTTCCCATGAAGATCCGAGTTTGCATCGACTATAGGAAACTGAATGCTGCAACTCGTAAGGACCATTTTTCACTTCCCTTCATTGATCAAATGCTTGAACGTTTGGTGGGTCACGAGTATTACTGTTTCTTGGACGGTTACTTGGGCTATAACCAGATCCCTATCGCTCCTGAGGACCAAGAAAAGACTACGTTTACATGCCCATTTGGGACATTTGCTTATCATCGAATGCCCTTCGGCTTATGCAATGCCCCAGCAACGTTTCAACGTTGCATGTTGAGTCTTTTCTCTGATATGGTAGAACGATTCTTAGAGATCTTTATGGATGATTTCTTCATCTATGGAGATTCATTCACTCAATGTCTTCACCATTTAGAACTCGTCCTCCAACGTTGTGCTGAGAAAAATCTGACACTGAACTGGGAGAAATGCCACTTCATGGTAAAACATGGAATTGTTTTGGGTCATGAAATCTCCAAGAAAGGAATTGAAGTGGATAGAGCCAAAATTGAGGTTATTGCTAAGCTTCCCATGCCCAAATGCGTTAAGGACATTAGATCCTTCTTAGGACACGCTGGTTTCTACCGAAGATTTATCAAGGATTTTAGCAAATTGCTAGGCCCTTGACTAATCTGTTAACTAAGGATGTGTCCTTCACTTTCGATGCTGAATGCATAAATTCTTGGGAGAAGCTTAAGAGAGCTTATTTTTGCACCAATCATATCTGCACCGGATTGGTCTAAGCCATTCGAGATCATGTGCGATGCTTCCGATTTTGCCATAGGCGCTGTCCTAGGACAACACATTGATAACAAGCCGCATGTGATCTACTACTCTAGTAGGGCTCTCAACGATGCTCAACTGAACTACACTACGACTGAGAAGGAATTCTTGGCAGTAGTGTTTGCCTTAGAGAAGTTTCATCCCTACCTACTAGGGTCCAAAACCACCATTTTCACCGATCATTCTGCGCTTAGGCACCTCATGATGAAGAAGGATGCCAAGGCCCGACTCATTCGTTGGATCCTCCTTCTTCAAGAATTCAATCTTGAGATTCAAGATAAGAAAGGCGTAGAAAATGTCGTTGCTGACCACCTCTCATGGATCCCTAATTCTCCATGCAACGAATTACCCATAAATGAGGATTTTCCTGATGAACATCTCTTAGCTATATCTAGGGAACCTTGGTTTGCTGATATAGTGAATTACTTAGTCACAAACCAAACTCCGTCTCATTGGTCCAAAAATGATGTTTACCGGTTCTTATCTCAAGTCCGGTATTTCTTTTGGGAGGAACCGTATCTTTTCAAGTACTGTTCTGACCAAATTATTAAGAGATGCATTCCCGATGAGGAGGTTAAGAGTGTTCTATCCTTTTGTCACGAACTTGCATGCGGTGGAAACTTTGGTCCCCGTAAGACTGCTAAAAAAGTGCTACAAAGTGGGTTTTATTGGCCCACTTTGTTCAAGGTTGCTTATGAATTTTCCAAGACGTGCCCTAGATGCCAAATGGTAGGAAGGATTTCGAACCGAAATATGATGCCCCTCAACCCAATTCTAGAAATAGAACTCTTTGATGTTAGGGACATCGACTTTATGGGTCCATTTCCTAATTCTTTTGGGAACCAATATATATTGTTTGCTGTGGATTATGTGTCCAAGTGGGTAGAAGCCATTCCTTGTAAAACTAATGATAACAAAGTTGTCATAAAGTTTTTGAAAGAGAACATTTTTTCACGCTTCGGAACCCCTCGTGCTATCATCAGTGATAATGGCACTCACTTTTGTAAGAGATCTTTTGAAGCTCTTATGCGAAAGTATGCCATAACTCACAAGTTGTCCACACCTTATCATCCTCAAACTAGTGGGCAAGTTGAGGTTTCAAATAGACAAGTCAATCTTATCTTGGAGAAAACTGTGAACCATAAGCGGAAAGATTGGTCCATCAAACTTGTAGATGCTCTATAGGCCTACAGGACCGCTTTCAAGACGATTCTAGGAATGTCTCCTTATAGGTTAGTCTATGGCAAACCTTGTCACTTGCCCGTTGAGTTAGAGCACCGAGCCTTATGGGCAATCAAGCAGTTGAATTTCGACTTGACTAAGGCCGGTGACCTTCGGAAATTACAAATTTCCGAATTGGAGGAATTGAGAAATGAGGCCTATGAAAATGCTAGGATCACTAAAGATAGAGTCAAGATTTTTCATGACAAGCACATCATAAGAAAAACCTTTGTCCCTGCACAAAAAGTCTTACACTATAATTCTAGGCTTCATCTTTTTCCAGGAAAATTGAAATCGAGATGGACAGGGCCATTCGTTGTAAAAACCGTGTTTCCACACGGTGCAGTTGAGATCAGTGACACCAAGAATGGAAATAACTTTAAGATAAATGGTCAACGCCTTAAACCTTTCTTGGAATCGGTGCCGGTAAATGAAACGGCAATGAGTCTTTTTGACCCAGTGTATCGGTAACTTTCCTCCTTTCCATTTTATTTCATGCATTTATACATTTCTTTCATACATTGGGGATAATGCATTAGATAAGTGTGGGGGAGGGTTCTAACATGACTAATATAAAAAAAAAGAAAAAATAAAAAAAAACTCTTTGAAAGGGGTAGACAATATTTTGATATATTTTTTGTAAGAAATTAATTCAATTTTAAGGAATAGGAGAATCATAATTAGGATTTCTTACACTTGGTCAAAATAAGATAACTTGTTTGATTTTTAGGGTCAGGAAGAAAATTTGTGAAAGTAATTTAGTCTTGATGTTTACCTTGATGACATATGCACACTAAATACACTTACACACTTAGGGTTTAAAAACAGAGACTCTTATGCCTTATAAAAAATATAATGAAAAAGAAAAAAATAAGTCTAATTATTGATTAGCTAGGTGCTTTGGCCTAAGCAAGCCTTAGTATTTATGTAAAAGATAATTAGATAAGTTGAAAAAAAATGTGTATATAAATCCTCTGATTAAGCTGGGTATTTATGCCTCATGAAGCATAAGTATTCACGCCTAAAAGGGGTACATTGTATAAATAAAAACCTTAGTTTCGTGGCCTTATCTGCTCGAGTGTTTAAGTCCTTAGGGGTGTTTTCTCACTGGTGCCCTAAAACTGTCCGGTTTGAGTGTCACCGACTGAATGCTCGTTACATGGGCAGATTAGAAAGCCTAATGAAATTGAGGAATAAATTTCACCAAAAATAAATAAATATAAGGCATAGGAGTTAATGTTAAAGAACCCTTAGTCAACTTCACAGTCACGATGGTACATACGACTCAGGGTAAATTAATAGACTAGATGAGAAGTACAATTTGACTCCTTACTTTAATTGATGACATGTTTTTGAATAGAGACTAAGTTTAGGAATGAAATTTTTGATATTCCTATAACTTATAGATTACTTAAACTCTCACAAATATACTTCAAATATTTTCTCCTTTAAATAATAATAAAAAAATGCTTTTCGAAAATACTAACCTTTTTCTCTTTCTTCATGGATTTTGTGGGTGCAATCCACTGAAAACCCTCACGAGACAAAACTCATCCTCTAGGGGTAACCTAGAGGTTTAACGGCTTGTTGCACATGCTCAGTGCAATCGAGTGACCTGTGAAAGTGGTCTAATAATTGATTAGAATTAGTTTGATGTTTTGCTCGAGGATGAGCAAAAGATAAGTGTGGGGGTGTAATTAGTCACATATATTACATTTACATTGTCACCTTACCATACTTTTTAGATAATAAATCCTATTAATAAGTTTTTTTTCTTTGTTAAATGTAGGCCGAAGTGCTAAAAGAAAGAAAAGAGAAACAAGCCCAAAAGCCCACCAAATTCTGATTTAATTCAGAATAAATTTTAAATGAAGGAATCAGGGCAAAATCTTGGCATATCAAGAGGTTGAGAAGAATCCTCCCTGAATCAAGCGGTTGAAGCCACACAATCAAAAGCTGTTTCGTCAACGTTTGGAGCAGAAACAAAAAACCAGAAGAAGATACGGGGAATTCACCAAACCAGGAGATCCCCCCTTTGGGTGTGGCCACCTGGCCACACCAGGGCCACGGAAACGCGGCCCTAGCCGCGTTTTCGCGGCTTGTTGGAGTTTGTTGGGGGAGCGTTTGCTCCCCCAATCTTCCCGGGATCTTCTCCTTTAGGTTTTTGCCTATAAATACTGGTTTCAGCAAAGAAAAAGGGAGCGAAGACTAGGATTAGAATTTTTGTTCATTTTCTAAGGATTTAGGTTCATTGTTAGCTAGCACAAAAGTTGTATTCTTGTTTTTTAATTTGTAGTCCAGTATCAAAACTTGTGAGAGAGAGGAATTGAGGGCTTGTACTTGAAGATTGAAGTGACATCAATACAAGAGTCGAGCAACGTTTTCTTCCACTTGTAGTACGGTATGGTTTGTGTAATACCTATAATCTAAAATACTGTATTTTATTTTTCTAAAGTATTTATTTTATTTTACTGGTGATATTATTAATATTGTAATTATTATTGTTAATTATTATTATGATATTGTTAATCACTATTAGTAGTATTATTATTTTCATTCCATGCCCTATAAGCTCAAGCCCATTATCCTTTTCATTTCATTTTATTTTCTTTTTATTCTAAGCCCACATGAGCTAAGCCCACATGCCCAATATCTATTTTCTTATTTCTCCATATTTCTTATTTCTTTTAATTAAAGCCCAAAACCCATTAGCATGAGATTCTTACCCATTAACTCAAAACTCAATTCTAATCCTAACCCTAATCTTATTTTCAAAATCATGATCTTAATAATTCCTAATCCAAATCCAAATCTAGAATCTAATTTAAATATTTAAATTCCAATCCAAATTTCCATCCTAATCCTATCTTACTAAATTAAGCAATCTAGCCTAATTAGAGTCCAGGTTCAAAGAACTTAAACATTTCTTCCTCTTCTACCTCAAGAGAAACCTTAATCCAACTCCATCCCCTCTTCCTTTCCTCCTGCGCGTCACCACCAGGGCAACGAACCCGCCTCCGAGCTCCACCACCGCGACACCAGGCCTCCTCCCTTCTCCCCGGTGAGCCGCGAGTGCTTCGCTCCGGCCCGATCTCCTTCCGCGAAGCTCCGCCATCGTTCGTTTTCTCCGTCGGCCTCCGCCATTCTCTCCGGCGAAACCGCGAGCACCCTGGAGCACGTACACCCTTTGCCGTGAGTGTCCCTTCTCCCTCCCTCCCTCTCTCTCTCAAATTTCTCCTTAATCAATATATAAATTCAATAGATTCAAGTTAAAAAAAAAATTATGCTAAACCTAACATCACAATAACGTAATAGTGCAATATATTTAAAATCAAGACCCTGGGAAAGAATAGTTATCTCTAGAATACTATATATGACAAATAATGTTAAAACAGAATTTGTTTTGAAATGTTCTTTAGGAATTGCTGTAACAAAAAATATATAACCCGAACTCCACCAAGATTCTGAGATAGAATGGAACCAATTTTAGGAAAACAAAAATTTTCAAACACCAACTCATGTCTTTCATTGTGTAGAGTTAAATTTTACAGTTTGCAGAGAGTTTAAATCCTTTCTGAATAAATAATGAGCCTACCTCTAATGCCTGTAGTGAAGTCTGAAAGTCTAGATCAATATCTCCATCATTTGATAGTATGTTTTTCATCTGCAACCTCGCCCAAGATAAATTTGATCAGTATATAATCTTATTAGTAGTTATTTTTTTTGCAATATGTTCTTATTGATAGTTAATAGTTTTGTTGGTTATGGCCATAGATTTTGGGCATTTGCATATCAAGGATTGTTTGATTTCTTTTTGTTCAACATCTTATTCTTGTTTCTCATTTCTCACTTCACCATGACCCTCGCAATTTTGTGTCTTATTATAGGGAGAAGTGGTGACAGTGCTTAAGGAACATTTACATATTATTCTTTTACCTTTTAGTATAGAGCTGTGTTAGAACAAAGGACATGGACATAGCTAATTAGCTTCTGCCTAATATATGGGGTGCTCAGGATTCTCATCACAGGAGCAACTTATCAAGAACATTTTTAAAAGAGTGTGATGTTCATTCTTCAGGCCTTGCCATCAGAAAGTATGATGTACTTTATATAACTATTGGAAGTCATCATAATTAGAATATCAACCCAGGCATTTATACAAGTCTGATAGAGATAGAACATGTTTGGCCCTTCCCTCGAATTTGACTGTGAATATTTTTACTTAATATAAACATTACATGCTTGTTGAAGTTTGACTAGCTGGCTTTGCAGTTCCATCACCATATTTTATTGTTATTGAAGGGGACATCTAGTGCTTTACTTAACTTATTTGAGTAGGCTTAGATTGGATTGACCTGACCTGATGAATCTTAGATATATGTTACTTGACCTTGGAATCCTGTGATTGATCCTGATAGAGTGAGAGGGTGTGGTAATCTTATTCTTTTGTAATATAAGAATCCGATTATGTGTATCAGGACATGTAGTATTTTAATTATTGGGAATTGAATATATCGGTGACTCAGAGAAGATATATATATATCGATGACTTGAGGATCAGAGTAGATTGATAGGGAGAGGCTATTTATTGATATATTGAGATGGTGGTCTATTGAACCAGATTACTGATACAGATTGATTCTTGATGTTCACGATGATTGTATCTATATTGTTGGTTGATAAATTAGTTACTATTATAGTTGAGTGCAGATGGATGTGAGATATTGAACGGTTCTAGATTAGACTGTCTATTGAGTATTATCTACTGTTATTGTATAAATCCATGTTATCGAAAGTTACTGGGAAAGGATTTGTTTGACCGTAACACTCTGTACAGTCCCATTGTTCATCGTATACACGGTTACTGTTACTGTTCACTGTTACTGATATCGTTCACCGTGTATACGATTACTGATTGACTGTTACTGTACTGTTATTGTTACTGTCACCGTATCGTCCCAATGTTTTAGATAATATGGACATTGACTGATGTAACTGAATTAAATAAATAATAATGTAAACGGACTACTTACACCGGGATTGGGGAAATTGATGGAGGAGACAGCGTCTGTATTTTGGGTGGACCTAGGATACAGGTTGCGCAGCCGACTTACGGTTCCACTGCAGGGTTCCGGGGGATGACTGACATCCCATCTGTTTACTGTTCCACAGTGCTACTGTGAGTTTACTGTTCCACAGTGATACTGTGAGTACTGTTACTGTTACTGACTACCTGGCGGTAGGGCCTGGTTCAGCGCCAGGCATCTGGGCCGTGGTCCCGGGTATGTACGGGACCCACCTAAAGCATGGACAAAGTCTCTTCTATTAATTTCAATAACTTAGGACTCTGATTGACACATGTAGTAGGCGTAGTATGGGATGCGCCTATTACAGGTGGCAATTGGTGTTCGCTGACATAATTAATAATAAACTGTTATTGAATTGTGACTGACCACAATCATCTAACTGTACATTTATATCACTGTGATAGACATATAACCATATCCATGACTGGATTGTATAGCAACCAGTGATATGCTAGGTTACAACCTGTATTGTATCCTGAATGGTTACCCTGCCTTATGACACATGACTGTATACATGATTGTAACCAGGACCAAATGATTGTAACCAAGACCAGACTTGTGACCAGACTTGGATGCCAACCTAGTGACATGTGATAGATTACACGCCTTGACATTGATTGCATATTTACAGTTGTGCCAGTTGTCTTCTATCTGTATTCATGTTGTTATCATGTGTTACTGTTCAGTTATTTATTTGGTTATGTAGTCCTTCAATCTGCAGTTGTTCTTACTATTATATATGCACATGGTTTCTTCTGCACGAGCTGTTTCCCCTTTACACACACACTCATTATGGTCGCGTTCTGACGACCCTGGGTTTGCACGTCCAGCTATTGGACGGTTGTTCTAATGTGCAGGTGTTCGATGAGACGGTACGCTTTGCAAGGAGCTGGATTCTCCCTTCCTTTTTATTCTGGTATTCTTGCATTCTTATTTCTGCTATTGTTCTTTGATTCCTGTATATCACATTTTGCTTCCATTCTATTCCTTATTTCATTGAGATCATGTGTAGTCATTATATGTATTATTGCAGTGGTCCTTGATTATTATGGTTCAGATTTATAGCTTGTTCAGGTTACAATTTAGGCTTAGCGCGTATGCGTGGGGTATTTGTAAGTTCACCTAGAGGGGGGGTGAATAGGTGATGGCTAATCTAATGGTCACTTATGAACAAATAATGCGGAATTAAAACTAAAATGACCAAATTAAACTTTCTTTTAATAAAACACTTATGTATAACACAAGAGTGTTGCCGAATTCCCCTTGCGAGGCTCTGGACAAGCTCCTCTAGATTCCCCTTGAATGGGTTGAGGTGCCGCGTTGGCTCTCTTGGTTGAATACTAGTGTTAACAAGCAATCTCACGCAAGTATATAACAATATAAGCACAAGGGTATATCAAGCATGTACAAGTGAAGACAATGAGAGTAAATGCAAGATATAAAAGAGACAAAGAGAGAGAGAGGGAAGAGTAAGCAATCGCAAACACAAAGGGTTTGTTTCGAGGTTCGAGCACACTTGCTCTACATCCCCGCCTTCGACACACGAAGGATTTCCACTATGTAAGATCCCACCGGATCTCTCCTCGGTGCCGTACACCTACAAACCCTCGGACTCCCAAGTCCCGTACACACGCAAGTCCACCGACTCGCCGAGGCCGTACCTCGAACCACCAAGAGTTCACAACCGAACTCCAACCACCAACAACGAGCACACTTGCCCGTTTCCTCAAATACAAAGAAAAGATCTCTTTGATGATCACAACACTTGATCACCTAAAGAGCACTCTCACTACAACACACCTATAGGAATATCTAGCAATGGATAGCTCAAGTGTGGTGTGAGAAAAGCAAGGAAAGACTATGGTGAAAAACTCAAAGAATCACTTAACACTCTCTTGATAAAACCCTTTTAGATGGGAAGTATTTGCACTCTATTTTGTGGAGAAAACTTCTGAAATGAGTGGGAAAAACTGCTCAAGAAGTCTCAAAAATCTTAACCTCAAAACAATAGACAAAACCCCCTTTTATAGGCTCCCAGAAAATAGAGCCGTTGGGGCTGTGTCAGTGCTGTCGGTCGACCACCGGTCGACCGGCCAACGGTCATTTTTCTGACCGTTGCAGCCACCGGTCGACCGGCTCGGTCGACCGATAACCTGGAATGAACTGTCGGTCGACCGGCCCGGTCGACTGATATTTCCAGAGAGCAAAGCTCTCTTGGTCGGTCGACCGACCCGGTCGACCGGCCACTGTGCTGACAACGTGCACAGGGCTGTGTACATCGGTCGACCGGACCGGTCGACCGGTTTGGCCTGTCAGCCAGTCTCCAGGTCTGAAAATAGGATTTAAAAATCTTTTATAAAATCCTAAAAATACATAGAAATTCTACAAAAATAGTTTTACCAATATACTTGAAAGAACAAACATGCTTGCACAAAATCAAGACATGTTATATATGTTTTGGTCTATTTTTGTAACTTGGAAATATTAGCTCAATAACTAAAATGTATTTTTCCAAAACATGTTTTTCCAAACTTGTTTTTCTAAATCTTCATCAAATACAAAAACAAGATATTTGAGTTCATTTTAAAGCATAGTGTGTATGGATATGATCCACTACACCATCAATAAGAAATATCTATGTTTTTGACATAAAGCACTAATCATGATTTTGGTTTAAAGATATGAACTATGAAATACCAAAATCTAAGATAAATATTTTTCTAAATAAAAATTCTTTTCTAAAATGAAATCTTTATGAAAGCAATTTAAATCAAGAGTTCTAATCAAGAGTGTGTGTGTGTGATATAACTTGAGCA
This sequence comes from Agave tequilana, assembly GCA_038442645.1. NCBI lineage: Eukaryota > Viridiplantae > Streptophyta > Magnoliopsida > Asparagales > Asparagaceae > Agave > Agave tequilana. The sequence goes on along the minus strand of JAVJIF010030500.1, from coordinate 131,675 downwards.
ATCCACCACTATTCTATCCTTTACATTTTTTTACTAAAACAAAAAATACAAATTCTATACCTAGACCCAAGTCTTCAACTTCTTGAAGTCTTCCCTTGAAGGCTTCTCATCTTCTTGACTTGGTCCAAGCTTGATCCAAAAACTCCTTGGATCACCACATGCAAGCTCCATTGTTCTTTTATCCTTTGTTGAGCTATGCACCTACTAAGATCTTGATCATGAATCTGTCACTAATTAAACACAAGATCATTAGTAATCATAACTTCATGAGTTGATCATCATCAAAACTAGGGTGAAGGGCCTTTGGGCCAACAATCTCCCCCTTTTTGATGATGACAAAACTCATGGAGTTATATATGCATGGATTAAAGTAAAGCTTCAAAGAAGCTCCCCCTTAACTCATGCATACCAAATAAATAAAAGATATGGCAATAAAAGCACATGACATGTATGCAATGTAGGAGATGCAATCATATAAATCAAATCATAAATCAAATCTTTTGCTCCTAATTGCAAAATAACATATATGCATAAATACAAATCTTACTCCCCCTTAAGCAAGGAACCAAATACTTCTCCCCCTTAAGTAAGGAAATCATGAAATCATGCATATAAAATCACAAATTCTTCTCCCCCTTTTTGTCAATCATCAACACAGGGTTCAAAGAAAAATACATCAAACAAATTTTCTCCCTCTTTTTGTTAAAAATAAGGAAATCAAGGAGGGTTAAATACAAATCAATCAATAAAATTTATATGCGATATAAATTCATGAAGAGGAAGACGTTAAGTTAGCTTCCCGACACATATACATTACATGAAAGAGGGATGACAAGCCCTAATTCACATAACGTATAATATGTCATGCATAAGAGGAGATGTGAAGCTCCCCCTACACACGTATATCATGAAAAGAAGAGTTGTCAAGCTCCTCAAATTATAATATACTCAACATGAATCTACATATGGAAGAGATGTTAAGCTCTCCTTGCATATAGACAATACAAATCAAAAATTTGAATTTTTCTTTATCAAAACAAAATTTTAACTTTGTCTTAGTAACAACAAATTTTGAGATATCAATTGTAAAATAATCAAATTTTGAATTTTTGATACCAATTTCAAAACACAATGCATAAGCTTATTATGAAATACCAATTTGAAATCTAATTAAGCTTAGCATCAACAATCTTTGTGCTTTAAAGGAAATACCACTTGTAAAATAAGCACAAATAGATAACATATATGTATGACAAGATAATACCAATAGAAATTGATATAATTTGAAGACATTCATACATACAATCAAAATATGGATATACACAACATGAAGTCATATTGATACCAATTGCAAATAACCAATGATACCAATTGAAAAGTAAGCATAAGTGTATACATCATATAATCTACCATATGAAGAATTCGAACTAGTTAAATGAACTTGTTTTAAGAACTAGCACGGAATCCTTCAATCAAGGAATAAATCAAAAGGTTTTTCATGAAATATGCATAAATCACAAGGCACTAAGACACTCTAATCCATAAAGTCCATATAATATTTTCAAAAGAAGTGAGTGTACTAATGTTATGTGAAACATGGCATCATGAAAGTTGCAATAAAACTCAATATTCCTTAAAATCATAAATTTTGAAAATACGAAAATCATCACAAATTTTAATATATGAAAATCATCAAAATTATATTTCATAGCATATGTATGTTTTGACAAGACATTAAGTATACATACATATCCCCAAAATACAATTGAGTCCTTATAAATAGATTTGCATGAAAAGCAAATGACTCAAGGGTTATCCATGTATATTTTAATGTTTTGGCAAAAGAAACTTATACATGAAATGAAATCACATGATCAAAACATAAATCCAAATGGGAATACAAGTTTAAGAATGTAATGATCATCAACACAAGGCTATACTAGTACATCTAATAGGCACAAATAAGCATTCAACTCAATCATATATAGATTTATTTGTGGTCCATAAGGTGTACAAGTATAAATCCAAGTGTTGACAAATACTAACATCTAAACTAATATTCAATACAATGTAGCATCGAAAATTTTGAAATCACAAAAGAATTTATCCATAAAAATAGAATCATGTGCAATACTTGAAGAATAGATAACTAGTTTAAATGGATTTTTGACAAACTAGTTAAAGATCCTAAAAAAAAATAAGATCATATGTATTTCATGAATACTACTAAATACATAAAAGTTCAAGCACTCATATTCCATAAAGCTCAACATATATATTTTCTTAAAGATAGAGTGTTCAAAGGTTATGTAAATAGTATCTATATGAAAATAGTCATAGAAGCCCAAAACGATCATAAGCCAAATTTTTAACAACAAATCATGAAAAATCATTTTTCACTAAAATCAACAATTTTCATGGTATATGTATGGTTTATACAAATCTAACAATATGCATACATATCCAAAAATAAAAGAGTCTATTAAAAGTTTGCATGAAGGCAAGAGACTCACGGGTATACATGTATATTTATTAGATTTGAATTAAACATGCATATACATGAAGTAAATCACACAAAAAATTGGCAAAAACATGTATAAAAGAGAATCATCAAAACTAGATTATACACATGCATAGAGTGGATACAAGTGAGCATGAAGTTCAATCATATATGAGTCAATTGTAATTCACTATGTGTACATGTATAAATGCAAGTTTGACAAATTCTACATCCAAGCATGTAAATACCACATGAAGCACATGAAAAATCTTTAAAACAAAATCATGAACATGCTATGAATATGACATAAGTAAATAGCATGAACATAAAAGTAGGAGTTTAGAGGTTGTTACCAACTCCAAAGCTCCAAGTGTGGTGGTCTTTCCCACCAAGATTCCTTGATAGCAATGCATCCCAATGTTTGTCCATCATGTCCATTGCATCGGCTACCAAGGCACCAATCCTCTCACGTTTTGTGAGAGCCCTCACCTACATCAAAATCAAAAGGTGGGGGTTTTGGTACCCATATTTTCTTGGGTCCTTTGGGGTTAGCATTGTTGTAAGGAACCCAAATTTATTATACTTAGCAAAATATAGATATGGTTTCTTATCAAAACAATATTTTGCTAGATGGCCTTTGCGGCCACAATGTGTACATATGTACACCTTGGCATGATGCTTATGAGTGTGATTGTGATCGTGATGTGCACCATAAGCATGAGCATGATGAGTATGATGATGTGCATGAGCATGAGAAACTTGTTTCTTTTGAAACAAAGATTCCAACTTAGAATGATTGAATGCACATGTGCTCAAATTAGAGCTCAAATTATTCATCTTATTTTTCATATTCTTAATCTCATTAGATGTGGCATGAAAAGCATGATGAGATGAAGAATCATTTTTCTTTTTCTTTTTACAAACATTATCTTTTTCTTTTTCAACAAATTTTCTTTTTAAAGATTTATTTTCTTCCAAAATACTTTCTTTTTGTTTTTCAACCATAGCAATATTATCCTTCAAAATAGTGTTCCCTTCACAAAGATCATTCAATTTTGAAAATAAGGAAACATTCTCATTTTTCAAATCTTTATTTTCTTTTTCTAAGCATGCAAGTTTATTTCTAAAAGAATCATTTTCTACATGCATGCAATCAATGTTCTTTTTCAAAATCTTGTTATCTTTTTCTAAGCATGCAATGTTATCTCTAAAAGAGTCATGTTCTACATGCATGCAAGCAATTTCCTTTTTCAAATTTTTATTATTCTTTTTAATCATGTCATATTTCTCAAGCAATAATTGGCATAAAGAATTTAGCTCATCATATGACATACTAGCATCCTCATCATCGGATTCGGTATTTACCTCAAGGGGGTCTTCCCCTTGGACCATGTAGCACTTGTTGGAGGTGTCGCTTCCAACATCCGAATCACTCCCCGCAAGGTATTGTTCATTTTCGCCAAGGGAGATGAGGGTGTTCCATACTACAAAAGCCATATCAATATTAGCAACCCTACATAAATAATCATCATTTAGGGTGCTCTTTAAAGCATGTAGGGCTTTTGTATTAGCCTCAAGATTCTTACCATCTATACAATAAGCATTATTAGTAGTGGCAAGATATACATTATAACCTAGGGCTTTGAGGAATAATGACATCTTAACTTTCCAAATGTGGATGTTAAGAATATCAAAGGTGGGTTGTGACATAAAGTCCATGGTGAGGTGTGTGTGTACAACAAATATTGTGATTAGCCCAAATGTAGGATCTTTAACTCTTAGGTTGTTAGACCCTTATCAAGAGCACTAGCTCTGATACCAATTGTAAGTTCACCTAGAGGGGGGTGAATAGGTGATGGCTAATCTAATGGTCACTTATGAACAAATAATGCGGAATTAAAACTAAGATGACCAAATTAAACTTTCTTTTAATAAAACACTTATGTATAACACAAGAGTGTTGCCGAATTCCCCTTGCGAGGCTCTGGACAAGCTCCTCTAGATTCCCCTTGAATGGGTTGAGGTGCCGCGTTGGCTCTCTTGGTTGAATACTAGTGTTAACAAGCAATCTCACGCAAGTATATAACAATATAAGCACAAGGGTATATCAAGCATGTACAAGTGAAGACAATGAGAGTAAATGCAAGATATAAAAGAGACAAAGAGAGAGAGAGGGAAGAGTAAGCAATCGCAAACACAAAGGGTTTGTTTCGAGGTTCGAGCACACTTGCTCTACATCCCCGCCTTCGACACACGAAGGATTTCCACTATGTAAGATCCCACCGGATCTCTCCTCGGTGCCGTACACCTACAAACCCTCGGACTCCCAAGTCCCGTACACACGCAAGTCCACCGACTCGCCGAGGCCGTACCTCGAACCACCAAGAGTTCACAACCGAACTCCAACCACCAACAACGAGCACACTTGCCCGTTTCCTCAAATACAAAGAAAAGATCTCTTTGATGATCACAACACTTGATCACCTAAAGAGCACTCTCACTACAACACACCTATAGGAATATCTAGCAATGGATAGCTCAAGTGTGGTGTGAGAAAAGCAAGGAAAGACTATGGTGAAAAACTCAAAGAATCACTTAACACTCTCTTGATAAAACCCTTTTAGATGGGAAGTATTTGCACTCTATTTTGTGGAGAAAACTTCTGAAATGAGTGGGAAAAACTGCTCAAGAAGTCTCAAAAATCTTAACCTCAAAACAATAGACAAAACCCCCTTTTATAGGCTCCCAGAAAATAGAGCCGTTGGGGCTGTGTCAGTGCTGTCGGTCGACCACCGGTCGACCGGCCAACGGTCATTTTTCTGACCGTTGCAGCCACCGGTCGACCGGCTCGGTCGACCGATAACCTGGAATGAACTGTCGGTCGACCGGCCCGGTCGACTGATATTTCCAGAGAGCAAAGCTCTCTTGGTCGGTCGACCGACCCGGTCGACCGGCCACTGTGCTGACAACGTGCACAGGGCTGTGTACATCGGTCGACCGGACCGGTCGACCGGTTTGGCCTGTCAGCCAGTCTCCAGGTCTGAAAATAGTATTTAAAAATCTTTTATAAAATCCTAAAAATACATAGAAATTCTACAAAAATAGTTTTACCAATATACTTGAAAGAACAAACATGCTTGCACAAAATCAAGACATGTTATATATGTTTTGGTCTATTTTTGTAACTTGGAAATATTAGCTCAATAACTAAAATGTATTTTTCCAAAACATGTTTTTCCAAACTTGTTTTTCTAAATCTTCATCAAATACAAAAACAAGATATTTGAGTTCATTTTAAAGCATAGTGTGTATGGATATGATCCACTACACCATCAATAAGAAATATCTATGTTTTTGACATAAAGCACTAATCATGATTTTGGTTTAAAGATATGAACTATGAAATACCAAAATCTAAGATAAATATTTTTCTAAATAAAAATTCTTTTCTAAAATGAAATCTTTATGAAAGCAATTTAAATCAAGAGTTCTAATCAAGAGTGTGTGTGTGTGATATAACTTGAGCAATCCACCACTATTCTATCCTTTACATTTTTTTACTAAAACAAAAAATACAAATTCTATACCTAGACCCAAGTCTTCAACTTCTTGAAGTCTTCCCTTGAAGGCTTCTCATCTTCTTGACTTGGTCCAAGCTTGATCCAAAAACTCCTTGGATCACCACATGCAAGCTCCATTGTTCTTTTATCCTTTGTTGAGCTATGCACCTACTAAGATCTTGATCATGAATCTGTCACTAATTAAACACAAGATCATTAGTAATCATAACTTCATGAGTTGATCATCATCAAAACTAGGGTGAAGGGCCTTTGGGCCAACAGTATTTTCCTCGCGTATATGCGTCGCCATAACGTCTCCGTATCTTTAGGATCGGGGCGTTAAAGAGTGGTATCAGAGCCTAGGTTCGACATAAAGGAGAACCTAGTTCCTACCTGTAACCTGAGACAGTTATGTTGACACTGCAATATACATATACTATTCACGTGATAATATTGACTCCATTTGGAAATTGATCGTCCTCCCTTTGGAATTCCATTCTTGATTGTTGATATCCATGATTCCAACACTTCATTAGAGTGAATTGGATGTCCACCTTGATTTCATCCTTCCTTCCTATTCATTTCTCCTGATTCTATCTCTTGAGATCGGTTACTCCATGTTGAAGCTGGTAGCAGAGATCAGAGCGCGCAGCGGAAGCATAGTGGAATCATGATGTACTCAGAAGCGACGTGAAAGCTTGTTCGTTTTCTCTCTTGATTCTAATTTTCTAACATTCCCTACCTTATCGAAATTTCGAGGACGAAATTTTTATTAAGGTGGGTAGAATGTAATACCTATAATCTAAAATACTGTATTTTATTTTTCTAAAGTATTTATTTTATTTTACTGGTGATATTATTAATATTGTAATTATTATTGTTAATTATTATTATGATATTGTTAATCACTATTAGTAGTATTATTATTTTCATTCCATGCCCTATAAGCTCAAGCCCATTATCCTTTTTCATTTCATTTTATTTTCTTTTATTCTAAGCCCACATGAGCTAAGCCCACATGCCCAATATCTATTTTCTTATTTCTCCATATTTCTTATTTCTTTTAATTAAAGCCCAAAACCCATTAGCATGAGATTCTTACCCATTAACTCAAAACTCAATTCTAATCCTAACCCTAATCTTATTTTCAAAATCATGATCTTAATAATTCCTAATCCAAATCCAAATCTAGAATCTAATTTAAATATTTAAATTCCAATCCAAATTTCCATCCTAATCCTATCTTACTAAATTAAGCAATCTAGCCTAATTAGAGTCTAGGTTCAAAGAACTTAAACATTTCTTCCTCTTCTACCTCAAGAGAAACCTTAATCCAACTCCATCCCCTCTTCCTTTCCTCCTGCGCGTCACCACCAGGGCAACGAACCCGCCTCCGAGCTCCACCACCGCGACACCAGGCCTCCTCCCTTCTCCCCGGTGAGCCGCGAGTGCCTCGCTCCGGCCCGATCTCCTTCCGCGAAGCTCCGCCGTCGTTCGTTTTCTCCGTCGGCCTCCGCCATTCTCTCCGGCGAAACCGCGAGCACCCTGGAGCACGTACACCCTTTGCCGTGAGTGTCCCTTCTCCCTCCCTCTCTCTCTCTATCAAATTTCTCCTTAATCAATATATAAATTCAATAGATTCAAGTTAAAAAAAAAATTATGCTAAACCTAACATCACAATAACGTAATAGTGCAATATATTTAAAATCAAGACCCTGGGAAAGAATAGTTATCTCTAGAATACTATATATGACAAATAATGTTAAAACAGAATTTGTTTTGAAATGTTCTTTAGGAATTGCTGTAACAAAAAATATATAACCCGAACTCCACCAAGATTCTGAGATAGAATGGAACCAATTTTAGGAAAACAAAAATTTTCAAACACCAACTCATGTCTTTCATTGTGTAGAGTTAAATTTTACAGTTTGCAGAGAGTTTAAATCCTTTCTGAATAAATAATGAGCCTAACTCTAATGCCTGTAGTGAAGTCTGAAAGTCTAGATCAATATCTCCATCATTTGGTAGTATGTTTTTCATCTGCAACCTCGCCAAGATAAATTTGATCAGTATATAATCTTATTAGTAGTTATTTTTTTTGCAATATGTTCTTATTGATAGTTAATAGTTTTGTTGGTTATGGCCATAGATTTTGGGCATTTGCATATCAAGGATTGTTTGATTTCTTTTTGTTCAACATCTTATTCTTGTTTCTCATTTCTCACTTCACCATGACCCTCGCAATTTTGTGTCTTATTATAGGGAGAAGTGGTGACAGTGCTTAAGGAACATTTACATATTATTCTTTTACCTTTTAGTATAGAGCTGTGTTAGAACAAAGGACATGGACATAGCTAATTAGCTTCTGTCTAATATATGGGGTGCTCAGGATTCTCATCACAGGAGCAACTTATCAAGAACAATTTTTAAAAGAGTGTGATGTTCATTCTTCAGGCCTTGCCATCAGAAAGTATGATGTACTTTATATAACTATTGGAAGTCATCATAATTAGAATATCAACCCAGGCATTTATACAAGTCTGATAGAGATAGAACATGTTTGGCCCTTCCCTCGAATTTGACTGTGAATATTTTTACTTAATATAAACATTACATGCTTGTTGAAGTTTGACTAGCTGGCTTTGCAGTTCCATCACCATATTTTATTGTTATTGAAGGGGACATCTAGTGCTTTACTTAACTTATTTGAGTAGGCTTAGATTGGATTGACCTGACCTGATGAATCTTAGATATATGTTACTTGACCTTGGAATCCTGTGATTGATCCTGATAGAGTGAGAGGGTGTGGTAATCTTATTCTTTTGTAATATAAGAATCCGATTATGTGTATCAGGACATGTAGTATTTTAATTATTGGGAATTGAATATATCGGTGACTCAGAGAAGATATATATATATCGATGACTTGAGGATCAGAGTAGATTGATAGGGAGAGGCTATTTATTGATATATTGAGATGGTGGTCTATTGAACCAGATTACTGATACAGATTGATTCTTGATGTTCACGATGATTGTATCTATATTGTTGGTTGATAAATTAGTTACTATTATAGTTGAGTGCAGATGGATGTGAGATATTGAACGGTTCTAGATTAGACTGTCTATTGAGTATTATCTACTGTTATTGTATAAATCCATGTTATCGAAAGTTACTGGGAAAGGATTTGTTTGACCGTAACACTCTGTACAGTCCCATTGTTCATCGTATACACGGTTACTGTTACTGTTCACTGTTACTGATATCGTTCACCGTGTATACGATTACTGATTGACTGTTACTGTACTGTTATTGTTACTGTCACCGTATCGTCCCAATGTTTTCGATAATATGGACATTGACTGATGTAACTGAATTAAATAAATAATAATGTAAACGGACTACTTACACCGGGATTGGGGAAATTGATGGAGGAGACAGCGTCTGTATTTTGGGTGGACCTAGGATACAGGTTGCGCAGCCGACTTACGGTTCCACTGCAGGGTTCCGGGGGATGACTGACATCCCATCTGTTTACTGTTCCACAGTGCTACTGTGAGTTTACTGTTCCACAGTGATACTGTGAGTACTGTTACTGTTACTGACTACCTGGCGGTAGGGCCTGGTTCAGCGCCAGGCATCTGGGCCGTGGTCCCGGGTATGTACGGGACCCACCTAAAGCATGGACAAAGTCTCTTCTATTAATTTCAATAACTTAGGACTCTGATTGACACATGTAGTAGGCGTAGTATGGGATGCGCCTATTACAGGTGGCAATTGGTGTTCGCTGACATAATTAATAATAAACTGTTATTGAATTGTGACTGACCACAATCATCTAACTGTACATTTATATCACTGTGATAGACATATAACCATATCCATGACTGGATTGTATAGCAACCAGTGATATGCTAGGTTACACCCTGTATTGTATCCTGAATGGTTACCCTGCCTTATGACACATGACTTTATACATGATTGTAAGCAGGACCAAATGATTGTAACCAAGACCAGACTTGTGACCAGACTTGGATGCCAACCTAGTGACATGTGATAGATTACACGCCTTGACATTGATTGCATATTTACAGTTGTGCCAGTTGTCTTCTATCTGTATTCATGTTGTTATCATGTGTTACTGTTTAGTTATTTATTTGGTTATGTAGTCCTTCTATCTGCAGTTGTTCTTACTATTATATATGCACATGGTTTCTTCTGCACGAGCTGTTTCCCCTTTACACAAACACTCATTATGGTCGCGTTCTGACGACCCTGGGTTTGCACGTCCAGCTATTGGACGGTTGTTCTAATGTGCAGGTGTTCGATGAGACAGTACGCTTTGCAAGGAGCTGGATTCTCCCTTCCTTTTTTTTCTGGTATTCTTGCATTCTTATTTCTGCTATTGTTCTTTGATTCCTGTATATCACATTTTGCTTCCATTCTATTCCTTATTTCATTGAGATCATGTGTAGTCATTATATGTATTATTGCAGTGGTCCTTGATTATTATGGTTCAGATTTATAGCTTGTTCAGGTTACAATTTAGGCTTAGCGCGTATGCGTGGGGAATTTTCCTTGCGTATATGCGTCGCCATAACGTCTCCGTATCTTTAGGATCGGGGCGTTACAGTTTGCATTATTTCTATGCTTTCTTCTTCATTTTTCATGGGCAACTAAAACGGTTTTCTGGGCTCGCTATTGTAACTCTCTCTTGTTCTTCTTCTCTTCTGTTTTTAAAAGAAAAAGACCCAATGAATCATTTGTATGGCTTACTTAAAGCCTTTCTTTTTGAAAGTGTTCTTGAAGGCACATGAGGATGGGTTTGGTTTGTTAAACTCTCACTTCTTTCATGAACGTCTCTTGAATTGTTTTTACTTCATTCTTGCTTCTTCGCGCTTGATGATTTAATATTCAATTCTAAACGATTTCTCGAAGAAAAGACTAAAACTCTTCCAACCATCTTATGTGTTTTACTTCAAACTTTCTAAAAATCAACTTTAAGTTTTGCCTATGATCACTTTGAGGCACTTAAATTTTAATAGAAGAATGAACAATTGAGTAGTGAGATAGTGAGCCCAGATTTTCTTCATTATTATAATCAGCAAAACAATCTTTGAACTTTTTAAATCACCTTCTCCAAAGCCTTTTCTAAAGTTGCAATTTCTCATTTAATCATCTCTTTCTTTCCATTCTCTTTTTCATTAAAAAGCGGACACAATTCTTTGTTATTAAACGATTCACCAAAAAGCTTCCATCGCATTCCTCCTCGTGGACACGACCCATTAGCCACAAGCTACACGGTAAATTCTTAAACTCTTTGATTGTTCTTCCATTTTAGCAATCAGCCTTTTAAACTTTTGATGAAGCGCGAGTTGATTGAGTCTGAACTCTAACTCAAAATCCCCTGGACGCGAGTGTAATTGACTTGGCACCTGGACTATGAGACACGAGCTTTACATACAGAGCTCGCGTTTGAGGCTGTTGACTTAGAAGAATTTTAATTCTGGCCGAAGGCTTCAGACTTGAATGTAGCAACCCTTGTTTCTCAAACAAGGATGTGGCAATTTTCGCATCTGGTTCTCTTCGCGTCTTATATTTTAGACACAGGTCTTAAAAATTAGACCGCGTCTAAGTCTGTGTATATTCGAAGTCCACAACTTTGATCGCGTCTGTTTCTGTCGTAACAGAATTTTGATTTCCTGCATGGGTCATCCCTGCGTCTGAAGTCTACAGCTATAGCCGCGTTTGTTCTTCAATCATTTTGTTTCAGGATTCTAACCTTCTGGTTTTTACTTCTCGCAGGTAGCCTCAATCATCCTTTCGCATATTCGCTGGGCCCTTGGGAGAATATATCGGCCATCGAACTTGTTTGATGGTCGACCATTGGAAGAGAAGTCATGGCCCCTGTTTATTGAAGACGAGGATTTGACATCCACCGAGACCTCATTCAACACGATGCACCAGTCATGTCCCCGGGTTCGCCATGGTCACAGTGGGTATGGCAGTGGATATGGTGGTGGGTCTGGTCCTCTTGCAGGTCACTAGAAAGAGGACGTCACCGGTAAGGTCTCGAATCCTCTCTTCACCAATCTTACCCCTGAAGTGACATCGATGAAAAGTTCATTTTCATTAGATGACTTTCTGGTGGTAGAGATGTTCATCAACGAAGGATCATGGCCTGCATCAGTTGGTCAGGTGGAATCAGAAGGTTCTGCCGCATTTTGACCTCAAGAAACACCACTGTTCTTGGTCAACGATGGGCTCCTTCGATGTTTACGTCATGCATGGTGACGTAATCAGCCTCCAATCGTCATCATAGTGCTCAGCCCTTCTTTGGCGCCCTTCCAAACATCTTGTACTTGGAGTGGTGAGCATACTTCAAGGAGTGAGTGCAGCCTTTTACTGAGAGAGAGGGACTTCTTTGTACTCTTGTATTGTAATACTCAATCTTATTGTATAAGAGAGCGTCTTGTATCACTTTCATGTATAAATAAAAGCGACACTTTTTCCTTGTCTTCTTCTATTGTCTTGAATTCCTTTTTCTGTATTGCAATTCGGACGAATAGAAGTAAAGGTTCTTTTGCCTAACGAGTCAAAGTTTGTAGAAAAATCCTATTTCAGGAAATTTAAGAATGCTGTCAAAGGTGTGATATTAACTTGACAGAAATAAGATAATTCTTGTGGATCTGCCAATCTATAAATGAGAATGACAAGTGGAATTTGTACCCCCAGGGAGGATGAGTTTTCATCAGAGGTTTAGAATTAACTTGACTACGACCCGGCTGGGGTTTTAGTGAAAACACTGTTAACAGTGTAATGTTATCTTAACAATATTTTTAAGTGGACTTGTTGTTCTGTTGACAAGAATAACAAGTGAGACTAGACTCGTGGGGAATCTAGGAGAACCTTTACCGTTAGAGGTGTGATATTAACTTAACGGGTTGAATTAAATCTTGTCAGAAGTGTAATGTTAATTTGATAAGGGTGTGAGTCAGAGGTGTGATATTAACTTAACTCAAAAGTATTTCAGCTTTATTTGGGAAAACTGAAAATGTCACTGTCATAGGTGTGATGTTTAACTTGGCAGCGGGGGTAATGCTAGAGGTATAATTTTGAACTTGGCATTGGTCATCTCGACTTTGACAAGGAAGTCCGAGGGAAAGTCATGGCCATAAGTGTATTGTTGAACTTAGCAATGACTTGGACACTAGAGGTGTAGTGTTAAACTTTGCACCGTTCATTTCAGCTTCGATATGAAAGTCTGAGGGAAAATGACTGTCAGAGGTTTAATATTGAACTTGGCAGCAACTTAATTACTGTTAGAAGTGTAATGTTAAACTTAACAGTAATTTGTCAGAGGTGTGGTATTAACTTGACAGAAATTGACTCGTGATGGGAGAAATTTGAGGACCTGCCATTCTACTGATGAGAATGACAAGTAGAATTTAAAAATGTCAGAGGTGTAGTGTTAACCTGACAAATTTGAAGGCTTGCTACTCCATATAGGGTTGACAAGTAAGGTTTGTACTCGATAGGGAGTATTGAAAATTTTCATTACTAGAGATATAGCGTTAACGTAGCAATGATTATATTCTGTAGACCTACCATTCTGTGTATGAGAATTGGTAAGGGATTTTGGAGGAGAGAGTGGAACTAGGCCACTTAGGATTTTTAGCAAACCCTCAGCTATCAACGGATTTGAGGTGCCTTTACCAACTACCGTTTGAGTTAGGCTAGCCATGCTATTCCTCTCAGCATGGTGAGTTGTCGAAGACTTATGTTGGGCTTAGAAGCCAACATTTTCCTCTGCCCTTAGCCGTCGGAGGCGCTGGACGTTAATGAAGAGAGCAATATTAAACCCAAGTTTTGCCTTTCGTTTCTTTATCAATATTTACATCATGTATCACGGTACAGTCAGTGCCCGATTAGCTCGTCACCGATCTACCGTGATGTGACCTAATAAAGGAAAGAAACTTTTCTTGGATTTGGAGCTTTGATCAGAGGTGTAATTTTAACTTGATCAAAGGAAGAGTACTATTAAGGATAGTACTTCTTCAGGAACCTGCCGTTGATCAGCATCATGAGTGTATCACCATTTGAAGTTATGAGGCGATATGCTCCATTTGAGTAGACTGACTCTACTACAAATGGTCCTTCCCATTTAGGCTGGAATTTTCCTTTTATCTTATGTGTCATCACCATAGGTCTTCTGACGGCTAAGACAAGGTCACCTTTCTTGAAAGTTCGCACCTTAACTTTCTTGTTGAAGGCTCCGGTAATCCGGGCTTGGTAAAGCTCGATTTGTTGTTGGGCCTGCAGACGTTTATCATCTAAGGCCTCCAATTCTTGGAGTCGCTGTCGATACTTCTCCTCACTTGTCATCTCCGCTGTCAAGGCGACGCGTAGAGATGGGATTTGGATTTCTAGTGGAAGCACGGCTTCACACCCATAAACCAAAGAAAATGGCGTAGCTTTAGTTGGGATTCGAACAGTCGTGCGATAGGCCCATAAGCATTCGCCTAACTTATCGTCCCAATCGCGCTGACTTTTCGAGACGAATTTTTTGAGAAGCTTGCCAATGGTCTTGTTGAAAGCTTCTGCGAGACCATTAGCGGTAGGGTATTATGTCGTTGAGGACACACTCTGGATTCTGAACTTAGTGCATAACCTCTAGAAAGCCTGACTAACGAACTAGGGTCCATTGTCATGGACGATTCGTCGAGGTACACCAAAGCGGTAGATGACGTGATGTTTAACGAATTTGATCACATCAGAGGACTTTACTTCCTTCAACGGAATGGCCTAAGCCCATTTAGAAAAGTAATCGGTTATGGCTAAATGAACCGATGTCCTTTTGATGACGGTGGGCTGATGGGCCAACTACATCCATGCCCACATCTCAAATGGCCAGGTAGAAGTTGTAGAGTGAAGGTACCCTGGTGCTTGATGGATGAAATCACCATGCACTTGGCAGGCGTGACATCTTTTGGCATAAGTGGTGGCGTCAAAGATCATCTTAGGCCAATAATATCACAACCTTTGGAGTCGATCCCCAAGCTTTGGGCCAGGTTGATGGGCTCCACACGTGTCGTCATGGGCCTCTTTCAATACCTCCTGTGCCTCTTTTTGTGATAGGCAGCGAAGCAAGATCCTATCATGCTATCGACGATACAATGTTCGTGTGATCGCATTATAGTAGAATTTGGGGGCTTTCCTTCTAATGGCAACCGCTTCTTTAGTATCAGCAGGAAAAATGCCGTACAAGATATAATCAATGTAAGGGAATCGTCAGTCTCTAGGTTCTGGGCCGGTTGACGATTCAAGAGCTTCTTTGACTTGACGATCTCTTATTGGCTTTTGGTAATCCTCAGGTGCAATTCTTGGGCAATACAGGTCGTGGCTGTGGACAAATATTTTCTCTACTACTCCAGCTGGAAGGGCTAAAGAGGCAGCGAGAGACGCCAGTGCATCTGCATGCGCGTTTTGCTTGCGTGGTACATGGTCGATGTAAAAGTTTATGAACCTCTCGGCCATGTGGACAGTCGCGTTGTAATAGGGTACTAGATCTTCATGTCTGACTTCGTACTCCCCGCAAACTTGGCTGACGATGAGTTTAGAGTCACCATATGCCTCGAGATTTTTAGCGCCAATCTCATCGGCGAGTTGCATTCCAATCAAAAGGGCATTGTACTCCGCTACATTGTTAGAACAAGGCTCGGTTAACGAGACGGCTCGAGGAATCACAAAGTTCTGTGGGGAGACGAGTACTACCACCACTCCTGCTACTATATGTCCTTTTGGGCCTGTTCTCGATGCACCGTCAAAGAAAAGTTGCCACACTTATCTTTCAAAAGATGTTTGGATCAGGCAGACTTCAGCGACCTCGTCTGGAAGGTCCTCGTAAAGTTCAGCTGCCCTCAGATCTGGATGCTCAGCCAGGAAATCCGCCACCGCTTGTCCCTTCACAGCTTTTTGTGGTAAAAAGTGCATTTCATATTGGGACAGTAGTATGGCTCATTTTGCCAATCGACCATTTAACGACGATGGCTTTGTCATGAGTAACCTCAAGGGGTTGACCTTTGATATGACGTTTATAGTTTGGCCTACCAAATAGTGTCGTATTTTCTGAACAGCGAACACCAATGCCAAACATTCCTTCTCAATCGGGTTGTTGATTGAAGCTAAACCTGCACAAAAAATACGAGATTATAGAACTTAAGAAAGAATATGTGCAAGTGCTCAATTCTTCCGCTATAGTAAGTGGCTATGCGGGTCGTGATCCACAAGGAGGGTTTGCGATGGAAGCGTTACAGTTCTTTATTGAAATCTTTTAAGAAAATAAGCGAAAGTTCTTCTCTGTTTTAAAGTTAAGAAAATGAAAAAGAAAGTTATAGTTAAAGTTAAGAAGAAAGTGAAAGATGAAGAAGGTGAAAAATCAGAAAACGAAAGAAAGCGACAATGTACAAATGAAGTGGAAAGAAGAATGAAAACGATTTGGAAGAAGTGGTGTTTGTGATTTAATTTACAGAAATAAAAGAAAAGAAATAAAAACAATAGCTTACCTTCTTTTCGTCAAAAGCTTACCTCGAGTTTTCAGCAACGATTTTACCTTGAAGTGGAGGCATTCAGCGCATAGCCCATAAGAGTCGAGTGTTGGTCTCTTCCACATTACATCATCAAGATACGCAAGCATGAAATGATACGGAGAGACTCACTATTCCATCGTCATGAGCTATCGGTGGCACTCGCAAAGGCAAGGCTCTTTCGATGCTTTTAGACTCACTTGGAAGACATTTGTACCAAAAAGAAAGGTAAAATAGAAAAGAAGAAGAGAACTAAAAAGAACATACAAGGAAATAGCATTGATTTGATTACATAACGATCGAAGAAAAGAAATAAAACCTTACACCAATTGTCACTTTTAGCTCAAGCTTCAGTCTTGTTCTTCGATGAAAGTTGATCTCCTCAGAATTACATAAATAAAAACTAAATTACATGAAAAAGAAAAACAAAGACCTAAGCTAAGAAATGGAAAAACTAGTCTAAAATCCTAATCTGCATTGACCTTCCATTTTAAGCGCAAGTACAGGCCTTTTATAGGCAAAACCCTAACCACCATGATCCCGGGGAGGTCGGGGGAGCAAACGCTCCCCGTAACTCCCCAAGATTGCCACGGAAATGTGGCCCAAGCCGCGTTTCTGCGGCAAGGGTGTGGCCAGGTGGCCACACCCTGTTGGTGGGTCTCCCCGGTTTCTCCCTCTGACTTTATTTGGAGTTGGTTTTGCAGTTTGGCTCCGAGATTTTGAAGAAATGGCCTTGGATTCTTGACTTTAACCGATCGATCCTGAGAGGATTCTTCTCAACCGGTTTCAACCTCTTGATTTTGCCCTGATTTTGTGTGTGCGAATTAATTCTGATTTAATTCAGAATTCTGGTGGGCTTTTGGGCTCATTTCTCTTCATCTCCTTAAAGATTGGGCCTGCAAATAAATTAAACAAATAATTAGGACAATGCAGGCTTTTATTCTAAAATAAGTATGAAAATGTGACATTAAATATGCAACATTAGCAACCAATCACACCCCCATACCTATCTTTTGCTCGTCCTTGAGCAAAACAACTAATTTATACTAAGGATTATTAGACCACTTTCGCATGTCGTGCGATTGCACTGAGCATGTGCAACAAGCCGTTAAACCTCTAGGTTCCCCCTAGAGGACGAGTTTTGTCTCGTGAGGGTTTTCAGCGGATTACACCCACAAAATCCATAAAGAAAGAGAAATAAAGAGTTAGTATTTTCGAAAAGCATTTTGAAAGAGAAAAATATTTGAAATATGATTGTAAGATCTAAGCAATCTATAAGTTATAGGAAAGCCGAATTTTTCATTCCTAAACTTAGTCTCTATTCAAAAATTTGTTATCAATCAAAGTAAGGAGTCAAATTGTGCTTCTCATCTAGTCTATTACTTTACCCTAAGTCATATGCACCTTGTGAATGTGAAAATTTTGACTAAGGGTTCATTAACTCTAAATCTTATGCCTTATTATTATATATATATATGTTGCTATTATTATTTTTTTTTCTTTTCTCTTTTTTTTTTTGTGGTATTATTCCTTAGTTTTATTAGGCTTTCTAATCTGCCCATGTAACGAGCCTTTAATCGATGACTCCCAAACCAAACGGTCTTAGGGCACCAGGTGAGAAAACACCCCCAAGGACTTAAGGACTCGAGCAAATAAGGCCACAAAACTAAGGATTTTATTATATGAACCTCTTTTAGGCGTGAAGGCGTATGCTTTATTAGGCACAAATACCCAGCTTAATCCGAGGATTTTTCTTTTCAAACTTATCTAATCATCTTTCGCATAAATACCAAGGCTTGCTTAGGCCAAAGCACCTAGCTAGTCAATAATTAGACTTGTTTTTTTTTTCAAACTCATCTAATTATCTTTTGCATAAATACTAAGGCCAAAGCACCTAGCTAATCAATAATTAGATTTGTTTATATATATATATATTTTTTATAAGGCATAAGAATCTTTGTTTTTGAACCCTAAGTGTGTAAGTGTATGACGTGTGCATATTTCATCAAGGTAAAATCAAGACCAAATTACTTTGACAAATTATCTTCCTAACTCTAAAAATCAAACAAATAATCTTATTTTGACCAAGTATAAGAAATCCTAATTTGAATTTTCCTATTCCTTAAAATTAACTTAATTTCTTACAAAAATAAGTCAAAATATTGTTTCTATTTTTCAAAAAGTTTTTAAAAGTAAAGAAAAATGTTAATTTTTTTTTTTAAGAAAAAGAAAAGTTATGTTAGACCCTCCCCCACACCTATCTCATGCATTGTCCTCAATGTATGAATTAATGCATAGATGCATGAAAAAGAAGAAAGGGAAGGAAAGTGTTACCTTATGGTGGTGGTTCCGGTGGTGGTCTGATTGGTCCACGAAACATGGCCCAATCAACTTTTCTTGGGTCTCGGAGGAACCCACCAGAAATTACATTAATATAACCCATGAAAAAGATGTGTCCATTATGGATTTTTATTAAGTATGTGACCCCATCTAATTTCCATATTCCATAACTAATTTCGGAGTCAAATTTGTCAATCACCTCGTCCCAGAATGGAGTATGAAATGATAGAACAGTTGGCTCGGACTCAGGAAGGACAGGAACTAATACCGACTCAGGAAGGTGACTTAAGTCAAGTAAAGGTTCAGGAGTCGAAATAGGTTCAGAAATTAGGTCCAAGTCAAGAAGTTGAGACTCCAGTCCACATGTATTTTCCAACAATGGAATGTGACCTAATATGGGTGATTCCAGTTCAGAAATGATAGGTGGAGGAATCAAAACTGACTCTAGAATATTACTCAAGTTTGGTAACAAAACGGGAGTCAAAATTGATTCAGAAAGTTGAACTGGATCACATATGTGAGAATCTAGGTCACATATCTCATTGAGTTCAATATCAAAAAATTGAGAACTTGCCAATTTGTCAATAGGATCTTCGAAAGTGTAAAGTTGGTCAAGTTCAACATGATCCTCAAAGATAGGTGATTCAATTTCTTTATGAATTGGTACAGGATCCAATGTTGACTCCGGGAAAAGATTGAAGTCAGGTGAAGATACCGGAGTCATAATCGAATCAGGAAATAGAATTGAATCACTAAGTTGGGGTTCAGGATCATAATCATTTTCAAGTTCTATTTCAGGAAAAGGAAAACTAGCCAAACTATCAATATCTTTTTCAAAATTTGGAGTTTGGGCAAGTTCAAATGGTTGTTCTGAAATAGAATTTTGATTTCCAAAACAACATGACTCTTCGGCTCTAACAGAATGGTAAGTGACATCAGGACGGTGGGAACGTAGAGATTCGACTATCATATCTATGTCACGATTTCTAGCATTTTGAGCATGAGTCATGGCTTCTAGCATCTTTTCATAGTTGATGGGTTCATTGTCTTGTTGAAAAGATGAAGAGTTGTTTTGGAAGTGGTATTGAAATTGTGAGTCCATCAGATTTTGTGATTGTTGTTTGGACTCACGCATACTCCGTTCCAAAATTGATGGTTTTCTATTTTGGACTGGTGGAACTGAGTATGACTCTTGAAAATAGTGTGGACTAGGTGGAGAAGGAGGACACCGTGGTTGAAAATTGGACTCGGGGTAGGTGAATCCCCACTGACTCTGTGAAGAGTTGAAATCGTTATGGAAATTATAGTCATACGATGGGGGACATGGGTTATATGGATTCGGATAAGACCAATCCGGCACACTAGGTTGGTTAAAGTCATGATATGCCGGGTTGGTAATATCCGAAAAAGAGTTTGATGTATAATATGGATTATTATTATAGTTGGAAAAATTATTATTATAAGCCATATCACACAATGGAATACAAACAAAAAGAAAGAAAAACACACAAATAAACAAATAAGAAAGAAAAAATTCTAACCTAAGTTGGGGTAGACCTAGACCTAGACGACTCCTAACTGGTTAGACTGTCCACGGAGGTTTAATGTAGACTTTGACCACAAGCTAATCAGCCAGGTCAGGGCAAGGTTGGTGGGAGGTTTTCCGTCAAAAGATGTTCCTTAATTAAATAACCATCAACCTTCGGGCTTTCGGCCCTTAATCCCTTTCCTAGACACTGATTTGGCAAGAGTCAAGTTCCAACACCTTTCCCCCTTAGGATAATCTCCTAATTGAGTCCGAGATGTCCCTAGGGCCAACGTCTACTCATTTTAAGTTAGGCTTAGGTTAGTGAGTGCTTGGATTCTGATTTTTGGGCTAAGGAAGGGTGATTAAATCCCCACCTTATCTTGTTATGGGTTAGTACCCTTAAAATAATTTTGTGCAAGTGTACAAGACAAATAAGATGCACTCTAAGCGATATAAATCAACCAAGAGATAGTCCTATTCTAGATGCAATGCAAACATACCTTGCTCCAGCACTCTTCAACAGTAAAGGTAAATGAATTGAAAAGACACGTGCCTAAAATGCAAACGTCTAATCAATTTTTTAACTTTTGAAACAAACTTTTTACTGTTGATTATTAACAGGATTTTGTGATGGCATATAAGAAATAAATAATTGCAGCAAACTAGAATTTGCAAAGCTAGTAGCCCTGCAAAAACTTGTTAGTAGTCAACTCTTTATTGCCGCGGATCCGCGGCTTTTGCCGTGGAAACGCGGCAATTCAGAGGGCCCTTTGTCTCTGCTTTCTAGAGCAGAGGCCCAAGGCCACTTGTATGTCACTGCAATAATAATTTTCTGCTTTGCTTGCCCTGTAACCTACAACAGAGAAGAAAATTCGTTTAGTTCTGAAAAATTTGCAATAAAAATTCAGATTTCAATAAAAAACATGTTACCCTCCCTAGCAACGGCGCCAAAATTTAATTGAAGCTAAACCTGCACAAAAAATACGAGATTATAGTGTTGGCCAAAGGCCCTTCACCCTAGTTTTGATGATGATCAACTCATGTAGTTATAGTTACTAATGATCTTGTGTTTAATTAGTGACAGATTCATGATCAAGATCTTAGTAGGTGCATAGCTCAACAAAGGATAAAAGAACAAGATTTGGAGCTTGCATGTGGTGATCCAAGGAGTTTTTGGATCAAGCTTGGACCAAGTCAAGAAGATGAGAAGCCTTCAAGGGAAGACTTCAAGAAGTTGAAGACTTGGGTCTAGGTATAGAATTTGTATTTTTGTTTTAGTAAAAATGTAAAGGATAGATAGTTGGTGGATTGCTCAAGTTATATCACACACACACACTCTTGATAGAACTCTTGATTTAATTGATTTCATAAAAGATTTCTTTTTAGAAAAGAATTTTTATTTAGAAAAAGATTTTTCTTTGTGACAAAATATTTATCTTGGATTTTGGTATTTCAAGTTTACATATCTTATAACCAAAACCATACTTAGTGCTTATTGTCAAAAACTAGATATTACATCTTAATTGTGTAGTGGATCATATCCATACACACTATGCTTTAAAATGAACTCAAATATCTTGTTTTTGTATTTGATGAAGATTTAGAAAAACAAGTTTGGAAAAACATGTTTTGGAAAAATACTTTTTAGTTATTGAGCTAATATTTCCAAGTTACAAAAATAGACCAAAACATCTATAACATGTCTTGATTTTGTGCAAGCATGTTTGTTCTTTCAAGTATATTGGTAAAACTATTTTTGTAGAATTTCTATGTATTTTTAGGATTTTATAAAAGATTTTTAAATCCTGTTTTCAGACCTGGAGACTGGCTGACAGGCCAAACCGGTCGACCGGACCGGTCGACCGATGTGCACAGCCCTGTGCACGTTGTCAGCACAGTGGCCGGTCGACCGGGTCGGTCGACCGACCAAGAGAGTTTGCTCTCTGGAAATGTCCAGTCGACCGATAGGTCGACCGACAGTTCATTCCAGGTTATCGGTCGACCGAGCCGGTCGACCGGTGGCTGCAACGGTCAGAAAAATGACCGTTGGCCGGTCGACCGGCGGTCGACCGACAGCACTGACACAGCCCCAACGGCTCTATTTTCTGGGAGCCTATAAAAGGGGTTTTGTCTATTGTTTTGAGGTTAAGATTTTTGAGACTTCTTGAGCAGATTTTCTGATACTTTTAGAAGAGTTTCTCCACAAGATTTTAGTGCAAATACTTCCAATCAAAAGGAAGAGTTTTTATCAAGAGAGTGTAAAAGTGATTTCTTGAGTTTTCCTCCATAGCTTTCTTTCCTTGATTTTCTCACACAAACACTTGAGCATCCATAGATTATATATCCTATAGAAGTGTTGTAGTGAGAGTACTCTTTAGGTGATCAAGAGTTGTGATCATCAAAGAGATTTCTTCTTTGTTCTTTGAGGATACGGGCAAGTGTGCTCGTTGGTGGCTAGAGTTCGGTTGTGAACTCTTGGTGGTTCGAGGTACGGCCTCGGCGAGCTTAAGGGGCTTGCGTGTGTACGGGACTTGGGAGTCCGAGGGTTTGTAGGTGTACGGCACCGAGGAGAGATCCGGTGGGATCTTACATAGTGGAAATCCTTCGTGTGTCGAAGGCGGGGATGTAGAGCAAGTGTGCTCGAACCTCGAAACAAACCCTTTGTGTTTGCGATTGCTTACTCTTCCCTCTCTCTCTCTTTGTCTCTATTTTATATCTTGCATTCAATTTATTGTGTTCATCTTATATATGCATGATATATTCCCTTGTGCTAATAATTGATATACATACTTGCTTGGGATTGTTGTTAACACTAGTATTCAACCAAGAGAGCCAACGCGGCACCTCAACCCATTCAAGGGGAATCTAGAGGAGCTTGTCCAGAGCCTCGCAAGGGGAATTCGGCAACACTCTTGTGTTATACATAAGTGTTTAATTAAAAGAAATTTTAATTTGGTCAACTTAGTTTTTTATTCCGCATTATTTGTTCATAAGTGACCATTAGATTAGCCATCACCTATTCACCCCCCCTCTAGGTGATCTTACAATTGGTATCAGAGCTAGTGCTCTTGATAAGGGTCTAACAACCTAAGAGTTAAAGATCCTACATTTGGGCTAATCACAATATTTGTTGTACACACACACCTCACCATGGACTTTATGTCACCACCCACCTTTGATATTCTTAACATCCACATTTGGAAAGTTAAGATGTCATTATTCCTAAAAGCCCTAGGTTATAATGTATATCTTGCCACTACTAATAATGCTTATTGTATAGATGGTAAGAATCTTGAGGCTAATACAAAAGCCCTACATGCTTTAAAGAGCACCCTAAATGATGATTATTTATGTAGGGTTGCTAATATTGATATGGCTTTTGTAGTATGGAACACCCTCATCTCCCTTGGCGAAAATGAACAATACTATGCGGGGAGCGATTCGGATGTTGGAAGCGACACCTCCAACAAGTGCTACATGGTCCAAGGGGATGACCCCTTGAGGTAAATACCGAATCCGATGATGAGGATGCTAGTATGTCATATGATGAGCTAAATTCTTTATGCCAATTATTGCTTGAAAGATATGACATAATTAAGAAAGAAAATAAAATTTTGAAAAAGGACATTGCTTGCATGCATAATGAACATGATTCATGTAGAAATAAACTTGCATGTTTAGAAAAAGAAAATAATGATTTGAAAAATGAGAATGTTTCCCTTATGTCTAAAATAAATGATTTATGTGAAGGGAACACTATTTTGAAGGAAAAGATTATTTTGGTGGAAACTCAAAAAGAAGTTGTTTTTCAAGAAAACAAGACTTTGAAAAGAAAGATTTGTGAAAAAGAAAAAGAAGATGTTTGTAAAAAGAAAAAGAAAATTGATCATATATCTCACCATGCTTTACATGCCTCCACTAGTGAGATTAATAATTTGAAAAATAAGATAGATAATTTGAGCTCTAATTTGAGCACATGTGCATTTAACCATTCTAAGTTGGAATCCTTGTTTCAAAAGAAACAAGTTCCCCATGCTCATGCTCATACACATCATGCTCATGCTTATAGTGCACATCACGATCACAATCACACTCATAAGCATCATGCTAAGGTGTACATATGTACACATTGTGGCCGCAAAGGCCATCTAGCAAAATATTGTTTTGATAAGAAACCATATCTATATTTTGCTAAGTATAATAAATTTTGGGTTCCTTACAACAATGCTAACCCCAAAGGACCCAAGAAAACATGGGTACCAAAACCCCCACCTTTTGATTTTGATGTAGGTGAGGGCTCTCACAAAACGTGAGAGGATTGGTGCCTTGGTAGCCGATGCAATGGACATGATGGACAAACATTTGGATGCATTGCTATCAAGGAATTTTGGTGGGTCAACCACCATGCTAGGAGCTTTGGAGTTGGTAACAAATTCTAAACTCCTATTTTATTTATGTACATGCTTTTATGTTTATAATATCATTCATAGCATGTTCATGATTTTATTTGATTTGTGCTTCATGTGGTATTTACATGCTTGGATGTAGAATTTGTCAAACTTGCATTTATACATATACACATAGTGAATTACAATTGACTCATATATGATTGAACTTCATGCTCACTTGTATCCACTCTATGCATGTGTATAATCTAGTTTTGATGATTCTCTTTTATACATGTTTTTGCCAATTTTTTTTGTGTGATTTACTTCATGTATATGCATGTTTAATTCAAATCTAATAAATATACATGTATACCCGTGAGTCTCTTGCCTTCATGCAAACATTTAATAGACTCTTTTAATATTTTGGATATGTATGCATATTGCTAGATTTGTATAATTCATACATATACCATGTAGATTATTTTTAAGATGATTTGTTTTGATAAAAATGATTTTTATGTGTTGGTTGATAAAAATTTTGATTAGTCATATTTGATTTGAGCTTCAATAACTAATTTCATGTAGATACTACTTACATAACCTTTGAACACTCGATCTTCAAGAAAAAAAATATAATTTGGAGCTTTATGGAATATGAGTGCTTGAACTTTTATGTATTTAGTATTATTCATGAAATACATATGATTTCATATTTATGAAGGATCTTTAACTAGTTTGTCAAAAATCCATTTAAACTAGTTATCTATTCTTCAATTGATGCACATGATCCTACTTTTATGGATAAATTCTTTTGTGATTTCAAAATTTTGATGCTTCATTGTATTGAATATTAGTTTAGATGTTAGTATTTGTCAACACTTGGATTTATACTTGTACACCTTATGGACCACAAATAAATCTATATATGATTGGGTTGAATGCTTATTTGTGCCTATTAGATGTACTAGTATAGCCTTATGTTGATGATCATTACATTCTTAAACTTGTATTTCCATTTGGATTTATGTTATGATCATGTGATTTCATTTCATGTATATGGTTATTTTGCCAAAACATTAAGATATACATGGATACCTCTTGAGTCATTTGCCTTTCATGCAAATCTAAATATATGGACTCAATTGTGTTAGAGATATGTATGTATGCTTCTTGTATTGACAAAACATACATATATTATGAAACATTTTTTTTAATAAAAAATTTTTTTGTTGTGATGGATTTCAAGAATTCAAAATTTATGATTTGAAGGAATATTGAGTTTTATTGTAATTTTCATGATGCCATGCTTCACATAACATTAGTACACTCACATCTCTTGAAAACATTAAATGGACTTTATGGATTAGAGTGTTTTAGTGCCTTGTGATTTATGCATATTCCATGAAAAACCTTTTGATTTATTCCTTGATAACTAGTTCGAATCTTCATGTGTTAGATTATATGACATATACACCTAAGCCTATTTCTCTATTGGTATCATTGGTTATTTGCAATTGGTATCAATATGAACCTTTTTGGTATATACTCATATTTTGCTTTCTTTATATGTATGTATCCATCTCTATTGATATAATCTCTTCATACATATATATGATAGTTGTGTGCTTGTTTTACAATTGGTATCTTTTAAAGCACATAGATTGTTAATGCTAAGCTTAATTAGACTTCAAATTGGTATTTCATAATAAGCTTGTGCATTGTATTTTTTTGAAATTGGTATCAAAAATTCAAAATTTGATTATTTTACAATTGATATCTCAAATTTGTTGTTACTAAGAAAAAGTTAAAATTTTGTTTTGATAAAGAAAAATTCAAAATTTTTTGATTTGTATTGTCTATATGCAAGGAGAGCTTAACATCTCTTCCATATGTAGATTCATGTTGAGTATATTATAATTTGAGGAGCTTGACAACTCTTCTTTTCATGATATACGTGTGTAGGGGGAGCTTCACATCTCCTCTTATGCATGACATATTAAACGTTATGTGAATTAGGGCTTGTCATCCCTCTTTCATGTAATGTATATGTGTCGGGAAGCTAACTTAACGTCTTCCTCTTCATGAATTTATATCGCATATAAATTTTATTGATTGATTTGTATTTTACCCTCCTTGATTTCCTTATTTTTGACAAAAGGGGGAGAAAATTTGTTTGATGATTTGAACTTTGAACCCTTTGTTGATGATTGACAAAAAGGGGGAGAAGTATTTGAGTTATATGCATGATTTCCTTAAGGGGGAGAAGTATTTGTTCCTTACTTAAGGGAGAGAAAGATTTTGAGATGATTTTGAGTTTTTATACTTGTGCTTTTACTCATGCATCACAAGAAATAAAAGATTTGTTTTGTTTTACATGCATTCATTTGCATACATTTTTATGTGCTTCATTGAATATCTATTGCTTATTTATTATGCATGAGTTAAGGGGAGCTTCTTTGAAGCTTTACTTTAATCCATGCATATATAACTCCATGAGTTTTGTCATCATCAAAAGGGGGAGATTGTTGGCCCAAAGGCCCTTCACCCTAGTTTTGATGATGATCAACTCATGTAGTTATAGTTACTAATGATCTTGTGTTTAATTAGTGACAGATTCATGATCAAGATCTTAGTAGGTGCATAACTCAACAAAGGATAAAAGAACAAGATTTGGAGCTTGCATGTGGTGATCCAAGGAGTTTTTGGATCAAGCTTGGACCAAGTCAAGAAGATGAGAAGCCTTCAAGGGAAGACTTCAAGAAGTTGAAGACTTGGGTCTAGGTATAGAATTTGTATTTTTGTTTTAGTAAAAATGTAAAGGATAGATAGTTGGTGGATTGCTCAAGTTATATCACACACACACACTCTTGATAGAACTCTTGATTTAATTGATTTCATAAAAGATTTCTTTTTAGAAAAGAATTTTTATTTAGAAAAAGATTTTTCTTTGTGACAAAATATTTATCTTGGATTTTGGTATTTCAAGTTTACATATCTTATAACCAAAACCATACTTAGTGCTTATTGTCAAAAACTAGATATTACATCTTAATTGTGTAGTGGATCATATCCATACACACTATGCTTTAAAATGAACTCAAATATCTTGTTTTTGTATTTGATGAAGATTTAGAAAAACAAGTTTGGAAAAACATGTTTTGGAAAAATACTTTTTAGTTATTGAGCTAATATTTCCAAGTTACAAAAATAGACCAAAACATCTATAACATGTCTTGATTTTGTGCAAGCATGTTTGTTCTTTCAAGTATATTGGTAAAACTATTTTTGTAGAATTTCTATGTATTTTTAGGATTTTATAAAAGATTTTTAAATCCTGTTTTCAGACCTGGAGACTGGCTGACAGGCCAAACCGGTCGACCGGACCGGTCGACCGATGTGCACAGCCCTGTGCACGTTGTCAGCACAGTGGCCGGTCGACCGGGTCGGTCGACCGACCAAGAGAGTTTGCTCTCTGGAAATGTCCAGTCGACCGATAGGTCGACCGACAGTTCATTCCAGGTTATCGGTCGACCGAGCCGGTCGACCGGTGGCTGCAACGGTCAGAAAAATGACCGTTGGCCGGTCGACCGGCGGTCGACCGACAGCACTGACACAGCCCCAACGGCTCTATTTTCTGGGAGCCTATAAAAGGGGGTTTTGTCTATTGTTTTGAGGTTAAGATTTTGAGACTTCTTGAGCAGATTTTCTGATACTTTTAGAAGAGTTTCTCCACAAGATTTTAGTGCAAATACTTCCAATCAAAAGGAAGAGTTTTTATCAAGAGAGTGTAAAAGTGATTTCTTGAGTTTTCCTCCATAGCTTTCTTTCCTTGATTTTCTCACACAAACACTTGAGCATCCATAGATTATATATCCTATAGAAGTGTTGTAGTGAGAGTACTCTTTAGGTGATCAAGAGTTGTGATCATCAAAGAGATTTCTTCTTTGTTCTTTGAGGATACGGGCAAGTGTGCTCGTTGGTGGCTAGAGTTCGGTTGTGAACTCTTGGTGGTTCGAGGTACGGCCTCAGCGAGCTTAAGGGGCTTGCGTGTGTACGGGACTTGGGAGTCCGAGGGTTTGTAGGTGTACGGCACCGAGGAGAGATCCGGTGGGATCTTACATAGTGGAAATCCTTCGTGTGTCGAAGGCGGGGATGTAGAGCAAGTGTGCTCGAACCTCGAAACAAACCCTTTGTGTTTGCGATTGCTTACTCTTCCCTCTCTCTCTCTTTGTCTCTATTTTATATCTTGCATTCAATTTATTGTGTTCATCTTATATATGCATGATATATTCCCTTGTGCTCATAATTGATATACATACTTGCTTGGGATTGTTGTTAACACTAGTATTCAACCAAGAGAGCCAACGCGGCACCTCAACCCATTCAAGGGGAATCTAGAGGAGCTTGTCCAGAGCCTCGCAAGGGGAATTCGGCAACACTCTTGTGTTATACATAAGTGTTTAATTAAAAGAAATTTTAATTTGGTCAACTTAGTTTTTTATTCCGCATTATTTGTTCATAAGTGACCATTAGATTAGCCATCACCTATTCACCCCCCCTCTAGGTGATCTTACATATAGAACTTAAGAAAGAATATGTGCAAGTGCTCAATTCTTCCGCTATAGCAAGTGGCTATGCGGGTCGTGATCCACAAGGAGGGTTTGCGATGGAAGCGTTACAGTTCTTTATTGAAATCTTTTAAGAAAATAAGCGAAAGTTCTTCTCTGTTTTAAAGTTAAGAAAATGAAAAAGAAAGTTATAGTTAAAGTTAAGAAGAAAGTGAAAGATGAAGAAGGTGAAAAATCAGAAAACGAAAGAAAGCGACAATGTACAAATGAAGTGGAAAGAAGAATGAAAACGATTTGGAAGAAGTGGTGTTTGTGATTTAATTTACAGAAATAAAAGAAAAGAAATAAAAACAATAGCTTACCTTCTTTTCGTCAAAAGCTTACCTCGAGTTTTCAGCAACGATTTTACCTTGAAGTGGAGGCATTCAGCGCATAGCCCATAAGAGTCGAGTGTTGGTCTCTTCCACATTACATCATCAAGATACGCAAGCATGAAATGATACGGAGAGACTCACTATTCCATCGTCATGAGCTATCGGTGGCACTCACAAAGGCAAGGCTCTTTCGATGCTTTTAGACTCATTTGGAAGACATTTGTACCAAAAAGAAAGGTAAAATAGAAAAGAAGAAGAGAACTAAAAAGAACATACAAGGAAATAGCATTGATTTGATTACATAACGATCGAAGAAAAGAAATAAAACCTTACACCAATTGTCACTTTTAGCTCAAGCTTCAGTCTTGTTCTTCGATGAAAGTTGATCTCCTCAGAATTACATAAATAAAAACTAAATTACATGAAAAAGAAAAACAAAGACCTAAGCTAAGAAATGGAAAAACTAGTCTAAAATCCTAATCTGCATTGACCTTCCATTTTCAGCGCAAGTACAGGCCTTTTATAGGCAAAACCCTAACCACCATGATCCCGGGGAGGTCGGGGGAGCAAACGCTCCCCGTAACTCCCCAAGATTGCCGCGGAAATGCGGCCCAAGCCGCGTTTCCGCGGCAAGGGTGTGGCCAGGTGGCCACACCCTATTGGTGGGTCTCCCCAGTTTCTCCCTCTGACTTTATTTGGAGTTGGTTTTCTAGGTTGGCTCCGAGATTTTGAAGAAATGGCCTTGGATTCTTGGCTTTAACTGATCGATCCTGAGAGGATTCTTCTCAACCGGTTTCAACCTCTTGATTTTGCCCTGATTTTGTGTGTGCGAATTAATTCTGATTTAATTCAGAATTCTGGTGGGCTTTTGGGCTCATTTCTCTTCATCTCCTTAAAGATTGGGCCTGCAAATAAATTAAACAAATAATTAGGACAATGCAGGCTTTTATTCTAAAATAAGTATGGAAATGTGACATTAAATATGCAACATTAGCAACCAATCAGTTGTATCGATGTTCGGCTCCGATCATTGTTCTACTCAAATAGTTGATCGCTTGCTCTTGTCCTTGATCATTGTTCTGGGCTAGTAAAGCTCCTAAAGAATGATCCATTACTCGGACGTATATCAAGAAAGGTTTTTCGGACACCGGAGCTGTAAGGACGGTTGGTTGTGTGAGATATTGTTTAATTTCCTCAAATGCTTGCTGGCAAGCGTTGTCCCAAATGAAAGAGACACCCTTCTTCATTAATTTGGTTAAGGGTTGGCATCTTTCGAAGAGATTTGAGATGAACCTTCGGATGTACGCCAATCGTCCTTGCAATCCCCTGAGTTCCCTGAGATTTTGTAGAGGTTGCATCTCCTGAATAGCATGGACTTTTTCTGGGTCCAAATGAATTCCTGTGGAAGTCACTACAAACCCTAGGAACTTGCCGCTAGCCACCCCCAGGAAGGATTTGGTGGGTTCATCTTCAACTGATGGGCCCGCATGATGTCAAAGATAGCCTTTAAATCGGCTATGTGATCACCTTTGGCGCGGGTTTTTACTGCGATATCGTCAACATAGCATTCCACTGTTTTGCGCATGTGTTCATGGAAAATGACATTCATGACCCTTTGATATGTCGCCCCTGCATTTTTTAGTCCGAAGGGCATGACAGTGTAGCAGTATACCCCCAGTGGTGTCCTGAAAGAGATAGGTTGTTCATCATCAGGATACATTTTGATTTGATTATACCCTGAAAATCCATCCATGAAGGACATTCGCTCGAATCCACACGTATTATCAAACAGGACATCCGTGATTGGAAGTGGGAATTTGTCCTTAGGACAGGCCTCATTCAGATCGCGAAAATCAATGCAGATCCGGATCTTTCTGTTCTTTTTGGCAACATGAATGATATTGGCTACCCAATCAGGATGCTGTTCTTCCCTGATGAAGCCAGAGTCTATAAGTTTTTTGACTTCTGACTGAATTGCCTCCATCACTTCTGGACGGAATCGTCGCTGCTGTTGTTTGACAGGCTTTACGTCCGCATTAATGTTGAGGCGATGCATAGCCACTCGAGGATCAAGTCCAGGCATGTCCTCGTAATTCCAGGCGAAAACATCTATATATTCTTGCACAAGAGATATCAAATCTTCTTTCTCGGAGGGCGACAAGCTTTCGCTTATAAAGATGGGCTTAGGATTAGCCTCATCTCCTAGGTTAATCTGAACAACCTTATCCTCCGTGGGTGGCTCGCGTTGTTCAAAGCAAGTATCCCAAAGAGCATTTAAATGTTTGATCCAAGAATCTGTATCAGATTGGGTCATTTCTTCATCCCTATCTTCCAGGTGGCTTGTTGAAACCATGTTCACTGAAAGTTCTCTGAAGATGTTGCCGATACTAACATCTGACTCCCACGATGACGTGCCCGATGAGTAATCATGGCATAATGACTCTTCAGAGTCAGAGGCTGATGGGATCGGAGTTGACACATACCCCAACCCCCTGCGAGTCTGAAGATAATAATCAGGGGTTTTCCCTTTTGGCACAAAAGATCGGAGTAGTGTTCTCCTTCCTTTGCCGAAATTCAACCCTGGACCGTTTGTCAGATCATACCCCATGCTTTCCATCATTCTGAGTGCATTTGGCTCATAATGACCGAACTAAGGGGGTTCCTTCTCGCTTTCTGATTCTTCACGGGACATCGGTTCGGGTTTAATTTGCCCGAAAAGAATTAGTTTTTGGCCTTTCCGTCTTGCTGGAACCATGAATATTGATTCTTGCGCATCGCTGGCATCTTGGTGCGTTTCGAAGGACGACTCACTGGTACATGCCATGATGTCAAAGCATCCATTGCCGACTAGAGGTCATCATCCCTTCAGTACTAGTGTCTGACGGCACTGAATCAGAAGAGAACACAGAGAAATAAGCCAAATCTAATTCTTCATTAATATACCATCCGCCTACATCATCGGCGGTGTTATCAACATCGAGCTTATTAATGCTCGTTACAAGTGGATCTAGTTCCCATATGCACTCTTCTTTTTCCGGCTCGGTGTCGGCTTCATTACCAGAGTCTGGCTCCTCTGGTTGCGGGATTTCATCTGTTTCCATAAGGTCCTGATACAGGAGAGAATCTGTGAAATAATTCTCAACCCCCTTGAACGGATGCCTTTCGGCAATCAACGTTCGTACCTTTTCACTCCCGTCGATGTATTTCATGACTTGGTGGAAAGTGGAGGGAACGATAGAATTACGATGAATCAATGGTCGTCCCAGCAGCAAATTGTAGGAAGTGTCGGCATCGATTACGTAGCACGTCACTTCCGACTTTAAGTCCCCGATCTGGCATTTGAGATTGATTTTTCCCATTGGATGGGTACCATTGGCATTGAACTCATAAATAGTAGTCTGGGTAGCACTCAACCGGTGAGTAGGAATCCCTAAATGTTGCATGACCCGGCGAGGCATAATGCTCAATGCGGGCCCGGGATCTACCTGAATGCGGTTTACCTCAGATGATCCAATATACCCTGTGAAGTATAGGGGTCGATCATGTTTCCCCTTAACCTGCATATCATCTGCCGTGAAGGTGATGCAGGGAGCATTTTGGGAGGCGTGGAGGAAATCCTCTACATCTTCCTCCCGTGATCCGCCGGCGCCTGGGTCATAAAGACTTCAGTGTCAGCTAGAGCCTCTCTCAAAGCTTCTCTGGTTGACTTTGATAGCCTCAGGAGCTCGTAAAGAGTGATTCGGGCCGGGATATTGGCCAGTTGAGTCAGGACGTCAAAACGGTAAGGTGTTGTGGATCCTTCCGTGATGTCTTTTGAGAGAGCTTTGAAAAATCGAAGCTCTTTCTGTCTCTCCACGGGTTATTTTATGGAGGGCTTGGCTGACTCTGTAGCGGGTTTTGGAGGAGTTACCGCTATTTCGTCATACTTTTTCAAATATGACTGACCCGAACGGGTTTCTGCCACAAGTTAGTTGGGTTCTGTGGCAAGAACTATCATTTCCTCTTCTGAATCAGTCAGTGAGGGAACATCAGTTTCTGCTTCTCGGAAAGAAGCGCACACCACGTTACAGGACGAAGCTTTCGCTTTGCCTTTGGACCTTCTGCTGGTAACAGTGGTCCATTGCTGGCCGTCCACAAGGTCGGGATGAACCCACATAACCTCTCCCTGAGGTGTGGGAACAGGTACAAGACCCTTCTCTTGCTGATGATGAGGGTCTATGTTGACCATTCTTAACTCCCCCCTTGGGATGGGGACTACTCCAGAGGGTGTTGGAGGTTGTTTTCCTGGAGGAATAATGTCATATTGGCTGTTACTTTTTTCTGCTCTGGATGGAGTTTTACCTCTGCGTCAATCAAAGCCTGAAGGATGTCTTTGAAGACATAACAGCTCTTGGTGGAGTATCCCAGTATCCTATGTTACAGGCAGTAGTTGGGATTATTGGTTTTACCGACTTCTTTAGGGCGTGTAGCTTCAGGAAGCTTCAGTCTGTTGCTCTTGTTAAGTAACTTGAACAACGAGTCAACATGTTTGTCCTTGAAGGAATACTGCTTGCTGGCGCGCGACTGACTTGAAGAGCCACTTCCCTTAACCGGTTGAGGTTTGATGGGGGATTTGGTCTCTGTCGCCAAGTTATCCTTCCTTTTTGTTTGGAGGGATGTATCTGGCGCACGCCTTGTCGACCCCTCGGGTCTGAGTTTGTTTTCTTCTGCCCTAACCCGTGCGACAATTTCTTCATCCTGTTCACCTTTTTGGATCAATTGTTTCCAGGTGCGGCTTCCAGCAACTCCTATTTGGGCGAGGAGTGAAGTTTGTAGATTGTGCCAGCATGTTTCCACTAGGGTGACCTGGGTCATACCGCTTGGACATCGGAGCGCTACATTCCAAAATCTTTCTACAAATGATTTGACGGACTCTCCATTTCGCTGCTTTGTGGCCAAAAGAGTAGGCATTGTGACCTCTGAGTCGTCTTCAAAGAAGCGCGTTAGGAAGAGCTTCTCCAAATCGCCCCAATTCTTAATGGAGCCTTCTGGGAGCTTCATGAACCATTCAAAGGCGAGCCCTTTTAGGGTGCCGATGAACAAACGTGCCATGATGGCATCGTTATCTACCACATTCCCTGTTTGAGACTTAAACTAGTAGATATGTTGGTTAGGTGACCCTTTGCCGTTAAATGCTTGGAGGGTTGGAGCTTTGAACTTGGGAGGGTATGGAACAAGGTCCCACTCAGCCGGATATGGCCGGACCACTCCTGCTTCTTGAAAGCCTTTCTGATTAGTAAGGGCCTCAAGACATTGCTCTAATTGATTCATTCTTTTAGAATGAACCTTTCCCTGATCTCGGTCGTCCTTTCCCTGCGACGAGGATTTAGACGAACCAGAAGTAGGCTGCTCTTTCTCCTCAATATGTACAGAAGATGAGCTTTCTCTCTCTTTTCGTTTGCCTTTAGACTTTTTAAAGTAGGCTTTGTCAGTTGACTTCCTCTTGTCTTCAAGCAATTGTGCCAGCATCTGCTTAAGGGAATCGATAGATTCTTGTTGAGCACGAATCATCTCGACTTGTTCCTTCTGGATCTGGGCTTGCTGCTCCAAGCGTCTGGCTGTCTCCTCAGGAGGTTTGTCATATATA
Source organism: Agave tequilana (assembly GCA_038442645.1). Taxonomy (NCBI): domain Eukaryota; kingdom Viridiplantae; phylum Streptophyta; class Magnoliopsida; order Asparagales; family Asparagaceae; genus Agave; species Agave tequilana. The sequence goes on along the minus strand of JAVJIF010030500.1, from coordinate 96,205 downwards.
TAAAGGCCTGCTTCTCTATAGAAGAGTTTGAAGCCTGTGACTCTGCAATAGCAGAATGCGAGTCATTTATCTCAATGCCCCGAGCCAGGGCACTGTAGTTAATCGGGGGAATTACCCCAGTCTGAGTGCGAGTGTGTCAGTACACTCCTTCGGGTTCTGTGTCAGACTCATCGGAGCTGACCGCAGGTTACTTTCCCCTACTCCAGCTCGTCATGTTTGCAGTGAGCTCAGGGTATTCAGCGTCAGAGAAATCCTCCTTCTGTGGGAACGATTTCTTTTAGCCGATCGGGGAATCAGATTCAGCTGTCTAACTAGAGACTGCTGGCTTGCACCTGAACTGCAACGGCACTCAGAGAGCATGGTGATAAGCTGTTCGCAGCAACACGATGAAGTGATCCGATTAGCACTTCTCTTCCTTGTCAAATAATCCCTTAGATCTATGGGAGGGAGATCGAAGGGATTAGCCTCGCACTGTTGAGGGCGGGAGGCATCCTTGCTTCGCGCTGCTGGAACACAAGGTTCAGAGACACGAGGCTCATGAATGCAGTTCTTGCGTCGTGGCTTCGGAACGTGAGTCTGGCGTCTCTGCAGAGAAGAGACGCAGTTCTCGTGTTGCTGATTATCGCATCTGGACAGAGACGCTTGAGAAACGCAGGGCCGCCGGGCCCCGTTTATAGAAGCGCGTGTCTCGTGTCTTTGACAAGGGGCACGAGCTTCGCGTTGGCGTTTAGGAAACGGTGCTTCAGAAGCGCAAGCTTGGTGAATCTCACGTTTAGGTTGCCAAACGCGGGCCTCATGCGTCTGATGTTGTACAGAAGAGACGCCGGTCTGAGCTTCGCGTCCTATCTCTGTTGGACCAACAGTTGTTCCAACTTGTAGTTGGCGCGCACGCCGCCTCTGTCGCCGTTCAGCGTTCCGGTTACATCGTGGGGGTTGAAGGGAACCCCCAGCAACTAGCCGCTAAGGAAGAGGATGGGCTGGCTGGACATCAGGAACGTTGACCACGCGGGTCTCCTGAGAGACGTTGACGCGAGTGTTACGCAAGACGCGATTAGCCACGACATCCTTCACACCAGTTGTGTCTGAAAAGATCTCAGAGCGAATTTTGGGGCAAATCCCCGTAGAGACCCTGCAGTAGGCCCGGGCCTTAGGGCTCTTGGAGCAGGAAGAGAGGAACTCTTCATACTTCGCCTGGTCAAATTCCACGACAAGTGATTCGACCGTTTTTCCCATGCAGATGACGTCACCTTGCGCCACCACTTGCTCGTCAGTAGAGAAAGTAGTCCCCAGCAGAGTCGCCATCTCTTGTTTGACGGGAGAAGGTTCCTTGTAAAATTTCCTTGAATCAAATGAAAGATTACAGTGGATTTACACTCCGACTACAAGAGAGGGAAGATGTTGAGACTTGAATCTCCCATTTGTTTTGTGCTGGGTTCTTCAGGTGGCGGTGGAAAGTGAATCTTAATTTCCGTTGATCGGGTGAACGTCAAGACCTCTTGGGAATCTTCTCTTTGGATGGCAGATGGAGTAACACAGCTCCTGTCGACCAGGAATCTCAAAGAGATTATAAGCAAAGATTAACTTGTAGCAAGTTATTTGAAGAGCTGGACTCTCTTTCTTTTTGGTGGAAGTCTCGGGGCTTCTATAGCTCACGGGCCAAGTTCCTCTTCCAAGAATTATCTGATCAACCAACCGACCCCTTCTCAATAGCAAGCAGGGCTATTTATAGAGGTTTTAGGGTGAACGTGCCCCCTAAAAACGCTCCATGATAGGGGTTAACTTCCTCGTTATGTTGGCAGTGATTGACCCCATAACAAGGGCAGTTATAACTGAGACGCAAGTTTCGACCCTCGCGTGTTGGTACTGCAATGATACTGAGACGCGGGTTTCAGCCCTCGCGCCTTGGTGCTGCAGTGATGCTGAGACGCGGGTTTCGACCCTCGTGTCTTGGTGCTGCAGTGATGATGAGACGCGGGTTTCGACCCTCGCGTCTTGGTGCTGCAGTGATGCTGAGACGCGGGTTTCGACCCTCGCGTCTTGGTGCTGCAATGATGGCTATGATTAGTCATGCGTCTGGAGTTTGGCCTCTGCTTTTTGATGACTTGTCTTCAGTGATTTTTAGACAGCCTACAGCCCCGTCTCGTCTTCTAGAAACCTCTTTTGCCTATAAATAGCCCTGCGAGGCCTGAAACGCAAGCAGATTTGAATTTAGCCTTGGTTTTTGTAACGCCCCGATCCCAATGATACGGGAACGTCACTGCAACGCATATACGTAGGTCAGATGGTGCCCCCACGTATATACGCTAAGCATTAAGTACAACAAGTATCAGAGTACAACACACAGCGTGGTATATTCATATGCCAACTTACAAAAGATAAATACAAAGTTATACAAGTTATGATAAGCAAAATCACTTTACAGGTGTCCTTTATCACAACCCAAGTCCAAATGAAACCTATATAACCAAAAATACAAAATGCTCACGAAATGGATGGAGATCCCGTGAACCAAAAGGAAGAGTCTGGCACGAGGACCGGAGCTAATCTGCCTGCTCACTAAAGAAAGCCTGATCTTCGGTGGATGGCTCCACTTCGACCCAGGCCTCGGAATCTGAATATGCAAATCCAAAGGGTCAAGACATATAATAACAAATAAAAGATAGTCAAGTGACATAAGGATCATGAATAAAGGTAATGAAGTTACAATAAATAGCAACGAATAACAAGCGATGTAAACTCAATAAGGTAAGATCATATGCAACAAATCTACAATTAACGTCTTATTATTATTACTTGTCTTACTGTGATATCTAGCTATGTGACCCAGCGTCCCAGAGCACATAGATCCATATCCTAGTGAAACAAGGTTGTTATTGGAAACAGCGGTTGTATCGACGAACTATGTTTACAGTGGGTCCCGTGCATACCCGGACCACGGCCCAGGATTGTTCCGTTGCTTGAAGACGGAACCTGCCGCAAGGCTAAACAGGAGGGACTTATGTATGCCCTTGTCATGACAGTAAACAGGAAAGGGAGAAAGCACTCCCCTCGGTCCCCTGGAGTACCACAGGTAAGACCGGAACAGTAATTGTACAATATACCTAAAAGCCACTGTAAACACGAACACGTATCGATATCCGCATATTTCCCCCGACCCATATGTAAGTTGGTGCTTTTTATGTAAATGTCAAGTGTATCATGCTTAGTTTTAAGAGATGGCATGACAAGTGGTGATATTATTGTTTAACATGTCATGGAACGAGTATATGCAATAATAAGTCATGAGGTAACAAGAGATACATCCATTCAGTAATAAGTCATGTAGAGCCAGTATTGAAGCATGAACAAGCAAGATATAATACACATGTATCAAGTATAAGAACCAAATTCAGAACAGAAATTAACTATGACACACAGTCAGGATTAGTCGACTAGGGGTAAGGTTAGTCGACTAATACTGGGATACAGAGAGTTAGAATTCTGTTTCAGGGAAAGTTAGTCGACTAGGGTAGGAAGGTTAGTCGACTAATAGGGAGTTCTAGTCGACTAATGGACACTTAAGTCGACTAAGTCTGCTGATACAGAAAGTTGGGTTTTCTGGTCCAAGATGGATTAGTCGACTAGGTGAATTCAGGAGTCGACTAATATGGGTTTCCAGAGAGTTTGTTAGTCGACTAATATTTGGGGCAAGTCGACTAATACTGGGTTTTTCCAGAAAACTAAGTTTCAGCTAAGTGTTCTAGTTGACTAGGTCCTAAGTCAAGTCGACTAATCGTGGGAAAACAGTGCACAGAACAGAAATTCTGGAAGTGTGTTTGATGGCTAAATTCGTGGTTTTAGGTTACCTGGTGTGCAATAGGGGTAGATACAAGTACTCTAGGGCTATTACAAGTCTTGGTGAGTGGAATACTCACTTGGAATCGTTAGATCGGAGCTCTACGAGTCCGGGAAGCGGGTAGTCGTCAAAGGCACCTATGAGATCCTTGGCGACGAAGTGAGCCACGATCCAAGCTCCAAAGAAGTGACTTGAACTGGAGGTGAAGAGCTTTGGGTGTATACTTGGAGCTAGGGTTTGTGAGGAAGAAGGAGATCTTGGAGAGTTTCTTCTCTTGTTGAAGTGAAAGAGAGAAAAAGAGTGATTTGCAAATGAATAGGAATTTATAGTTTGGGATTTTTGTAAAGGGGTGGAAATTGGATAGAAGTGAGGGGTTTTCTTGCAAAAGGAGGGGTGAGGTGAGTGTCCTCTCCTTGGCCACTTGGCCGGCTGTGGGAGAGAGTGGGGTTAGGTGAAGTGGTGAGTGGGAAATGAGGTGGCACATGAGGTGGAAAAGGAATTTTGCAAATTTTGGAAAAATGTCCGAAATTCAAGTATCTCGGATTGGTCTGAAAATTTTACCAAAAATCAAGAAAAATATTTGAAGACTCATGGTGAAATTCGTTTGAAGAAATACTGTATAGGTTTTTAATTAAAAATCCGGAATCAGTTATTTACCGACTCCGAAAGAATTTTCATAAATTCGTAAAATCTCCAGAAAAAGAGTGTAGGTTGAAAATATGATTCTAAGGAATAAAGCCTAAAGGACTTTCTAAAAATTCCTAACAGTTTGGAAGATAAAAATTTGGAAATCGGTCAGCGGTACTGGCCGACACCGGTTTCGGAGAAATTCATTTTAATTCCAGAAAATTCCAGAAAATCACATAAAATCTAAAATATTGGAAATGATATTTGGAATTGAAATTGGTCAAATACGGAAGGTAAATCGGAAAATACGATCGGAAGACTGAATACGTAACCAAGTACGTATTCCGGGAGAGGGGTATTACAATCTACCCACCTTACAAAAATTTCGTCCTCGAAATTTCATAAGGTGAAAGATAACAGGAAAAGCAACAGATAGATATGGATACAAGGAAAGATAACGGTAAAGAAGAGTAGAAGAAAAGAGTCTTACCCAATCAAGATGTGAAAAGTTGAGGATAATGCTCCCGGATAACGTCCTCACGCTCCCAAGTGGCCTCTCCTGGCGCATGCCTGTTCCATGACACCAATACCAATGGAATAGCCCTGTTCTTCAGCGTCTTGACACTCCTATCCAGAATGGCCAACGGCTGTTCTTGGTATGATAAATCCGGTTGTAGCTCCAGCTCGGAATGATCCAGAATATGGCTGTCATCCCTGACATACTTCCTCAACTGAGACACGTGGAAGACATTATGCACCCCGTCCAAAGATGGCGGTAATGCCAATCTATAGGACACATCTCCCACACGATCCAGGATCTCGAATGGGCCAATATACCTTGGACTTAGCTTCCCACGAGCACCGAACCGGATCACCCCCTTGGTAGGTGATATCCTCAAGAATACATGATCTCCAACCTGGAACTCCAATGGCCTTCTCCGAGTGTCTGCCCAACTCTTCTGCCTACTCTGAGCTGCTCTGAGATGATCTCTGATGACTCTGACTTTCTCTGTAGTCTGCATCAGAATCTCTGGTCCCAAAAGACTCCTCTCACCGACTTCATCCCAACAAATCGGTGATCGGCACTTCCTACCATACAATGCCTCAAAGGGTGCCATCTTAATACTTGCCTGGTAGCTGTTGTTATATGAAAACTCGGCCAAGTGAAGATGGTCTTCCCAAGATCCTCCAAAGTCAATCATGCAAGCCCTCAACATAACTTCAAGGATCTGGATAGTCCTCTCAGATTGTCCGTCTGTCTGAGGATGATAAGAAGTACTGAATTTCAGACGAGTTCCCAGACTTTCTTGGAGACTCTCCCAGAAATGAGATCTGAATCTGGTGTCTCTATCTGACACAATACTAACTGGAACTCCATGCAGACGAACCACCTCCTTCATATACTTATCTGCCAGAACCTCTGTCGACTGGCCTACCCTGAATGGTATGAAGTGAGCTGACTTGGTGAGGCGATCAACTATAACCCACACAGCATTATTACTCCTGGGACTCCGAGGTAATGCCGTCACAAAATCCATGGTGATATGCTCCCACTTCCATTCGGGTATCGGCAAAGGTTGAAGAAGTCCAGCTGGTCTCTGATGCTCGATCTTTATCTGCTGGCAAACCAAGCACTTGGCAACAAACTGGGCTATCTCCCTCTTCATAGCATTCCACCAAAAGTGCTTCTTCAGGTCCTGGTACATCTTGTTTCCCCCAGGGTGTATAGAATAAGCTGAACTGTGAGCTTCCTCCAAAATCTTCTGTCTGACTTCCCCTTGGGGAACACAAAGTCTATCTCCAAAATACAATGCACCATCTGGATGAATGCAGATATCCGCCCTCAATCCAGCCTCCACCTGAGCTCTGAATGTCTGCAATCTGGGGTCCTCCTTCTGAGCTTCCTTGATCTCCTCTATCAATGATGACTGGATCTGTAAAGCCATGAAGTGCCCGGCCTTATCACCTCCTTGCACTAACATCAAATCCAATCTGATGAACTCCTGAATCAACTCCCTCTGCTGCGTGAGGTGGACTAGCACTCTGTTCTCTGGCATCCTGCTCAGTGCATCAGGAACGGTATTGACTTTGCCTGGATGATACTGCAAGTCAATATCATAGTCCGCCATAAGCTCCAACCACCTCCTCTGCCTCATATTCAACTCCTTCTGTGAGAAAATATACTTGAGGCTCTTGTGATCTGTGTATATCAACACTTTGTCTCCCAGAAGGTAGTGTCTCCAGATCTTCAAAGCAAATATCACAGCTGCCAACTCCAAGTCATGAGTTGGGTAATTCCTCTCATGAGGCTTCAACTGCCTAGATGCATATGCTATAACATGATCATGTTGCATAAGCACACACCCCAGGCCTTTACCTGATGCATCACAGAAAATGACCATCCCTCCTCTTCCTGAAGGAGTCCTCAAGATTGGAGCTGTGATAAGCCTCTGCTTCAACTGCTCAAATGCTGCATCACAATCTTCTGTCCATATGTATCTCTCCCCTTTTCTGGTGAGCCTGGTCAACGGAGCTGCAATCCTAGAGAAATCCTGGACAAAGCGCCTGTAATATCCGGCTAGCCCAAGAAAACTCTTAATCTCAGTCACCGTCTTCGGAACTGGCCAATTCTGCACTGCCTGGACTTTACTAGGATCAACTGAAATTCCTTCTGCTGAAACTATGTGTCCAAGGAAAGCTATGCTGTCCAACCAGAATTCACACTTGCTCCTCTTGGCATGAAGCTGCTCCTGCTGAAGGGTCTGCAACACGATCCTCAAGTGCTCTGCATGCTCCTTCTCATTCCTTGAATAGATCAGGATGTCATCTATGAATACAACTACAAACTGATCTAGGTAAGGGGAGAACACTCGATTCATCAAATCCATGAAAACCGCAGGGGCATTGGTGACTCCGAAAGGCATAACTAGAAATTCATAGTGGCCATAACGGGTCCTGAATGCCGTCTTCGGAACATCCTCCTTCCTCACCCTCAGCTGATGGTAACCCGACTGCAAATCTAACTTAGAAAATACACGGGCTCCATGGAGCTGATCAAACAAATCATCAATCCGGGGCAAGGGATACTTGTTCTTGATGGTGACCTTGTTCAACTCCCTATAATCAATACAAAGCCTCTTACCACCATCCTTCTTATTCGCCAAGAGCACTGGAGCTCCCCATGGTGAAGTGCTTGGCCGAATCAATCCCTTGTCCGAATACTCCTGCAGTTGCTTCTTCAAGATCTCCAACTCTGTCGGTGCCATCCTGTACGGAGCCTTGGATATAGGAGCTGCTCCTGGAATTGTATCAATGGAGAACTCAATTATCCTCTCCGGTGGAAACCCTGAGACCTCAGCAAAGACTTCTGGAAACTCATCCCACACTGGCACTCCCTTCAGAACCTCCGAAGTGGTCATCTGAATCTCCTTCTTAGCAGGCTTCACCTCTCCACTAAACTGGAACTCCGGCTGATGCGGGATTCTGAAATTGATCTTCCTTCCTCTACAGTCAATCACTGCATAGTACTGACTGAGCCAAGTCATGCCTAAGATTACGTCGTACCCTTTGGTGTCTAGCACGAGCATATCTATGGCCAAGGTCTTATCACAAAGTTTCACTGGACAGTCAGCACAAACTCTAGAAGATATAACTACCCCATTCCCGGTACTTATCTCCCACTTGTGGTCTAAAGCCTTAACAGGTATGGAATGAACAGCCACAAAATGGTCGGAGATATAACAGTGGGATGCACCCGAATCGAAGAGAGCGAGAACAGGTATAGAATGAACTCTGATGTTACCTGTAATCACCTCCTCTGAAGCCTCAGCTTCCTCTGCTGTCAGGTTGTAGGCCTGACCTCTGCCACGCCCTGCTGCTGTCCGGGCTCCTCTCTGCACTGGGCGAGCAACATACGGTGGAGGAAGGGGAAGAGCTCTCCTCATCACTGGTCCCTGGTGCCTCTGCCCAACTGGCCCTGGTAGTGCCCTCTGTCCATTCTGCCCTTGAGGTGCCGGCAAGGTTTGGTTAGCAAACCCCATTCTCCCGCGAGGACAGGTCTCTACGGCATGGTCTCGTGCTCCACACACCAAACACAATCCATTTGCCCTCCGGCAATCCTGCTGAGAGTGTCCTGGTTTCTGGCAAAAGTTGCAGATAAGACCTGGTCGAGCCATCTGGTAAGGAACTGCTCTGAATGGTTGCCTGGCCTGAACCTTCGCTGCCCTGGACGGTCCTCCTCTACCCACCGGTACAAACGGCCTCTTCATGGCCTGGTCCTTCCTCTGATCTCCTTGCTTCTTTCAAACCCACGCTCCACCTCTCGAGCGCTGGTGAGAACTTCTGCATAGGTCTTCAGATGATGGGGCATTAGGAACATCTGAATGTCCATTTGCAGACCTTGCTGGAACCGGCTTGCCCTCTTCTCCTCATCTGCTATCATGTACGGGGCGAAGCGACTCAACCTGAGAAATTCTGCAGCATACTCATCTACGGATCTATCCCCCTGTTGAAGCTTGATGAACTGCTCCTCCATGTCCTTCTGAGAGTGGCGGGAAAGAACCTGCTATAAAAGCTCTTGGAGAACGTATCCCAAGAGATAGGCTTCTTCAAGCGAGCCTCCTCTGCAAGCCACCAAGTCCTGGCTATGTCCTTCAGCTGGATCTTTGCAACCTCCACTTGGTTCTCCTTAGGCACCCTGGCGGCGTTCAGCAGATCGGTGGTGTCTGTTAACCACTGTTCAGCCTCCAATGGCCTCTCGACTCCCGTGAATACGGCCGGCTGTAGCCGTCGGAAGTCTGAGATGCTCCCCGGCTTCTGCTCCTTCGGGGCTGCCAACTCCTGCCTGAGGAGCTCAGTCTGCTGATGCTGATTCTCCATCTGCTGTTGCTGGTTTCCCAGCATAGTCTGAATGATCCTCAGGATATCAGCACCCTCTCCTCCTACGGGTCCATTCGGTACTTGCCCGACATTGTTGCGACCCGAACGTCTCTCCATACCGAAAGGGATAAGATCTGGAATTGGAAACAAAGGGAAGGAGTTTAGGATACGAGGATCGAATCAAGGACGAAGTCAAGAAGGACTATATAACTTTGTACATTGTAGTTGGCATTAGCAAATCACTAGAATTTGCCACTTGGTTGTACTATTAGGTTTGAGAGCCTAGGCTCTGATACCAACCTGTAACGCCCCGATCCCAATGATACGGGAACGTCACTGCAACGCATATACGTAGGTCAGATGGTGCCCCCACGTATATACGCTAAGCATTAAGTACAACAAGTATCAGAGTACAACACACAGCGTGGTATATTCATATGCCAACTTACAAAAGATAAATACAAAGTTATACAAGTTATGATAAGCAAAATCACTTTACAGGTGTCCTTTATCACAACCCAAGTCCAAAATGAAACCTATATAACCAAAAATACAAAAATGCTCACGAAATGGATGGAGATCCCGTGAACCAAAAGGAAGAGTCTGGCACGAGGACCGGAGCTAATCTGCCTGCTCACTAAAGAAAGCCTGATCTTCGGTGGATGGCTCCACTTCGACCCAGGCCTCGGAATCTGAATATGCAAATCCAAAGGGTCAAGACATATAATAACAAATAAAAGATAGTCAAGTGACATAAGGATCATGAATAAAGGTAATGAAGTTACAATAAATAGCAACGAATAACAAGCGATGTAAACTCAATAAGGTAAGATCATATGCAACAAATCTACAATTAACGTCTTATTATTATTACTTGTCTTACTGTGATATCTAGCTATGTGACCCAGCGTCCCAGAGCACATAGATCCATATCCTAGTGAAACAAGGTTGTTATTGGAAACAGCGGTTGTATCGACGAACTATGTTTACAGTGGGTCCCGTGCATACCCGGGACCACGGCCCAGGATTGTTCCGTTGCTTGAAGACGGAACCTGCCGCAAGGCTAAACAGGAGGGACTTATGTATGCCCTTGTCATGACAGTAAACAGGAAAGGGAGAAAGCACTCCCCTCGGTCCCCTGGAGTACCACAGGTAAGACCGGAACAGTAATTGTACAATATACCTAAAAGCCACTGTAAACACGAACACGTATCGATATCCGCATATTTCCCCCGACCCATATGTAAGTTGGTGCTTTTTATGTAAATGTCAAGTGTATCATGCTTAGTTTTAAGAGATGGCATGACAAGTGGTGATATTATTGTTTAACATGTCATGGAACGAGTATATGCAATAATAAGTCATGAGGTAACAAGAGATACATCCATTCAGTAATAAGTCATGTAGAGCCAGTATTGAAGCATGAACAAGCAAGATATAATACACATGTATCAAGTATAAGAACCAAATTCAGAACAGAAATTAACTATGACACACAGTCAGGATTAGTCGACTAGGGGTAAGGGTTAGTCGACTAATACTGGGATACAGAGAGTTAGAATTCTGTTTCAGGGAAAGTTAGTCGACTAGGGTAGGAAGGTTAGTCGACTAATAGGGAGTTCTAGTCGACTAATGGACACTTAAGTCGACTAAGTCTGCTGATACAGAAAGTTGGGTTTTCTGGTCCAAGATGGATTAGTCGACTAGGTGAATTCAGGAGTCGACTAATATGGGTTTCCAGAGAGTTTGTTAGTCGACTAATATTTGGGGCAAGTCGACTAATACTGGGTTTTTCCAGAAAATTAAGTTTCAGCTAAGTGTTCTAGTCGACTAGGTCCTAAGTCAAGTCGACTAATCGTGGGGAAAAACAGTGCACAGAACAGAAATTCTGGAAGTGTGTTTGATGGCTAAATTCGTGGTTTTAGGTTACCTGGTGTGCAATAGGGGTAGATACAAGTACTCTAGGGCTATTACAAGTCTTGGTGAGTGGAATACTCACTTGGAATCGTTAGATCGGAGCTCTACGAGTCCGGGAAGCGGGTAGTCGTCAAAGGCACCTATGAGATCCTTGGCGACGAAGTGAGCCACGATCCAAGCTCCAAAGAAGTGACTTGAACTGGAGGTGAAGAGCTTTGGGTGTATACTTGGAGCTAGGGTTTGTGAGGAAGAAGGAGATCTTGGAGAGTTTCTTCTCTTGTTGAAGTGAAAGAGAGAAAAAGAGTGATTTGCAAATGAATAGGAATTTATAGTTTGGGATTTTTGTAAAGGGGTTGGAAATTGGATAGAAGTGAGGGGTTTTCTTGCAAAAGGAGGGGTGAGGTGAGTGTCCTCTCCTTGGCCACTTGGCCGGCTGTGGGAGAGAGTGGGGTTAGGTGAAGTGGTGAGTGGGAAATGAGGTGGCACATGAGGTGGAAAAGGAATTTTGCAAATTTGGAAAAATGTCCGAAATTCAAGTATCTCGGATTGGTCTGAAAATTTTACCAAAAATCAAGAAAATATTTGAAGACTCATGGTGAAATTCGTTTGAAGAAATACTGTATAGGTTTTTAATTAAAAATCCCGGAATCAGTTATTTACCGACTCCGAAAGAATTTTCATAAATTCGTAAAATCTCCAGAAAAAGAGTGTAGGTTGAAAATATGATTCTAAGGAATAAAGCCTAAAGGACTTTCTAAAAATTCCTAACAGTTTGGAAGATAAAAATTCGGAAATCGGTCAGCGGTACTGGCCGACACCGGTTTCGGAGAAATTCATTTTAATTCCAGAAAATTCCAGAAAATCACATAAAATCTAAAATATTGGAAAATGATATTTGGAATTGAAATTGGTCAAATACGGAAGGTAAATCGGAAATACGATCGGAAGACTGAATACGTAACCAAGTACGTATTCCGGGAGAGGGGTATTACAGTTTTTTATCTTCTAGTTGTAGATTAGGATTTTCTTTCTCTTTTATTTTGTATTTTCTTTTCTTTTATAGATCTTGTAGTAGGGTAGAGAGAGAGAGAGAGAGAGAGGGAGATTGATATAATAGATCGTGACAATTTATGTAAAGGTATCTCCTTTTTCTCCATTGTAATCTTCTCCATCTTCTACATGATGCTTAGCTACTCTTTTTCTCATGGCAATCTAACTACTAAACACTAACCATCTAACCCCTTACTTGATAATCCACATGAATCTAATAGCCTCTACAAGACCTTGCTCTTTTAAGAGCCATTGATTGCTCATGATGATGGATTCTAATATTCTAACATTCTAATACCTACCCACTAACTTGCTAACTTGCATGTGCTAATTTTATTTCATGCTCACCTCTAATCGGTTTGATGATTTAATAGTAGCTTGCAACTTATTGTGTGTGATTAGTCTACAATTCTGCATTATTATATCCCATTTTCCCACCGATTTATGAATAAAATGTCGGTCTAAATCGTGTTTTGGTCTCTCTTGCAGGTAAATCAAGAGTTTAGTTTAAAGGCAAAGGAGTAATAAGAGCTTAATTAAACCCATTTTGGGTAATTAAATCCGCATTACTTGGAGGCCAAGCAAGGGATTTTCTAGAAGATACGTCGAACCTAGACTCCTGCGCACGTCAGACGAATATTCGGGCGAAATTACCAGAAAAAGGATATACCAAGAAGACCCTAGAAGCCAGTGGAAGATCCTCGCCAAAACCAGGGAAATGATTCCCTGGTTTTGCGCGGATCCGCGGTCCTATGGTGAGGCCACGCGTCGATTTTCGACGCGTGGCCCCGTCTCATCTTCCAGAATCCTCCTATGCCTATAAATAGCCCTGTAGTTGGCCAAAGCGCGAGCAGTTTTGATTTTAGGAGTAGTTTTTTATTTTAGGCTAGGGTTTCTATGTTTAGTGTAGTGTAGGTAGGTGTTCTTCATTTCATTTCTTTTGTATTTTCTTTTCTTTTAGATCTTGTAGTAGGGCTGAGAGATTCAGAGAGAGATAGAGAGGGATTGATGTAATAGATGGTGACAATCTATGTAAAGGTGCCTCCTTTCTTCTCCAATGTAATCTTTTCCATCTTCTACATGATGCTTTGCTAACTTTTCTTCTTCTCATGGCAATCTAACTACTAACCACTAACCATCTAACCACTTACTTGATAATCCACATGAATCTAATAGCCTCTACAAGGCCTTGCTCTTGCAAGAGCCATTGATGGCTCATGATGATGGATTCTAACATTCTAATATTTCTAACACCTAACCCACTAACTTGCTAACTTGCAATGTCTTATTTATTTCATGCTTACCTCTGACCGGTTTTGATGATTTAACAAGTAGCTTGCAACTTGTTAGTGGTATGGATGTGTTGTTGAATGTAGAAGATCAATCTTATGGACCATGCTTTGTATAGTCTCTTGAAGCCAAGGATTAGTGATGGCCAAGGATCCATGTGAGGCAACTATCACTAAGAGGTTAGCATGGTTAGTGTAGCAATTAGTAGTTAGTAGCCATGAGTTTTATTTTACTTTGTTTTGAAAATTATTTCCAAAATCCTTTTCTCATTTTTCTATCGATGTTTTCACCATCATCTTAGTTCAGCTTTGTTTCATCTTCTTTTCTATTTTGTTTTCCAAACCACTTCTCTTTATTTTCTTCGTCGTTTTCATCGCCTTCTCCATCTACCACATGCTTGATTTCCTTTTCCTTTCTTACACTTTCTTTTTCTAATTCATTAACAAAGAAGAACTATTAACATAAAACGTGAATAGAGACTGTTAATGCTTCTATCGCCTCCCGTCCCTGTGGATTCGACCCGTTGAGCCAATGCTATAATAGAAGTATCGAGGGAACATTAGCACATATGAGCTTTTTCATTGATTTCATAAATACACACTTTTTGAGTGCTGGTTCCGCCCCGATCAAATTTTTGGCGCCTTTGCCGGGGATCGGGAATGGTTTTGATGTCACGTTTTTGTTAACATTTTCTTCTCTGTTTTTGTGTGCAGGACAATCTTTACAGGTACTTAATATTGCAGAATAAACACTAGCATTGCATCTCCCTGCTCTAGAAAGCAGGGACTCAGCCTCTAAAGAACTGCCGCGCAAACGCGACTTTTGCCGCGAAAACGCGGCCATGTTGTGATAATTGTATATCTTGTTGTGCTGCGATGTGTTCATTATAATAGCTAGTGGATCTGTACTATTACTTCCTGCTTTGATTGCCTACACACCATAATAAACTAAAGAACTAAAATACAGTATTTGGACGCTTTTAAAACGGCTTAGACATTTGCATTTAGGCACGTGTCAATTCAATTCCAATATACTGTATTTTGTTCTGTTGTTGTGATTTGGACTGAGGTGTACATATGGCATTGCATATAGCATAGGACAAACACGTGGGTGATTTATCGCTTTGTTTTATATTCTTGTCTATATTGCACACTTGCACGAATTGAACTTAAGGGCATAACCCAATACAAGATAAGGTGGGGATTTCATCACCCTTCCTTAGCCCAAAAACCACCTCCCCACTCACACAACCCAAGCCCTAATAAAAATTGATAGACGTTGGCCCCTAGGGACATCTCGGACTCATTAAGAGATTGACCGAGGGTGAAACTTATTTTGAATCTTACTCTTGTGAAATCGGTGTCAAAGGTTGGGAATTAAGAGGTTACGCCTCGAAGATATCGTGGTTTGGCGTAATTAAGGCCCGTTGCTTACGCACGGATACCTCCTACCATATTTTGCCCCTACCTGGCCGATTTGCTTGTGGTCAGATTCAAGCAACAACCTCCCCTGGGTAATCGACCAGTTAGGAGTCGTCTAGGTCTAGGTCAACCTTAGTATAGGCTTGGTTTTGATTTTTCTTTTTCTTTGTTGTTTGATTTTTCTATTTTTGTTTGTGATTGTTTGTGAAATAGAATTCAACAATAACAATTCTTTCAATCCTTATATGAATTCATATTTCACACCGACCCCATTCGATTCGGATAATTCCAACCCGGCTTTTTATAATATGAACCAACCAAATACACCGGGTTGGCCTTATCCGAATCAATACAACCCATACCCACAATCTTATAACTATAATTTCTAAAATAATTTCAACTCTTCACAGAGTCAATGGGGATTCACCTCCCCCGAGTTAAATTTTCAACCTCCTTGTCCACCATGTCCACCTTATCCACAATTTACACAATATTCATTCCCCAATTTCGCTTCCTATACTCCTTTTTCTGGACCTCCCATTAATGAAAAATCTGAGTTAGAAAAGAGTATAGAAGCCAATCTACAAGAGGCCGAACAACAACTTCAAAAAATGTTGGCCTCTCCAATTCCATAATATTTTCAAGAGTCTTACTCAGTTCCACCTCCTCATAATGAACAACCATCTGCTATGGGAACGCATAAGGAACTCTTATGGGAGTCCAAGCTTCAATCTCAAAACATTTTGGACTCACATTCTTCACAAAATTTCCAAAACCAAGATTCTTATACTCCCATTCTAGAGCATCCACTTGTAGAAAAATCAAGTCTAGAAAAGAGTATAGAAATCTTGCAGGAGTCTGCTTTACAATTTCAAAAATCTTCTTCTCAGTCTATTGATAGGTTGGAAACACAATTAACTAAATTGGTCAACATTTATAAGAATGAAAAAACTCTCTCTTCTCAACCTTTGACCAATCCAAATATCTCTAACTCCATCAATTTGACCCATGACTCTTGTTGTTTTGGAAACCAAGATTCCTACACTCCTTTTCTAGAACAACCACTTGAAGATACATCACATCTAGAAAAGAGTATAGAAGTCTTGCAAGAGTCCGCTTTAAATTTCAAAAATCTTCTACCGAGTCTATCAATAGGTTGGAAACACAATTGAGTCAATTGGTTAGCATTTATAAGAATGAGAAAACTCTATCTTATCAACCTTTAACCAATTCAGCAATCCCTAACTCTATTGATTTGACTCAGGACTCTTGTCATTTTGAAAATCAAGATTTAATTTCAGCACACCCATCTGAACTTGTCCAAACTTCAAATCACATTGACATTTTGGCAAGTTATCCTTTTCCTGAAATTGAACTTGAGCATGAATATGATCCTGAACTTCAACTTTGTAATTCAATTTCACTGACTGATTCAATATTGACTGAGGTGTTTTTACCTGAATTTAGGCCTTTTCCCGAGTCAGTATTGGATCCAGTGCCAGTCCATTGTGAAATTGAATCACCAATTTTATGATCATCATATTGAACTTGACCAATTTCATACTTTTGAAACTCCCATTAATAAATTGGCAAGTTCTCATTTTTATGAACTCAATGAGGAATGTGACTTTGATTCTCAAATTTGTGATCCAGTTCAAATTCCTGAATCAATATTGACTCCTGTTTTGTTACCCAACTTGAGCAACATTGTAGAGTCAGTTTTGATTCCCATACCTGTCATTCTTGAACTTGAATCACCAATCTTAGAAAGTCACATTCCATCATGGGGAAATGAATGTGAACTTGAGCTTCATCTTCTTGATTTGGACCCACTTCCTGAACCAATCTTGACTCCTGAATCTTTACTTGACTTAAATCTTTTTCCTGAGTAGGTATTAGTTTCTGTACTTCCTAAGTCCAAATCAATTATTCCATTCTGGGATAAGGGTCTTGATAAATTTGACTCTGAAATTATTTTGAAAATTTGAAAATTAGAGAGGGTAAAACCTTAATAAAAATCATAAATATATACATCATTCTAGTGGGTTGTATTTTAGAGGTCTCTGGTGGGTTCCTCCGGATTTCACGCACATTGGATTGGGCCGCATTTCGGGGACCAATCAGACCACCACCGGAACCACCACCTTGAGGTGAATTTTCCTTCCCTCTCTATTTATTTCATGCATACATACATCACGATGCATTGAGGACAATGCATGAGATAAGTGTGTGGGAGGGTTTACTAACATAGAGTTTTTAGATTTTCTTTCTTTTACACTTCTTTTAGGATACTTTTAGAAATCTTCCCTTTTGT
Organism: Agave tequilana; assembly: GCA_038442645.1. NCBI lineage: Eukaryota > Viridiplantae > Streptophyta > Magnoliopsida > Asparagales > Asparagaceae > Agave > Agave tequilana. The sequence continues at coordinate 78,873 of JAVJIF010030500.1, read as the reverse complement.
ATAGGAATTTTCTCTTTCTTTAAAAATTTTTTGAAATAAGAGACAAAGTTTTGATCTATTTTTAAGAAAATTAAGATGATCTTAGAAATTAAGGAAGCCTTAATTATGACATCTTAAACCTAGTCGAAATAATGGATCTTATTTAAAATTATAGGCTAAGTAAGATAAATTGGAGAGATAATTTTATCTTTAATTTTTTGCCTTAGATGGTATGCATTTCACACTTACACAATTTTTGGGATGGATACAAAGACCTAAAATGCTGTAAAGCAAATATACATATATATATATATATATATATATATATATATATATATACACACACACACACACACACACACACACACACACATATATATATGGTATAAATAAAACATCACTTATTAAGCTGGATAATTATGCCTCAAGAAGCATGATTATTCACGCCTAACGGTGGTCAAAAGAAACAAATAAATCCCCCTTTGTTTTGTGGCCTTGTTTACTTGAGTCCTTAAACCCGAGGATGTTTTCTCATCTGGTGCCCTAGGACCTTCTGGTTTGGGAGTCATCGGTTATAGGCTCGCTACATGGGTGAACTAGAAAGACTAAGAAAACTAAAGGAAGAAGAAAGAAAAATATATAATTTATATATATGAATATAAATAAATGACTTGATGGTTGGAGTTGAAATCCCAGAAATCTTCACTATCACAAAGTGCATATTATCTAGGTTTTATGAAAGATAAAATATTCAATTCAATTTTGAATTCTTACCTTAATTGAAGACAAGATCTTGCATAGAGACTAAGTTTAAGGAAGAATGATTTTTGGTGGACTTATGACCTTAGATCGCTTATATTTTGCAAAAATATTTTGAAAACTTGTCTCTCTTTCAAAATGTATTTTCAAAATACTAACATTTGTCTTCTTTCTTTATGGATTTTGTGGGTGCAATCGGCTAAAAACCCTCAGGAGACAACACTCCTCCTCTAGGGGTAACCTAGAGGTTTAACGGCTTGTTGCACATGCTCGGTGCAGTCGCGTCACCTGCGAAAGTGGTGTAATAACATTTGTAGTATAGTTTTTCTTTTTCTCGTTTTGCTCGGGACGAGCAAAGATAAGTGTGGGGGTGTGATTAGTCTACAATTCTGCATTATTATATCGCATTTTCCCACCGATTTATGAATAAAATGTCGGTCTAAACCGTGTTTTGGTCTCTCTTGCAGGTAAATCAAGAGTTTAAAGGTAAAGGAGTAATAAGAGCTTAATTAAACCCATTTTTGGGTAATTAAATTTACATACTTGGAGGCCAAGCAAGGGATTTTCTAGAAGATATGTCGAACCTAGACTCCTGCGCACGTTAGACGAATATTCAGGCGAAATTATCAGAAAAACGATATACCAAGAAGACCCTAGAAGCCAGTGGAAGATCCTCGCCAAAACCAGGGAAATGATTCCCTGGTTTTGCCGCGGATCCGCGGTCCTATGGTGAGGCCACGCATCGATTTTCGACGCGTGGCCCCGTCTCGTCTTCCAGAATCCTCCTATGCCTATAATAGCCCTGTAGTTGGCCAAAGCGCGAGCAGTTTTTGATTTTAGGAGTAGTTTTTGATTTTAGGCTAGGGTTTCTATGTTTTAGTGTAGTGTAGGTAGGTGTTCTTCATTTCATTTCTTTTGTATTTTCTTTTCTTTTTAGATCTTGTAGTAGGGCTGAGAGATTCAGAGAGAGATAGAGAGGGATTAATGTAATGATGGTGACAATCTGTGCAAAGGTGCCTCCTTTCTTCTCCAATGTAATCTTCTCCATCTTCTACATGATGCTTTGCTAACTTTTCTTCTTCTCATGGCAATCTAACTACTAACTACTAACCATCTAACTACTTACTTGATAATCCACATGAATCTAATAGCCTCTACAAGGCCTTGCTCTTGCAAGAGCCATTGATGCCTCATGATGATGGATTCTAACATTCTAACATTTCTAACACCTAACCCACTAACTTGCTAACTTGCAATGTCTTCTTTATTTCATGCTTACCTCTAACCGGTTTTGATGATTTAACAAGTAGCTTGCAACTTGTTAGTGGTATGGATGTGTTGTTTGAATGTAGAAGATCAATCTTATGGACCATGCTTTGTATCGTCTCTTGAAGCCAAGGATTAGTGATGGCCAAGGATCCATGTGAGGCAACTATCACTAAGAGGTTAGCATGGTTAGTGGAGCAATTAGTAGTTAGTAGCCATGAGTTTTATTTTACTTTGTTTTGAAAATTATTTCCAAAATCCTTTTCTCATTTTTCTATCGATGTTTTCACCATCCTCTTAGTTCACCTTTGTTTCATCTTCTTTTCTATTTTGTTTTCCAAGCCACTTCTCTTTTATTTTCTTCGCTATTTTCATCGCCTTCTCCATCTACCACATGCTTGATTTCCTTTTCCTTTCTTTCACTTTCTTTTTCTAATTCTTTAACAAAGAAGAACTGTTAACATAAAACGTGAATATAGACTGTTAATGCTTCTATCGCCTCCCGTCCCTGTGGATTCGACCCGTTGAGCCAATGCTATAACGGAAGTATCGAGGGAACATTAGCACATACGAGCTTTTCATATATTTCATAAATACACACTTTTTGAGTGCTGGTTCCACCCCGATCAAATTTTTGGCGCCTTTGCGGGGATCGGGAATGGTTTTGATGTCACGTTTTTGTTAACATTTTCTTCTCTGTTTTTGTGTGCAGGACAATCTTTACAGGTGCTTAATATTGCAGAATAAACACTAACTTTGCATCTCCCTGCTCTAGAAAGCAGGGACTCAGCCTCTAAAGAACCGCCGCGCAAACGTGACTTTTGCCGCGAAAACGCGGCCATGTTGTGATAATTGTATATCTTGTTGTGCTGCGATGTGTTCATTATAATAGCTAGTGGATCTGTACTTTTACTTCCTGCTTTGATTGCCTACACACCATAATAAACTAAAGAACTAAAATACGGTATTTGGACGCTTTTAAAACGGCTTAGACATTTGCATTTAGGCACGTGTCAATTCAATTCCAATATACTGTATTTTGTTTTGTTGTTGTGATTTGGACTGAGGTGTACATATGGCATTGCATATAGCATAGGACAAACACGTGGGTGATTTATCGCTTTGTGTTATATTCTTGTCTATATTGCATACTTGCACGAATTGAACTTAAGGGCATAACCCAATACAAGATAAGGTGGGGATTTCATCACCCTTCCTTAGCCCAAAAATCACCTCCCCACTCACACAACCCAAGCCTTAATAAAAAATGATAGACGTTGGCCCCTAGGGACATCTCGGACTCATTAAGAGATTGACCAAGGGTGAAACTTATTTTGAATCTTACTCTTGTGAAATCGGTGTCAAAGGTTGGGGATTAAGAGGTTACGCCTCAAAGATATCGTGGTTTGGCGTAATTAAGGCCCGTTTCTTACGCATGGATACCTCCCACCGTATTTTGCCCCTACCTGGCCGATTTGCTTGTGGTCGGATTCAAGCAACAACCTCCCCCAGGTAATCGACCAGTTAGGAGTCGTCTAGGTCAACCTTAATATAGGCTTGGTTTTGATTTTTTCTTTTTGTTTGTTGTTTGATTTTTCTATTTTTTGTTTGTGATTGTTTGTGAAATAGAATTCAACAATAATAATTCTTTCAATCCTAATATGAATTCATATTTCACACCGACCTCAACTGAATACATATTAAATCACATTGATTGTTTGTTAATAAAAGACACCATAATCTGGGGAACAGGGGTAATTGCCTGATGATGCATGTCTTGTATTTTGGAAGGACTTCTTATGGTACCGAGTTGTAGGTTCCAACCATGGGGAATCAAAGTAGTACAGGCTACCTATTCAGTTGTCAGTTGTCAGGGCTATGCCCGGATTACGGCGCCACACTAGTTGTCTTTTCGTGTAGGGTTGTGGTATTCAGTTATTAAAGCCTTGTGGCTTGTCCTAGTTCAGGGCCAGGGGGTTAGACCCTGGTACCGGGCATGCACGGTATTCTTTCAAAACACATGCACTACATTGGCAGGCAGTAATAATAACGATAATTTTGTTTGATATGTGTGAAAACGGCTGTGGTATGGGACACAGCTAAGTACTACATTAGTTAGGTTAATAACAACCAACCAGACTAGTGACATATACTAGGTTACACATTCAGATATTAGTTGCTTATATACAGTTGTGATAATTAACTTCTATCTTCATTCATGTTGTTATGCAGTTATCCTTTAGTTCAGATGTTTATCATGTTATTTAGTTATCTTATATCTGCAGTTTATCTTGTTATTATTCTGTACACATTGTTTATATGCACGAGCTCTCCCCTTTACACACACACACACTCACCAGGTCGCTTTCTGACGACCCTAGATTTACACGTCAAGATATTGGACGCTTTGTTTCTATTGTTCAGGTATTCGATGAGACTGTTCGCGACGCTTCGTGAAAAGCTGGAGCTTCTCCCTATTCGATTCCGGTATTCTTATCTTTCTTGCCTTCATATTATTTTCTGATTCTCGTTATATCAGATTCAGTTATTATTCCAGTCTTTATTTATATGATATCATACGTGGATGCTTATATGTGATATTGCAGTAATCATGATTTATTACAGTTTAGATTTATAGCATGCTTTGGGTTACTTAAGGCTTAGCGCGTATACGTGAGGTATTTTCTGGCGTATATGCATCGCCGACTCTCGTCGCGTCTCCGCTCTAGCATATTTTGGGAAGCGGGGCGTGACAAGGGTTTCTTGGTATCAGAGCCTAAGTTTTTGACTTGCGATCTTGATCTTTGACTTTTGTTTCGCAAGAAAGACCTAGTTCTTATCGGTAACTTGAAATGAGCTATAGATGCACTGCAATATACGTATCTATCCATTATGATATTGACTCAATTTGGAATTGATCGTCCTCTCTTTGAAAATCCTTATCTTTGATCTTTTGATATCCTTGATTTTTTTACTCTTCTTTTAGAGTGATCCGGATTTTCATCTTGCTTCTTTTCCTCCTCGATTCTATTCCTTGACTTTGTCTCTTGAGATTGGTTACTCCTTCCTGTAGTCGGTAGTAGAAATTAGAGTAGTGCAGCGGAAGCGTGGTGGATTTATGATGTACAGAGAAGCGACGTGAAGTTTGTTTGTTTTCTCCTTTGGTTTTGAATTCTTTTTACCATTCCCTACCCTATTGAATTTCGAGGACGAATTTTTATAAGGTGGGTAGAATGCAAGATCCCTAGTTAGTAATACTATATTTTTATTTTTCCTACACTATTTATTCCGCTTTACTGATTATTTTTTAATCAACTTAATTTATTATTTTCTTTCTTGTGATTATTCTTATTAAATATGAAAATTTATTTTTAAGATAGTAAATGATACTTTGGCTTTATATACTATTGCCATTATTTCTTATCAATATTTTTAATTACTTATTACTATTAGTATTATTATTTTTAATATTGTTAGTGCTTATTAATTATTAATAGTATTACTAATATTATTATTTATTATTATTATTGTATGGATAATTATTAAGATTACTATTATTAGTGTTATTATTATTTTATTTATTTATTTTAATATTAGTATAAGTATTAGTGGTAGTAGTAATTGCTAATTATTATTTCTATTATTATTATTGTTGTTGTTAATTAATATTAGTATTATTATTTATGTTGATTAATTAATATTGTGATTGCTAACCATTATGATTATTAATATTATTGTTAATTACTACTATTATTAATAGTTATTATTAGTACTGGTTGCTTCCTTAAGATTAATTATTATTACTAATTATTTATTATTGTTACTAGTAATTATTATTATTTGTTTTTAGTAGTAGTATTATTCCTTCTTCTTATTCCTATTTTCTCTACCCATTACCCTATAACTAATGATCCAAACCCATTTCCATATCCTATTACCCATTTACCCATTTGGATCCAACCCCAATACCCACTATCTCATACCCATTATCTCTCTCTATATAACCATCTCCTAACTTTAACCTAATCCCCCTTCATAATCCTCTCCTTATTTCCAGACCACAGCCGCCATCTTCCTTTCCCTGGGTACGCCATCAATACCCGAGAGCACCCCCATCATCCCAATGGCCATCTCCAGCCACAGCATATCCAGCCCCCCCACCGAGCACTTTCCATGGCGCAACCTCGCTGTGCACAGCCGGCCTCCCCTTCATGGACGGTAGCACCACCCCACGCCCACCCTCCTCCAGGCCTGCCGCACAGACCCCAGGCCGCTGCCTTTACCCTCTACGACAGCCAACTCCCCGCGCACAGCAGCCACAGCGAGATCCAACACAGCCGAGTCTCCCCCCTTCTCCCTTGCTGTGTACAACACTCCCCAACCAACGGCCCCTTGCTCCCTCTCCCATGCTGCACACTGGCCTTGGCAGCCCGGGCTTCCCTTTGATGGCCGAAGCTCCACCCCCTGGACATCTCCGCAGCCTCCGTCGGCAGCCCCATACACGCGCACCCCTGCCACGGCCGCGTCCCCTTGGTGCGTGAGTCCCCACTCTCTCAATTCACTCTCTATCCTTAATTATTTGTATACATTGTGTTTGAATAATGTGTGAGTGATTTGATTGGTTGGTGTAGAAACATATATGCACGTACTGTAATTTAATGAGTGTGTGATGTTACAGAATGCATGGGTATTTGGTTGTGCAAGTGTAGTGTATATATTGTGTGGGAAATATCTTACTCCAAGCCATTTTTCGGCTCCCGTGGATCACCGTGGATCACCGTCGGCGAGCGCGGACGCACCCACGCCCTTCATGGCGAGATGCTCTATCCAACGGCACCCTCCGCGGCCCCCGACGCCTCCGCCAGAGTCTCTGTCGGTGCTCCACAAATCGGCCCGAGGTTAGTGCATTTATATGTATAAAGGGTAGACTTGTAATAATTGGGAAGTTTATATTAATGTGTGTTGGTGTGTGCGTGAGTGGGTTGTGTATGTATGTATGAATGCATGTATATGCATGTAATTATGCAGGAATGTGTACTTTAATTATGTGTGTGTATAGTTTAGTAATTAATAAGTGGGTCTTAATTAATGGATATGTTTGCATTATGTTTACATGAATTATTATGCATAAGGGTGTGTGTGTGTAAATATGGATACAATTACAAGCATGTGTTCTATTTATATGTATATATAAATATAATATGTATGTAAGTGTGGGTATGTATGCATATAGTATGTATGTATGTGTATGCTTGTATATGTATGTGTACGTGGGTGTACACGTATGTGTCCGTGTGCATGTGTGGGTGTTAATCGTGTATTTATGTTTATATGTATGTGTTGGTTACGTGCTACAGCGTTTCGGATTTGTTCGGTGAAATCCGAACCCAGCTACAGGAGAACCGGACCCGATTCGGATTGGTGCTCATTGTGAACCCGATGCATAGGCGATTTGAAGACTGGTCCATGGGATGAGCCGTAGATCAGTACTGATTCGTGCAGTGAAGACCAGATGGCGATTCGGTTCTGAAACCGCGTCATTTCATGTGAGTATTCGTTCTTATGCATTTCCTTATTTACCGTTGTCGGTATGCGCTTACATATTAATGTTATCATTTCATGTGACTTTCCGTTATATTTTACCAGTTTGATTACTTGTACCGCTTCATGAGACATCTATGAATGTTCACTTTATTTACATAGTTGATAGGAGTTTGTATCGGCATCATTTCATGTGTTGGTAGTTTATCGTTGTTGGTTTACACCTAGTATTAATACACCTTAGACTGTGACTTGACTCGGCTCGATTTTGAGGTTGATATAGTTTGTATTAGTTATCAGTTTTGATATTCGTGTATTTGGCGATTATTTCTGACCGGAACACTTTGAATATTGTGAAAAAGTAGATATGACGTTTCTATATCGATATGAGATGGTTTAGATATACCACAAATAATGGATCTGATGTGATTTGATCTTAGACATTTCTAGACTTGATGTTTTATCACCAGGATATTAGTATTCTTATTAGTTCTTACTAGTTGTTTATCATTCTGGATTCGGAGTTAGTTGCGAGGAAAGTTAGACCGTGATTTGGATTGATCTTGAGTTGGAGTTAATCTAGAATTTACGTTCTTTATATTGGATCTTGGACTCATTAAGATAGGTTTGATGTAGCTGGTTTACAGTTGTGAGTATTGGGATTTATTTAGGTGATATTTTGTTGATGTTGAGTATCAGAAGTAGATATTCCAGACCATAAGTTGTTTGAGGATGATTCCCTACTTAGATATGATTTCAGTATGTGTTGAATTGTTGATCTCGAGGATATAACATGTGCTTCATGTATAGTTATTGATTACTTCAGTTAATAAAGATTCAGTTATTGTGATAGTGATCTAATTGATATCAATAATCTTGTACTTTAGAGTTATCGGATAGCAGTTAACACTTATTAGTTATTTGTGAGATTATTTGTTAGTGATCGTATGACGTGTTCAGAGTTTATAGGAGTTGGCAAATATCTGTACCAGTTACTAGTTGTTTGTGGCACTATTGTGTTAGTGACTATATCTCCAGTATCTTATTTCAGATGTCAGATATTAGTTGTCAGCTACTCAGTTGCCAGTTGTCAGTTGTCAGATTATCAGCTAGTATTGACATCAACAGTTGTTGGCGATATCAGTTACTATTACATATTAAATCACATTGATTGTTTGTTAATAAAAGATACCATAACCCAGGGAACCGGGGTAATTGGCTAATGATGCATGTCTTGTATTTTGGAAGGCCTTCTTATGGTACCGAGTTGTAGGTTCCAACCATGGGGAACCAAGGTAGTATTAGCTACCAATTCAGTTGTCAGTTATCATGGCTATGCTCGGATTACGGCGCCACACTAGTTATCTTTTCGTGTAGGGCTGTGGTCTTCAGTTATTAGAGCCTTGCGGCTTGTCCTGGTTCAGCACCAGGGGTGTTAGACCGTGGTACCGGGCATGCAAGGTACTCTTCCAAAACACATGCACTACATTGTCAGGCAGTTACAATAATGATAATTTTGTTTGATATGTGGGAAAACGGCTGTGGTATCGGATACAACTAAGTACTACATTAGTTAGGTTAATAATAACCAACCAGACTAGTGACATATACTAGGTTACACATTCAGATATTACTTGCTTATTTACAGTTGTGATAATTGACTTCTATCTTCATTCATGTTGTTATGCAGTTATCCTTTAGTTCAATTGTTTATCATGTTATTTAGTTATCTTATATCTGCAGTTTATCTTGTTATTATTCTATGCACATTGTTTATATGCACGAGCTCTCCCCTTTACACACACACTCACCAGGTCGCTTTCTGACGACCCTGGATTTGCACGTCCAGATATTGGACGCTTTGTTTCTATTGTTCAGGTGTTCGATAAGACTGTTCGCGATGCTTCGCGAAAAGCTGGAGCTTCTCCCTATTTGATTCCGGTATTCTTATCTTTCTTGCCTTCATATTATTTTTTAATTCTCGTTATATCAGATTCAGTTGTTATTCTAGTCTTTATTTATATGATATCATGCGTGGATGCTTATATATGATATTGCAGTAATCATGATTTATTACAGTTTAGATTTATAGCTTGCTCTGGCTTACTTAAGGCTTAGCGCGTATACGTGAGGTATTTTCATGCGTATATGCGTCGCCGACTCTCGTCGCGTCTCCGCTCCAGCGTATTTTGGGAAGCGAGGCGTGACAATAAGAGACAAAGTTTTTATCTATTTTAAAGAAAATTAAGATGATTTTAAAATTAAGGAAACCTTAATTATGACATCTTAAACCTAGTCAAAATAATGGATCTTATTTAAGATTATAGGCTAAATAAGATAAATTGAAAAGATAATCTTATCTTGAATTTTTTGCTTTAGATAGTATGCACTTCACACAAATACAATTTTTGGGATGGAAACAAAGACCTAAACTGTCATAAAGCAAAAATAAATAAAAAGAAAAAATTATATATGGTATAAATGAATAAAAAATCACTTATTAAGCTGGATAATTATGCCTCAAGAAGCTTCATTATTCACGTCTAACGGTGGTCAAAAGAAAAAAATAATGTTCCATAGTTTTGTGGCCTTGTTTACTCGAGTTCTTAAACCAGAGAGATGTTTTCTCATCTTGTGCCCTAAAACCGTCTGGTCTGGGAGTCATCGGTTAAAGGCTCACTACCCGAGTAAACTAGAAAGCCTAAGAAAACTAAGGGAAGAAAAAAAAAAAATATATATATATATATATATATATATATATATATATAATGGCTTGATGGTTAGAGTTGAAATCCCAAAATTTTCACTGTCACAACGTGCATAACATCTAGGTTTTATGAAGGATAAAATATTCAACCCAGTTTTGAATTCTTACCTTAATTGAAGACAAGATCTTGCATATAGACTAAGTTTAAGGAAGAATAATGTTTGGTGGACTTATGACCTTAGATCACTTATATTTTTGCAAAAATATTTCATAAACTTATTTCTCTTTCAAAATGTGTTTTCAAAATACTAACATTTGTCTTCTTTCATTATGGATTTTGTGGGTACAATCCACTGAAAACCCTCAGGAGGTAAAACTCCTCCTCTAAGGGTAACCTAGAGGTTTAACGGCTTGTTGCAAACGCTCAGTACAATCGCGTCACCTGCGAAAGTAGTGTAATAACATTTGTAGTATAGTTTTTCTTTTCTTGTTCTGCTCGGGACGAGTAAAAGATAAGTGTGGGGGTGTGATTAGTCTACAGTTCTGCATTATTATATCGCATTTTCCTACTGATTTATGAATAAAATGTCGGTCTAAATCATGTTTTGGTCTCTCTTGCAGATAATCAAGACAAGGAGGGAAAAGGGTAATAAGAGCTTAATTAAACCCATTTTTGGGTAATTAAATCTAGATTTCTTGGAGGCCAAGCAAGGGAGCTTCTAGAAGATGCATTGAACCTAAACCCTTGCGCACGTTAGACGAATATCCGGGCGAATATACTCGAAACCAAGTATACCAAGAAGGTCCTAGAAGCAACGGGAATCGCTCGCCAAAAACCAGGACCTAAGTCCCTGGTTTTGCCATGGAAATGTGGCAAATGCCATGTTTTCGCGGCAATGTGGTGGTCCACGCGTCGATCTTCGACGCGTGGCCCCGTCTCGTCTTCTAGAAACCTCTTTTGTCTATAAATAGCCCTGCAGAGGCCTGAAACGCAAGCAGATTTAGAATTAGGCTAGGTTTTCTATCTTTTAGTGTAGGGTAGTGTAGGTGTTTTTCTTCTTTTCTTTTGTATTTTCATTTCTTTTTAGATCATGTATTAGGGCAGAGAGATTCAGAGAGAGAAAAAGAGAGATTGATGTAATAGATGGTGACAATCTATGTAAAGGTGTCTCCTTTCTTCTCCATTGTAATCTTCTTCATCTTCTACAGATGCTTAGCTAACTCTTCTTCTCATGGCAATCTAACTACTAACCACTAACCATCCAACCCTTTACTTGATAATCCACATAAATCTAATAGCCTCTACAAGGTCTTGCTCTTGTAAGAGCCATTAATGGCTCATAATGATGAATTCTAACATTCTAACATTTCTAACATCTAACCCACTAACTTGCTAACTTACAATGTCTTCTTTATTTCATGCTCACCTCAAACCGGTTTTGATGATTTAATAGTAGCTTGCAACTTGTTGTGTGGTGTAGATGTATTGTTTGAATGTAGAAGAGCAATCTTATGAGCCATGCTTTGTATCGTCTCTTCAAGCTAAGAATTAGTGATGGCCAAGGATCCATGTGAGGTAACTATCACTAAGAGGTTAGCATGATTAGTGGAGCAATTAGTAGTTAGTAGCCATGAGTTTTCTTTTATCTTGTTTTAAAAATCAATTTCAAAACTCTTCTTTTATCTTTTCATCATTGTTTTCACCATCTTCTTTGTTCAACTTTGTTCTCATTTTCTTTACCACAAGCTTCATCTTCTTTTTTATTTTATTTTTCAAACCATTTCTCTTTTATTTTTCTCATCGCCAATTTCATCGTCTCCTCTACCTATCACTTCTAGATTTCTTTTACTTTTCTTTTCTCATTCTTTAACAAAGAAGAAATTGTTAACATAACACGTGAACATAAACTGTTAATGCTTCTATCGCCTGCCGTCCCTGTGGATTCGACCCGTTGAGCAATGCTATAACAGAAGTATCGAGGGAAGATTAGTACGCTTGCTTTTACATTGATTTCATAAAACACACTTTTTTGAGTTCTCGTTTGACCATGAAATTGTTGGCCCAAAAGGTTACACTCTCCATTTGTTTAAGTTTTAATGATAACAAAACACATAGAAGCTATGTGGTACTAATAAGTTGTTTAGAATGAGTTTCAGCTTAGTACTATTCATGATGGCCTTTCTAAGCTATTGCAAGGAATTATGATGCTAAAAGGCAAATGGTGTAAGAGGATATTTTCATAGAAGAGAAGGCTCTAGCTTGGTGTAACGCGGCTCAGAGACTTCATTTTTCAGTTTTTATATTTTAGTTTGTTAAAGGATAGTGTATAGTGTTGAAGCTCAATATTCCTCACATACAAGATTTTTGCACATGATTTTTCTAAAGATACTTCTCCTATATACAAAATAATATTTTTAAAATATATTTTAATACTTACAAACTCTAGTTTATATATTATACCAAGTCTTGATCAAAACTACTTTGAAAATTTTTAAGATCTTCAAACCATTTTAAAACAATCTATTTTTGGCCTGCTGCGGTCGATCGGATGGTTGACCGGCTCTGTTTCAGGATCAAAACGGTCGACCGGCCGGTCGACCGCGCTTCTGACCGTTTGGGTGCGTGCATGTGTGCACTTTTCCCGGTCGACCGGGCGATCGACCGGACCCCATATCGGTTGACCGACATTCGGCCGACTGAAAGCACCCATTTTCTGTTTGTTACGGTCGACCGGGAGTCGACCGTGGGCTGGCAACGGTTAAAATTTTTGAAAACCCGGTCGACCGGCTGGTCGACCGTGAGCTTGATTTCAGCCCTAACGGCTAGTTTATTAAACACGTTTTAAAACGTAGTTTTTCTCTCTAAACGAATTTGGGGGCTGGTTTTGGGTCAAATATTTCCTAATTATTTATTATATCAGTTTACTCTTTAATCCCTACCTCTATCCTATAAATAGGGATGATTAGGGTTGAGGTGATTACAACAATCCTTTGCAAAAAAAATTAAGTTTAAAGGCTTTCAAAAGAAGTTTTTACTCTCAGTTTTTGTGCTCAAAATTCTCTCTTTTTACTGAAGTTTCTGGTTCAAAACACTCTTCAATTTCATTTTCTTTTTCACTTACAAAACTTGAGCTTCAATCCTACACATTATTCTCTAGGGCTTTTGTAAAGGAAAAAGTTTTTCAAAAGAGGGTTTGTGGTCTTTTGATCACCAAGATATTCTTGTATTTGTGGCTCCACTACCTCTGGACTAGAGGAGTGTGATTGAGGAGTTGGGTACTCCCTTGTGGTTGTAATTCTTTGTGAAAGTTATAGCGGTTGAAAATCCTTCTGGGTGAAGGCGGGGACGTAGAGCTGGGTGCTCGAACCTCGAAACAAATCTCAGTGTTTGCGATTGGTTTATTTTCTTTATTTACTTGCTTTATATTCATTACTATATTGTCGATCAATACTCATACAACAAGATTGCATTGCGCACCTCAAACTCTTATCTAGAGGAATCACGAGGAAGGAGTTCAGAGCCCTTCACGGAGTATTCGGCTTCTAGTTTTTTTTCGGGTGATCGTTGCATCATAACATTTTTAAATTTATGCATTGATTAGCATTATCACAACATTTTTAAATTTATGCATTGATTAGCATTATCACCTATTCACCCCCCTCTAAGTGATTTCAATTGGTATCAGAGTTAGGACTCTAGTTTTTGGCTTCACATCCTTAGAGAGATCCTAAAATTTGCTAATCACTATTTTCATATCTTCATTCATACACTAGTAAAGATGGCCGATAACATTAAGACCCCTCCCAAATTTGATGGACTCAACTTTCCCATATGGAAAGTTAGGATGACTATTTTTCTACAATCTCTACGTAGTCTAGTTGCTAACTCCTTGACCAAGCCTTATAGTAGACCCGAAAGTGATGATGACACTTGGTCCGAACTTACCTTCAAGGAATATGAAGCTAATTCAAATGCTCAGAATGCCCTACTTTTAGCTTTGAATCAGGATGACTTAACACGAGTTATCCATTGCAAATCCGCCTTTGAGATTTGGCAACACTTATTGGTCACTCATGAGGGAACAACACAAGTCAAGAGAGCTAAAATAGATCTTTTGCATTCCCAATATGAAAGTTTTAAAATGCTAGAAGATGAATCTATTGATAATATGATTACCAAGTTTACTAAGATTACTAATGCTCTTTCTTCTCTAGGTGATGAAATAAGTAACGACCAAAAGGTGCGCAAGGTGATTTGTGCTCTTCCTTCATCATGGGAAATCAAAGCTACCACCTTGAAGGAGTTGAATGACAAGGACGAGATGGAGCTCATAAGTCTTATTGGAAACCTTAAGACTCATGAGATGGAGAAGAAGGCTAGAGAAGATGCAGTACCTAAAAAGAAAAAGTCAATAGTTTTCAAGTCTTCCTCTTCCAACTACGATGATGAAGAAGATGAAGAAGATGATGAAGAGCTATCTCTCTTTGTAAGAAATGTAAAGAGAATATACCGCAAGAATAAGCTCAACTATAGAAAGCGATGGGAAGGGAAGGAGGAGAAAAGGATCATATGCTACAACTGTCGGAAACCCAGACACATCATAGCCGATTGTCCCGATTTAAAGAAAAAGATGTCCTCCTCCTTGAAGCAAAAGAGGGCGGTTAAAAAGAAGGTATACAAAGCCACTTGGGATTCGGAAAGTGAATCCGAAGATGAAGTCGACACGGCAAATATGTGTTTCATGGTAAACACACCAAAGGTAACTACTCAACACTTGATGATGAAAATGAAATAAGTAGAGAAATGTTAGTACATGCTTTTGTTGAACTTTCTGAAAGTTTTGATGATAAAAAGGTAGAATGATCAAAATTGAAAAAGGAAATTGAGATGCTTAAAAATCAACTTGCAATTTCTTCAAAAGAAAAGGATGAACTTTCTTCCAATCTTATTTCAACAAAAAGAGAGTTTGATGCTTATAGAGTTGCTTGTAAAGCTAAATTTCCAAAATTGATGAAAATGAATTATCCTTGTTAAAAACTAAAATCAATGATTTTGGAAATGTTTTAAAAGAATGTGCTTTTAACACTACTAAATTAGAAGAAATGTTTTCAAAGAAGCATATGCACACTCCTCATGCTAAAAATGATAAAACAATTCATGCTCATCATGACAACACATCACATGTCACTCATGTTAAAACTACTCATGCTCACAATTCACATGTTCGTAAGCCACATGCTCATTATGCATTTAAATATGAAAGATTTATAGATGCACTTATTGTGGCCGGAATGGCCATTTAGCTAAATTTTGCTATGATCATACAAATAGGACAAATAATCTTGTGTGGGTTCGAGACACTAACTCTTTAGGACCCAAGAAAATATGGGTACCAAATTAAGTCTTAAATTATTTGATGCAGGTACACACCAAGGCTCCAAGACGTAAGGAGCGGTGGTATCTTGATAGTGGTTGTTCAAGGCATATGATATGGGACATCAATAATTTTACAACCCTATCAAGGTACGTTGAAGGTGGCACCATCACCTTCGGAGATGACTCCAAGGGCATCATCATCGGTATAGGTAACATTAAGATTGGTGCATCTCCTTTAATAGAAAATGTTGTTCTTGTTGATGGGCTTAAACATAACTTGCTTAGTATAAGTCAATTATGTGATTGTGGTCTCAAAGTTGTGTCTGATGAATCTTCTTGCAAAATTTTTGATTGTAAAATCAATGATTGTATTCTTACCGGATTTCGTGAAAATAATGTCTATATTAATGACATGCTTAATTTGGATTGTTCTACTAAATACTTGAATGCTTTTGATGAGATTTCATGGCTTTGGCATAGAAGATTAGGACATGCATCTTTTGATCACCTTGCTAGAATTAATTCTAAGGAATTGGTGAAGGGTATTCCTTATTTAAAGTTTGAAAACGACCGCATTTGTGGTGCGTGCCAACTTGGGAAATAAACCAAGTCTTCTTTCAAACCAATCAAGGATATCATGTCAACTAGGCCATTAGAATTGATTCACATGGATCTTTTTGGACCAACTAAAACTAAAAGCTTAAATGGAAGTAGATATGTTTTTGTTTTAGTTGATGGATTTTCTCGTTTCACTTGGGTTTTCTTTTTGGAGCATAAAGATCAAACTTTTCGCATTTTAAGATTTTTCGAAAAAGGGTTGAAAAAGAAAAAGGGTTTTCGATTTTAAGGATAAGAAATGATAGAGGTGGTGAGTTTGTTAACCAACTCTTCATGACTTATTGTGATGAAAAGGGAATTAAGCATGAAATGTCATGTCCTAGAACTCCACAACAAAATGGAGTAGTTTAAAGGAAGAATAGAACTCTTCAAGAAATGATTAGGACTATGATAAGTGAATATGGGCTCCCTCAATACTTATGGGCCGAGGCCGTAAACACCGCATGCTACATATCAAATCGTATTTATTTGTGTAAAAATACTTTCAAAACCTCTTTTGAAATTTATCATTTAAGAAAACCAAATGTTTCATACTTTAAAGTTTTTGTATGCAAGTGTTTTGTTTTGAATACTAAAGATAATTTGGGTAAATTTGATGCTAAGGCCTATGAAGCAATCTTTGTTGGATATTCTAGCACTAGCAAAGCATATAGAGTATTCAATAAATCATCTCATACTATTGAAGAATCTATGCATGTTAAATTTGAAGAATCTAATGCGATTGTTGAGAATGTTATAGAGATTGACTCATTAGGTGAGGACATGCAGAAAATATCCTTGAAGGACTCACCCATTCAAGAAGAAAGCAAGAACCCATTGGAGAAGTTCAAAAGGATGAAGTGGAACAATCACAACCACTTCCTAAAGATTGGAGATACGCCTCAAATCACCCCAAAGATCTCATCATAGGTGATGTATCAAAAGGGGTAACTACTCGCTCCAAATTTCATGAATTGTGTGGTAATTTTGCATTCATATCTCATTTTGAACCCAAAAACATCCTCGAAGCCGAGGGTGACTCATGTTGGTTGCTAGCTATGCAAGAACTCAATTAACTTGAGCGCAACCAAGTTTGGCACCTTGTTCCTAGACCCCACGATAGACCAATAATTGGTACTAAGTGGATATTTAGGAACAAGTTGGATGAGTCAGAAAATGTTATTAGGAATAAGGCTAGGTTAGTGGCCCAAGGTTACACTCAAGTTGAAGGAATCGACTTTGAGGAGACCTTTGCACCCGTAGCACGGCTTGAAGCCATACGGATCACACTAGCTTATGCATCTTTTAAAAATTTTAAACTTTTTCAAATGGATGTAAAAGTGCATTTTTAAATGGTTTTTATTGATGAGAAAGTTTATGTTGAACAACCTCCCAGTTTTTTGGATCATGAACATCCAAATTTTGTTTTTAAACTTGATAAAGCTTTGTATGAATTAAAACAAGCTCCAAGAGCTTGGTATGAAAGGCTTTCTAGTTTTCTTCTTTCAAATGATTTTGTTAAAGGCAAAGTAAACACCACATTATTTACTAAACATGTTGATAGTGACATTCTTATAGTTTAAATATATGTTGATGATATAATTTTTGGTTCTACTAATGAGCTACTTTGCAAGGAGTTTGAACAATGCATGCAACATGAATTTGAGATGTCGTTAATGGGTGAATTGAACTATTTTCTTGGACTCCAAATCAAGCAAATGCGCGATGGGATATTCATATGTCAAGCCAAGTACTCCAAGGAACTCATCAAGAAATTTGGGCTTGAAGACTCAAAAATTTGCAACACTCCCATGGCCACCACCACCAAGCTTGATAAGGATGACCAAGGTAAGTGTGTTGATATAAAATTGTATAGAAGTATGATTGGTAGCTTGTTGTATTTAACGGCTAGTAGGCCGGATATTATGTTTAGTGTGTGTCTTTGTACTAGATTCCAATCATGTCCCAAAGAATCTCATTTAATTGCGGTAAAACGCATCATTTGTTATATTAAGGGCACTATTGGAATGGGTCTATGGTATCCGAAAATCGGAGATTTCTCAATGACGAGTTTTTCGGATGTCGACTATGCGGGTTGTAGAGTGGATAGGAAGAGTACTAGTGGAACATGTCAATTTCTTGGTAATTGTCTTGTTTCATGGTCTTCCAAGAAACAAAATTTGGTAGCCCTCTCAACCGCCGAGGCGGAGTATGTTGCGGGGGAGCTTGTTGTGCACAAGTCCTTTGGATGAAACATACTCTCCTTGATTATGATTTGCATTATGACCATATAAAATATTTTGTGATAATACTAGTACTATTCATATGACTAAGAATGCAAATCAACATAGTAAGACCAAGCGCATTGAGATTAGATATCACTTTCTTAGAGATCATTTTGAGAAAGGTTATTGAGATTGATTATGTTTCTTCCGATTTTTAACTTGCCGATATTTTCACTAAACCACTTGACTATAATAGATTTTCTTTTATATGTGGTGAACTTAATGTTTGTGTTGTTGAATAAAGAAGTTTTCTTGCTAATATATCCCTTTTTGATGTATGACAAAAAGGGGAGAAATATGTTTTATGGTTGTGTTTTATGGTTGTTTTGTTTGCAATTTAAAATTCAAAAAAAAATTCTCTCATAATAAATTGTTTTATACTTGTTTAATATAGCATTATTTGAGGGGAGTTTTTACCTCTCTTTTATATCTTGTGATATAGCCTATATGTTTTGTCATCATCAAAAAGGGGGAGATTGTTGGCCCAAAAGGTTACACTATCCATTTGTTTAAGTTTTGATGATAACAAAACATATAGAAGTTATATGGTACTAATAAGTTGTTTAGAATGAGTTTCAGGTTTGTGCTATTCATGATGGCCTTCTAAGCTATTGCAAGAAATTATGATGCTAAAAGGCAAATGGTGTAAGAGGATGTTTTCATAGAAGAGAAGGCTTTAGCTTGGTGTAACGCGGCTCAGAGACTTCATTTTCAGTTTTTATATTTTTAGTTTGTTAAAAGATAGTGTATAGTATTGAAGCTCAATATTCCTCACACATAAGATTTTTGCACATGATTTTTCTAAAGATACTTCTCCTATATTCAAAATAATATTTTTTAAATATATTTTAATACTTACAAACTCTAGTTTATATATTATACCAAGTCTTGATCAAAACTACTTTGAAAATTTTTAAGATCTTCAAAACCATTTTAAAATAATCTATTTTTGGCCTGTTGCGGTCGACCGGACGGTCGACTGGCTCTGTTTCAGGTCAGAACGGTCGACCGGCCGGTCGACCGCGCTTCTGACCGTTTGGGTGCGTGCATGTGTGCACGTTTCCCGGTCGACCGGGCGGTCGACCGGACCCCATATCGGTCCACCGACATTCGGCCGACTGAAAGCACCCATGTTTCTGTTTGTTACGGTCGACCGGGCGGTCGACCGTGGGCTGGCAATGGTTAAAATTTTTGAAAACCCGGTAGACCGGCCGGTCGACCGTGAGCTTGATTTCAACCCTAACGGCTAGTTTATTAAACACGTTTTAAAACATGATTTTTCTCTCTAAACGAATTGGGGGCTGGTTTTGGGTCAAATATTTCCTAATTATTTATCATATCAGTTTACTCTTTAATCCCTACCTCTATCCTATAAATAGGGATGATTAGGGTTGAGGTGATTACAACAATCCTTTGCAAAAGAAATCAAGTTTAAAGGCTTTCAAAAGAAGTTTTTGCTCTCAGTTTTTGTGCTCAAAATTCTCTCTTTTTACTGAAGTTTCTGGTTCAAAACTCTCTTCAATTTCATTTTATTTTTCACTTACAAACTTGAGCTTCAATCCTTACACATTATTCTCTAGGGTTTTTGTAAGGGAAAAAGTTTTTCAAAAGAGGGTTTGTGGTCTTTTGATCACCAAGATATTCTTGTATTTGTGGCTCCACTACCTCTGAACTAGAGGAGTGTGATTGAGGAGTTGGGTACTCCCTTGTGGTTGTAATTCTTTGTGAAATTTATAGTGGTTGGAAATCCTTCTGGGTGAAGGCGGGGACGTAGAGCTGGGTGCTCGAACCTCGAAACAAATCTCAGTGTTTGCGATGGTTTATTTGCTTTATTTACTTGCTTTATATTCATTACTATATTGTCGATCAATACTCATACAACAAGATTGCATTGCGCACCTCAAACTCTTATTTAGAGGAATCACGAGGAAGGAGTTCAGAGCCCTTCACGAGGTATTCGGCTTCTAGTCTTATTTCGGGTGATCGTTGCATCATAACATTTTTAAATTTGTGCATTGATTAGCATTATCACCTATTCACCCCCCTCTAGGTGATTTCAGAAATGTCATTTTTCCCAATTATGTGTCAAGTTTTTCTCAATGCATCGTTTCAGAACTAGTTCTAAATGATGTAGGAATTGGTCAAAAGAATCTTCATAAATTGAGAACTCATCCATAAATATTTCCAGAAAATGTTCCACCATGTCTGAGAACAAGCTAAGCATGCAATACTGAAATGTTGCTGGGGCGTTGGACAATCCAAATGGCATTCTATTGTATGCAAACATCCCAAATGGATAGATGAACGTGGTTTTTGCTTGATCTTCAGGAGCAATAGGGATTTAATTGTACCTGGAATATCCATTTAGGAAACCATAGTATTCATGCCCAGCTAGTCTTTCAGCATCTGATCAATGAATGGAAGAGGAAAGTGGTCTTTACAAGTGGCAGAGTTCAATTTGCGATAATCAATGCAAACTCGAATCTTCATGGGAAGACGTGTTTGCATCAATTTTTTTCTTATTTTCTACACTGTAAAATCAGCCTTTTGGTCACAACATGGATAGGGCTAACCAGTGACTATCAGATATGGGATAAATGATACTATTATCTAATAACTTGAGTATTTCTACTTGAACAGTTCCTGTATTATTGGGTTCAGTCTACGCTGTGGATCACGTTTTGGTTTGGCCTCTTCAATCAGATGGATTCGGTGTTGAACAATTGATGGGCTAAGTCATTTGATATTAGCCATAGTCCATCCAATGACTTCTTTTTTGTCCGTCAACACAACAAGAAGATCTTCTTCTTGTTCTTCAGTTAAATGAGAAGCGATGATTATCGGGAAAGCTTTCTTTCTCCCAAGTAAACATACTTGAGGTGATTAGAAAGAGTTTTCAACTTAGAGGAAGAATGTTGTTCAGTTAAAAGTAAGTCTATTGGTTCAAGACTCAAAGGAGTTAGAGTTGTGGCCCATTCTACCGCAGAATCGACAATTTGGTCTAGATTGAAGTCGTCCGACTCCAATTCGAACTCACATTCATGTTCATATTCCAGTTGCTCCTCATGTTCACTCGTTAAGCCTTCTATCAAATTCACTTCAAATATTTGGTCTTCAGAGTCCCGGGGTTATTTTCCCAAATGGAAAATATTTACCTCTTTGGTCATGACTCCAAATGTTAAACGCATTGAACAATTCCTACACTTTATTATTGCATTACTGTAGCAAGGAATGGTCGTCCTCGAATGATCGGAGTTTAAGATCTTGGATTCAGAATGTGTTATGTTTCCAGTACGATAAAGTCCACAAGGTAGACAAACTCCCCAACCCGAATGAGAACATCAGTTATCTCCCCCTAGGGGATTTTCACGAATCAGTCAACTAATTGAATTGTTACTTGTGCTGGACGAAGATCGCCCAACCCAAGCTGTTGATACACGAGAAAATTGATACTTGCTCCCTATCGATGATGGTATGTCCGATGATACAAGCGATGATTGGACACTCGGGGTCTTTGTATTTAATTGGAAATGGGCCCGCATAATAATTCGCTGATATTTATAGCCAGGAAGACCTTTTTAGGGACATTGTTTTTTCTTTTTTTGGTGCATATATCTTTCAAAAACTTTGCATATGAAGGCACTAGGTGTATGGCATCAAGAAATGGAACATTGATTTTTACTTGACTGAATATTTCTAAAATCTTTTTCATTTGTACATTCTCTGAAGTGTTTGGTTGGAAATTTGCAAATGTGGAGGCTTCAGTTGAGTTGGATTTTGGTTGGGTAGTAACTGGTGGTACAGAAACTTGGTTGTCCATTTGCTTCCTGATCTTAAGACATAAACAATATTGCATTGATTCAGCTAGGTATCTTGGGCGTCATGGACTGGGAAAAGAGTTCTTAGGATTAGTCAATGGTTGGCTCAGTACTGCCCATTTCTGTCCTTCACTAAGTGAATTAGCCAATTGACTAATCTGGACCTTTAACCTATTGATGGCCTGATTATGGTTGTTCATCATTAAAGCTTGAGTTTTGTACAAGTTTTCCATGGCTCTCTCCAAATCAGTCATTTTTCTTTCTGGAAGAGGGTTTTGAAAAGAATGTTGTGGATCTTGATGTTAAAAATTTGGCTGAAAGTTAGGCAAAAATTTTTATTGAAAGTGGGGTTGATAATTGGGTTGAAAGTTGGGTTGATAATTATGAATAGGAAATTGACTTTGAAAATTTGCTCTGTGCTGCTCATGACTGTTTTGACACCTTGAAAAATTGGGATGATTCTTCATCTCGGATTATAAGTTTTGGAGTATGGATTGTTATTTAGTCTAGAAAATGTTGCATTCATGTTGTCTGATAACATTTGTTAAGCTAATTACACTGGACATTCTTCGAAGACATAGTTTAAAACATGGCAATATGAGCAACCTGGATTCAATATTTGGGCTGACTTAATTTGATTTACTGTATCTTGCTCCTTAGCTTCTAAAAGTTTTAGCCTCCTCAGCAAATGGGTAATTTTGGCTTCTACAGTTATAGAGGAATCTATTGAGTGGAGTCTGATTTTAGAAGTGGTTGGATTCTGATTTTTAGACTTATCTGAACAGGATTTCCACTGGATTATTTTTTCAGCTAAGTCTTCGTACAAGTCCCCTGGTTCTCATCTTTCTTTAAGAATTCTCCTTAGTACACGTTTCAAGGAGAGTTTTCGTGGAGTAATCAAGACTGTCGTAGAGAACCTGGCATTGCCGCCATTTCTCACGCCATGGTGGGGACACTAGGCAAGTAAGTCCTTAAAGCACTCAAAGTATTTCCAAAATGGTTCGTTAGGCTCCTGTCTAAACTACATGATATTTTTCCGGATGAGAGTGGTCTTATGGATTGGTAAAAAATTTCAAGAAAATGTTTACAAAATTATCCCAAGATGAAATTGAATTGATCGCTAGACTATAGAACCACTTCTTTGCTAGGTCCTTAAGTGTAAATGGGATGAATCTGAGTCTAAGTGCATCTTCACCTAGCTGGGGGATTCTCATCATCAAGCACACTTCTTCAAATTCCCTTATGAAGAAGTATGCATCCTCTGATTCGGTGCCATTGAATCTAGGAAGAGTGTTTATGAATTATGGTTTTAGCTCAAAGTTGTTACCATTTGCTTTTGGTAACTAAATGCATGAAGGAAGTGATGTCCTATGGGGTAGAATTTATCCTGAAGTGAAATGCGATTGGTCATGATTGGATGTGATTTTTAGGTAGTGTAAGTGCTTGCAAAGTATTTCTAACTAACAGCGATGTTGCTAGGTCCCTTGACCACACTTGTATGCAAAGTTACACTATAAATAATGTTCAAACAACAATCAAATGAAAAAGAGGAAACAACAAACAAAAAAGAAAGCAAAACTAATAGGTCACATATATTGCATATTTATTGTCACAGTACCATGTTTATTGTCTAAATAAATCATATTAATAAGTCCTATTTTTCTTTATAAAATACAGGCCCATTGCTAAAGGATAGGAAAGAGAAATGAGCTCAAAAGCCCATCAAAATTTAATTTAATTCAAAATTAATTCGAAATCAGGAAATCAAGGCAGGTCATGGTAAATCAGAGAGGTTGAAAACTGATTAAAATGAATCTTCTCAAATCAAGTGGTTAAAGCCAAAAATCAAAGGCTGTTTCGTCAAGCCCTGGGGCTGAAACGGGAAAACCAACAGGAGATAAAGTCAGAACACCAAACGAACGAGACTCACCAACCTAGTGTGGCCACCTGGCCACACCAAGGCAACGAAAATACGGCTTTAACTGCATTTTCGCGGCTTGTTAAGCTTTGTTGGAGGAGCGTTTGCTCCCCCTATCTTCGTACGACCTCCCCCGTTTGGTTTTTTCTTATAAATACTGTATTTTTCAGAGAAAAAGGACCGGAACTTAGTTTAAATTTTTTTCTTTGTTTTAAGGTTTAGGCTCTTTATTAGATAGTATAGAAGTTGTATCTTTGTTTATAATTCAGTTCAAATACCAGTGAGAGAGAGGAATAAAGTGATTGTAATCTGAAGATTGAAGACATCAATAAAAGGATCAAGCTTTCTCTTCTTCCACTCCAATTCACGGGTATGTCTTGCTTTATTTTCATATATTGTTTTTCATCTTCCATGAGTAGCTAAATTCATTTTCTGGTCTCGCTATTGTTCCTCTCTTCAATCCCTCTTCTTTTTGAATGTTTTGATGTAAAGACCCAATGGGATCATATGCATGCCTAAACTAAGCCTTTCTTCTTTGATAGTGTTCTTGAAGACACATGAGGATGGGTTTGAATTTCTAAACTTTTACTTCTTTTAAAACATCTCTTAAACTTATTTTTATTTCATACTTGAAAGACTTAATGATTTAACATTCAATTCAAGATGATTTCTTAAAGAGCAGAGTTAAATTTTCCAAACTATCTTATTTGCATTGCTTAAAACTTTCTAAACTCAAGCTTACGATTTTGCCTATGATCAAGTTGAGGCACTAGAATTTCAAGAGAAGAACACATCGTTGAGTAAGTGAGATAGTGAGCCCAGATCTTCTTCTTATATTACAAACAACAAATCACTCTTCAAGCTTTTAAAAAAACACCTTTTCCAAAGCCTTCTCTAAGTTTGCCATTTTTCTTTTAATCATTTCCCTTCTCTCCATTCTCTTTTTCAATTGATAAAAAAGAAAGACACCAACTTCATTCTTTATTACTTAACAAAACACCAAAAAGCTTCTATCGCATTCCTCCTCATGGATACGACCCGTTAGCCCAAAGCTACACGGTAATTCTTATCACATTCATTTCTCGATTAATTTTTGGCGCCGTTGCCGGGGACGAAATGGTGTAATTGTTTTCTAACAAGTTTGGTGTCTTATTTCAGGGAAGTCAAGATTCAGATTTAGCATTCAAGTTTTGTAGGAGAAGACCTGCTATTCTGTGCCCCTACTCTCGAAAGTAGGCAACAGAATTTCTAGAAATTGCAGTGCAAAAGTTGAATTTTTTGTTGGACTACTAAAAACTCTTTTTTGCAGGACATATTGCTTGCAAAATAAAGTTTTTGTGTGTTATTATTCTTGCTATATTTGATATTCACACTCCCTGTTTTTAATCCAATAGTAATCTGTGTGATTGTTAATTGCTTAAAAAAATGTTTAGACTTGCATTCTAGGCATTTGTCTAATTACGTTTATTTTACAATTACTGTTGAAGATAGCTGGAGATAAGGTACGTATGCATAGCATATAGTTTAGGAAACATTCTTGGGTGATATTTGCTTTTAATTGTTACTTTTCTATATCTTGCACACTCTGCACAATCAATTCTAAGGGAAAAACCCAAATCAAGATAAGGTGGGGAAGTCATTACCCTTCCTTAGCCCACAAACCATCTCTAAGCACGCACAACCTAAGCCTAAGTAAAATCTGATAGATGTTGGCCTTAGGGACATCTCGAACTCATTAGAAGATTATCCTAAGGGGGGAAGGTGTTAGAATTTGACTCCTGCCAAATCAGTGTCTAGGAAAGGGATTAAGGGGCGAAACCCCGAAGGCTGGTGGTTTGGCTTAATTAGGCTCGTCACTTTTGCGCGAATACCTCCCACCAATCTTACCTTGACCTGGCTGATTAGCTTGTGGTCAAAGTCTGCATTATACCTCCTGTGGACAATCAACCAGTTAGGAGTTGTCTAGGTTAAGGTTACCTTAGACTAGGCTTGATTGTTTACTCTTGTTGACTATTGGTAAACTTGTTTGTGATTGTGTTTGTGTATGCAAGTGTGGTCAAGAGACCCTAATTCATCTAGGTGTACTAGAAACACATCACCACCCAAGTTTGAACCAAGACCAGATCCGGTTATGGCTCAACCGACATCTTTGCAGGGTAGGTTCTACCCCATTAGAACCTCACTTCCATCTTGCATCCAACTTCCATCGGTTGGTGAATACAATTTTGAGCTCAAGCCTCAGTTCATCAACATACTCCCCAAGTTTCATGACTTAGAGTCTGAAGATGCTTATTTCTTTAAGAGAATTTGAGAAGTATGTCTACTGATGAAAATCTCACACCTTATAGATGATGCTATAAGGTTGAGATTTTCCCTTTCGCTCTTAAGGACTTAGCCAAGAAATGGCTTTACAGCTTAGCGGCCGGCTCTATCACATCTTCGGATGATTTCATCAAGGTCTTCTTGAAGAAATTCTATCCAATTCATAAGACCGCTTTCATTAGGAAGAACATCATGGAATTCAAAAAGAACCTAGTGAATCGTTTTGGAGGTATTTTGAACGTTTTAAAGACCTCCTTGTCTAATGCCCTCATCATGGAATAGAGAAATGCATGGAATAGATAAATGACGATAATGTCAAATTCTTTATGACGGTTTAGACTACTCTACCAAGACTCTCTTAGAAAGCATGTGCCATGGGGGATTCTTGCAAAAGGATGAGAATGAAGGATGGGATTTATATGAGAATCTAGCTGAAAAGACCTTCCAATGGGAACCTACTAGTGACCTCGAGGAACTCAAACTCCATCTCTTCAAAAGAAGGTCTCCATTCTATTGAATCATCCATAGCTAACGAGGTTAAGTTAGCTAACCTAGCGAGAAGACTGAAAGTTTTAGAAACTAAGGAACCAAGTCAATCAAGTCAGCCCAAACCAATTTCCAACTTCAGGCTGTACTTACTATCAAGCCATGAATCATGTGTTTGAGGAGTGTCCTGTGTTTCAAGCTCAACAACATTTTCCAGAACAGATGAATGCGGTCTTTTCAGGCCGAACAATAATCTTTTGCACCAACGTACAATCCTGGCTGAAAAAATCACCCGAATTTCTTATGGAGCCAAAATAACAATGACCACTCACGGTCAAATCATGCAAGCCACTTCCATCAAACCAAAAATTCTTCCAATCATCAACCCAACTTTTTCAATTTCCATTATAATTCTTCCAACCATTCACCTAACTTTTCAAACTATCAACAATACTTTCCCAACCAAACTCCACAATCTTCCTTCCAGAATCCTCAACTAGAAAGGAGAATGACTGATTTTGAGAGAAACATGGAAAGATACATGAAGAACCAAGATTCTCTCATGCAAACTATACAGAGCTAGAGATTCAAATGAGACAATTAGCCACTCCACAGAATGAGAGACAAAAGGGTACCTTGCCTAGTCTGCCAATAACCAATCCTAGGAATTCTCAATAAGCTCATTTGACTGAGGATCAATCATTGAATCAATGTAATGTTGTTCATACATTGAGGTCATGAAAGAAAGTTGATAATCAAGTGTCAACACCGTCTAATCTCATTCAGCACAACCACGCTCAACCATCCACCTCATCTATTCCCAGTCTGTCAAAATCTAATAAATCTGAAATAGATAAGTCAACCAGTCAAGTGCACCAGCCTATAGTACCATTTCCAAATAGGCTAAAAAATAACAAGCAAAATCTACACATGGATAAGATAATTGAGATTTTTATCAAGTGAAGATAAATGTGCCACTTCTTGATGCCGTCCAACAAGTCCCATCCTATGCTAAGTGTCTTAAGGACATGTGCACCAGAAGAGAAAGATAATGTACTCAAAAAGGTTTTCTTACCCACTAACATTAGTGAGCTACTGTCGGGTCTGATCCCTGTCAAGTACAAGGATTCAGGTTGTCCCACCATTGCCTGCACCATAGGACAAGCCGAATTTTGTCGTGCACTTCTTGAGTTGGGGGAAAGTATCAACTTGCTCCCATTCTCAGTTTATCAACAACTCGGGTTAGGCGATCTTAATTCAACTCGATTCACTATCCAACTGGCTGGCCGTTCAATGAAAGTTTCAAAGGAGGAAATTAATGATGTCCTTATCCGGGTCGGGGAGTTTATTTACCCCGTTGATTTCATAGTTCTAGAGACACAACCTGTGTCCAATCCTAGGGCTCAAACTCCTATTATCCTAGGGCGACCATTCCTTACTACTGCCAATGCCATTATCAATTGTAGGAATGGGTCCATGAGGTTAACCTTTGGGGACATGACTAGAGAAGTCAATGCCTTCAACCTATGAAAACAACCCCGTGATGTTGAGGACCAAACATTTGAAGTCAACCTCATTGAGAACTTAACAAGTGAACACAGGAAAGAATTAGAACTAAAAACTGAGTATGACTTCGGGTTAGAGTCTGACAACTTTAAACTTGATCAGGTTTTTGAGTCTGCTATGAATGGGTCTCGAACCCTATTTCACCAAATATGGAGCCAACCAATGTGACTCATCCTTCCAGTGAGCCTTCCTCTTCCTTAGAATTGAAAGCCTTACATGCGCATCTCAAGTACGTCTATCTAGGCGAACAAGAGACCTTTTCTGTCATCATTGTCTCCCATTTAAACGATGGGCAAGAAGAAGATCTTAAAGCAATTCTAAGAAAACATAGGGAAGCCATTGGTTGGACTATGACCGATATAAAGGGATTGAGTCCAACCATAGTTCAACATGGCATCCATCTCAATGAAGATGCAACACCTAAAAGAGACCCCCAGTATAGGTTAAACCCTATAATGCAAGAGGTTGTTCATGCTGAAATTGTGAAACTCTTAGACAATGGGATAATCTATCTCATTTCTGATAGTCAATGGGTCAGTCTTATCCATACGGTTCAAAGAAATCCGGTTTCACTGTAGTGAAAAATGAGAACAAAGAGTTGGTCCAAACTCGACTTCCCATGAAGATTCGAGTTTGCATTGACTATAAAAGCTTAATGCTGCAACTCGTAAGGACCATTTTTCACTTCCCTTCATTGATCAAATGCTTGAACGTTTGGCGGACAACGAGTATTACTGTTTCTTGGACGGTTACTCGGGGTATAATCAGATTCCTATTGCTCCGAGGACCAAGAAAAGACTACGTTCACATGTTCATTTGAGACATTTGCTTATAGTCGAATGCCTTTCGGCTTGTGCAATGCCCCGCAATGTTTCAACGTTGCATGTTGAGTCTTTTTTCTGATATGGTAGAACGATTCTTAGAAATCTTCATGGATGATTTCTCCATTTACGGAAATTTGTTCACTCAATGTCTCCACCATTTAGAACTTATCCTCCAACGTTGTACTGAGAAAAATCTGATACTGGACTAGGAGAAATGCCACTTCATGGTAAGACATGGAATTGTCTTGGGTCATGAAATCTCCAAGAAAGGAATTGAAGTGGATAGAGCCAAGATTAAGGTTATTACTAAGCTTTCCATACCCAAATGCGTGAAGGATATTCGATCCTTTTTAGGACACGCCAGTTTTTACTGAAGATTTATAAAAGATTTTAGCAAGATTGCTAGACCCTTGACTAATCTGTTAGCTAAGGACGTGTCATTCACTTTCGATGCTGAATGTATGAATTCTTGGGAGAAGCTTAAGAGAGAGCTTATTTCTGCACCAATCATATCTATACTGAATTAGTCTAAGCTGTTCGAAATCATGTGTGATGCTTCTGATTTTGCAATAGGCGTTGTCCTAGGACAACGCATTGATAACAAGAAACACGTGATTTACTACTCTAGTAGGACTCTCAATGATGCTCAATTAAACAACACTACTACTGAGAAGGAATTCTTGGCAGTAGTGTTTGCCCTAGAGAAATTTCGTCCCTACCTACTAGGGTCTAAAACCATCATTTTCACCGATCATTCTGCGCTTACGTACCTCATGATGAAGAAGGATGCCAAGGCCCAACTCATTCGTTGGATCTCTTTAAGAATTCGACCTCGAGATTTGAGACAAGAAAGACATAGAAAATGTCGTTGCTGACCATCTCTAACGAATTCCAAATTCTCCATACAACGAATTGCCCATAAATGCGGACTTTCCTGATAAAAATCTCTTAGCTATCTTTAGGGAACCTTAGTTTGCTAATATAGTGAATTACTTAGTCACAAATCAAACTCCGTCTTATTGGTCCAAAAACGATATATACCGGTTCTTATCTCAAGTCCGGTACTTCTTTTGGGAGGAATCGTATCTTTTTAAGTTCTGCTCCGACCAAATTATTAGGAGATGCATTCCCGATGAAGAGGTTAAAAATGTTTTATCCTTTTATCACGAACTTGCATGCGGTGGACACTTTGGTCCCCGTAAGACTGCTGAAAAAGTGCTACAGAGTGGGTTCTATTGGCCCACTTTGTTCAAAGATGCTTATGAATTTTGCAGGACGTGGCCTAGATGCCAGATGGTAGGAAGGATCTCAAAACGAGATATGATACCCTCAGCCCAATTCTAAAAATAGAACTCTTTGATGTTTGGAGCATCGACTTTATGGGTCCATTTCCTAAATCATTTGGAAACCAATATATATTGGTTGTTGTGGACTATGTGCCCAAGTGGGTTGAAGCCATTCCGAGTAGAACTAATGATAACAAAGTTGTCATAAAGTTTTTGAAAGAGAATATTTTCTCACGCTTTGGAACCCCTCGTGTTACATCAGTGTTAATAGTACTTAATTTTACAATAGATCCTTTGAAGCTCTTATGCGAAAGTTTGCCATAACTCACAAGTTGTCCACGCCCTATCATCCTCAAACCAGTGGGCAGGTTGAGCTCTCAATAGACAAATCAAGCTTATTTTTAGAGAAGACTATGAACCAAGATCGAAAAGATTGATCCGCCAAACTTGTAGACGCTCTATGGGCCTACATGACCGCTTTCAAGACGATTCTGAAATCACCTAGGGGGGTGAATAGGTGATTATGCTAATCAATGCACAAATTAAAAATGAGATTATGCAATGATCACTCAAAGCAAGATTAGAAGCCGAATACCCCGTGAATGGCTCTAAACTCCTTCCTTATGATTCCTCTAAATAAGAGTTTGAGGTGCGCAATGCAATCTTGTTGTAAGAGTATAGATCGACAATATAAGAATGAATGAAAAGCAAGTAAATAACACAAGTAAACCAATCGCAAACACAGAGATTTGTTTCGAGGTTCGAGCACCCAGCTCTACGTCCCCGCCTTCACCCAGAAGGATTTCCGATCCACTAGAAATTCCACAAAGGATTACAACCACTAGGGAGTACCCAACTCCTCAATCACACTCCTCTAGTCCAGAGGTAGTGGAGCCACAAATACATAATCACTTGGTGATCAAAAGACCACAAACTCTATTTTGAAATACTTTTCTTTATAAAACCCTAGAGAATAATGTATAGGATTGAAGCTCAAGGTTTGTAAGTGAAAAATAAAATAAAGTAGAAGAGAGTTTTGATTCAAAAACTTTAGAGAAAAATCAGAGATTAGAGCACAAAAACTGAGAAAAAAACTTCTTTCAAGAATACTCAAGCTTTGATTTCTTTTGCAAATATTTTTGTGTCTCTCCTCAACCCATCCACTCCTATTATAGGATATAGGTAGGGATTAAAGGGTGAACAATAATTTTGACTAATCAGGAAATATAAGACCCAAAACCAGCCTTAAACCTCATTTGGAGAATAAAAACACGAAACATGTTTTAAAAACTAGCCGTTTGGCTGATAATACACTCACGGTCGACCGGCCGGTCGACCGGTTTTCAAAATCTTTGACCGTTGGCAAGCCCCGTTCGACCGCCCTGTCGACCATCCCAAATAGAGAGTTGGATGCAGTCAGTCGGTCGACTGTTCGGTCGCCCGCATGGGGTCCGGTCAACCGCCCGGTCGACCAGATAACGTGCACACATGCACGCACCGAACAGTCAGAACTGCGATCGACCGCTCGGTCGACCGTTCTGACCTGTAATAGAGCTGGTCCGGTCGACCGCAACAGGTCAAAACAGAATTTAAAGGGAAATGTTTTTGAAGATAAGTTTATTTTCAAAATGATTTTTGTCAAGAATACAATAAACGGAGTTTGCAAAACTTGAAATAGGTCTATTAAAGTATTTTACACAAGTGACAAAAATAATTTTGAAAACACATGCAATTTTGTGTGTGTGGAGAATTTAAGCTTCAACACTATATACTATCCTTTAACAAACTAACAAAAATAAAGTCTATATAGGAAGGTGTCTCTGAACCGCGTTGCCAAGCTAGAGCCTCCTCTCCTATGAAAGAGTCCTATTGCGACATCAACCTTTCAATATGCTTTAAGCGCCAATAACCTTGCAACATGCTTAAAGCCATTAAGACTTGTACAAACTGAAATTCACTCTAGAATCTTTATTAGTACCAAATAGCTTTTATATGTTTTGTTATCATCAAAACACTTATAAATGGAGAGTGTAACCTTTTGGGCCAATAATCTCCCCCTTTTTGATGATGACAAAACATATAAGCTATAACACAAGATATAGAAGGGAGGTAAAAACTCCTCCTGAAAGAATGCTATATTAAACAAGTAATGCTATATGAAACAAGTATAAAACATCAACTCATTATTTGAGAAAACAAAACAAAAACACCAAAATACTAAACAAAACATATAAAGGTATAAACATAAACACTAAACATAAAACCCAATCCACACATATTTCTCCCCCTTTTTGTCATACATCAAAAAGGGATATGATAGTAAGAAAAATTTCTTATTCAATAACACAAACAATTAGTTCACCACATATAAAATAAAATCTATTGTAATTAAGTAGTTTAGTGAAAATATCGGCAAGTTGAAAATCGGAAGAAACATAATCAATATCAATATCACCTTTCTCAAAATGATCTCTAAGAAAATGATATCTAATCTCAATGTGCTTGGTCTTACTATGTTGATTTGCATTCTTAGTCATATGAATTGTACTAGTATTATCACAAAATATTTTAATATGGTCATAATGCAAATCATAATCAAGGAGAGTATATTTCATCCAAAGGACTTGAGCACAACAAGCCCCCGGCAACATACTCCGCCTCGGCGGTTGAGAGAACTATCGAATTTTGTTTCTTGGAAGACCATGAACAAGACAATTACCAAGAAATTGACATGTTCCAGTAGTACTCTTCCTATCCACTCTACAATCCGCATAGTCGGCATCCGAAAAACTCGTCATTGAGAATTCTCTGGTCTTCAGATACTAAAGACCATTCCAATAGTGCCCTTAATATAACAAATAATGCGTTTTACTGCAATTAAATGAGATTCTTTGGGACAAGATTGGAATCTAGCACAAAGACACATACTAAACATAAGATCCGGCCTACTAACCATTAAATATAATAAACTACCAATCATGCTTCTATATAATTTTATGTCAACACACTTACCTTGGTCATCCTTATCAAGCTTGGTGGTAGTAGCCATGAGAGTGTTGCAAATTTTTGAGTCTTCTGTTGGCCCAAAGGCTCATCACTCTAGTTTTGATGATGATCAACTCATGTAGTTATTGTACTAATGATCTTGTGTTTATTTAGTCTCAGATTTGTGATCAAGATCTTAGTAGGTATTTAGCTTCAATAAAAGATTTAAAGTCAAGCTATGGAGCTAGCACAGTTTGATTCAAGAGCTTGTGCATCAAGACCACATCGAGTACTCAAGAGGAGTCTAGCTCGTTGGATCAAGTTTGGACCAAGTCAAGAAGATGAGAAGACTTCAAGTGAAGACCTTCATGATCAAGATTTGTGTCTAGGTTTGTTTTTTATAAGATTTTGTTTTAGATTAAATGTAAAAGATAGAATAGTTGGTGGATTGCTCAAGTATACCATATACACACATACTCTTGATTTAGAGGAGTTTTCATAAAAGAATTTTTATCTTGAAAAAATACAAAAGAGTTTTCTGTTTGAAAAAAAAAATACCGGTTTGGTTTTTGGAATTCAAAAGTATACATATCTTTAACCAAAACCATTTTAGTGCTTATTGTCAAAAACATAGATATTTCACCATGTATGTGTAATGGATCATATCCATACACTCTATGCTTCAAAAGAGTTTAAAATATCTTGTTTTTGTATTTGGAGAAGTTTTGAAAAAACCAATTTGGAAAAATACGGTTTTTATTTTTAGCCAAAATTTCTAAGTTACAAAAATAGTTCAAATTATTTGTAACATGTCTTGATTTTGCTCAAACATGTTTGATTATCAAAGTATAATATTGAAACTATTTTTGTAGATTTTTCGTGATTTTATGAGATTTTATGTGTGTCAAAATACCAAGTTTTCTTTTCCCAAAATTTCCTGACCTGGCTTCTGTCGGTCGACCGGACCGGTCGACCGAGCTTGAAGTCGGTCGACCGAGTCGATCGACCGACGTGCACAGAATGTGCACGCCATGTCTGCTGGAGGGCCGGTCGACCGACCCGGTCAACCGCAGAGAGCTTCTGCTCTCTGGAAAGCCCCGGTCGACCGGGCCGGTCGGCCGACAGAGAACTTTGTTCTCTATTGCAGGCAGCGGTCGACCGAGCCAATCGACCGAGGCTCCAACGGTCAGAATTCTAACCGTTGGCGGTCGATCGGGCCGGTCGACCGTCAGCCGCCAGGGCTGAAAAATGCCCCAACGGCTAGTTTTCTCTAGCCCAGGGTTTTGGGGCTATTTTCTACAAGATTTTTCAAGTGGTTTTGCACCAGTTTTTCCAACTCTTTTAAGAGGTTTTCTCCACTTGTATTTGAGCTAAATACTTCCATTCAAAAGGAGAGTTTATCAAGAGTTTTCAAAGTGATTTCTTTGAGTTTTTCACCACACATTCCATCCTTGTTTTTCTCACAAACACTTGAGCTATCCATTGATATATTCATCCTATAGGAGTGTTCTTGTGAGATTGTTTTTAGGTGATTAAAGTGTTGTGATGACCAAAGACTTCTTCTTTATTTTGAGGAGGCGGACGAGTATGTTCGCGATGTTTCGAGTTCGTGTGTGAACTCGGTGTTTGAGGTGCGGCCTCGGTGAGCTAGTGGGCTTGCGGTGTGTTCTTGCGGGAACAAGAGAGGGACTAGAGAGTCCAAAGAGATTGTAGGTGTTGCGGCACCAAGTGATCCGGTGGGATCGATTTTAGTGGAAATCCTTCATAGTGTTGAAGGCAGGGACGTAGAGCAAGTGTGCTCGAACCTCGAAACAAATCTCCCGTGTTTGTGATTGCTCTTTCTCTATCTCTTCTTGTCTTTATATCTTGCATGCTTATATTGTCTTTATGCTTATATGCTTGATATATTGTGTGCTTAATTGTTATATGCTTGGGGATTGTTTGCTAACACTCGTTTTCAATCAAGAGAGCCAACGCGGCACCTCAACTCTTATTTAGAGGAATCTTGAGGAGTTAGTCCAGAGCCCTTCACGGGAATCCGGCTACACTCTTGTGTTATAGGTGGTGTTTAGTTTAAGAAGTTTTTAATTTTCTTAATAAGTTTTTAATTCAGCATTAATTGACCATTAGATTAGCCATCACCTATTCACCCTCCTCTAGGTGATTATAAGTGGTATCAGAGCCAAGTGCTCTTGATTTGGGTCTAACAACCTAGAGTTAAAGATCCTCATTTTGTTGTTAATCACAATATTTGTATACACACCATGGATTTCATGTCACCTCCCACTTTTGATATTCTTAACATCCAAACTTAGAAGGTTAAGATGTCTTTGTACCTCAAAAGCCTAGGTATTCATGTTTATCTTGCTACCACTAAAGATTCATATGTTAATAATAGCAAGTATATTGAGGCTAACTCAAAAGCCCTACATGCTTTAAGATCTACCCTAAATGATGTTTATTTATCTAGGGTTGCTAATCTTAATTCGGCTTTTGTAGTATGGAACTCTTTGATCTCCCTTGGCGAACAAGAACAATACTATGCGGGGAGCGACTCGGATGTTGAAAGTGACGCTTCCAACATGTGCTACATGGTCCAAGGGGATAACCCCCTTGAGGTAACTACCGAATCCGAGGTAGATGAAGATGTTGATATGTCATATGATGAGCTTACATCTTTTTGTCAACAATTACTTGAAAATATGACATGATTAAAAAGGATAACAAGAATTTGAAAAAAAAATTTGATTGCAAGATAAAAGAAAATGATTCTTTTAAAAATAAAGTTGCATGCATTGAAAAAGAAAATGAAAGTTTGAAAAATGAAAATATTTCCTTGCTTTCTAAATTGAATGATTTCTGTGAAGGAAATACTTCATTGAAAAACAAAATTGTTTTGGTGGAAAAACAAAGAAGTTGCTTTACAAGAAAACGACTCTTTAAAAAGAAAATGGTTGAAAAGGAAAAAGAAAATGTTTCTAAAAAGAATAAGAAAATGATTCTCATTCTCACCGTGCTTTACATGCCACTATTGATAAAAATGAAATTAAATTTTTGAAAAATAAAATTGATAATTTAAGCTCAACTTTGAGCAAATGTGCTTTTAACCATTCTAGATTGGAGTCTTTGTTTTCAAAGAAACAAGCTCCACATATTCATGCACATCACCCACATCATGCATATGTACATTTTGCACGCCACGATCACACTCATACACATATGCATCCTAGAGTGTACAAATGTACACATTGTGGCCGCAAAGGCCATTTAGTAAAGTTTTGTTATGATAAGATAAATGCTATTAATTTTGCTAATAAAAAGGTTTGAGTTCCTTACAATGCAAACCCTCAAGGACCCAAAAGAAAATGGGTACCAAAATCCCCACCTTTTGTTTTTGATGTAGGTGCGGGCTCTCACAAAACATGAGAGGGATGGTGCCTTGATGGTGGATGCACATGGACATGATGGATATACTTTTGATGCACCGCTATCAAGGAGGTTTGGTGGGACGACCACCATATTTTGGAGATTTGGAGTATAGTTCATGTGTTGGTAACTATCTCTAAAACTCCTAGTTTATTTACATGTTTTTTTATATATGATATTTTTAACATGTTCATGTTTTATTTGTTTTGTGCGTCATGTGGTAAATACTAGTTTAGATGTTGTTTTTGTCAAAACTTGGATATATACATGTACAAGTAGTGAGCAACATTTGATTCATATTCGTTTGCACTTCATTGTTCATTTGTACTCACTATATGCACATGTATAGCCTAGTTTTGATGATTTTCTCATTTACACTTGTTTTGCCTAATTTCATATTTTACTTCATGTATATGTATTTTGTATTCAAATCTAATAAATATACATGTATACCCCTTGAGTCATTTGCCCTCATGCAATTTACATTATGGACTCTTTTTATGTTTGGGATATGTATGCATATTGTTAGGATTGGATAAATCATACATATACCTAGAAGTTTGTTTTTATGATTTTCATCTTTATATAAAAAATGAATTTTCATGATTTGTTTGGATAAAAATAAGATTCATGTTTGATTTGAGCTTCATTGATTATTTTTATGAAAATGCTAATTACATAATTTTTGTACACTCACACTTTATTTGTTTATTCATGACTATGTTTCATGATCATTTTGAGCTTTATGGATCTTGAGTGTCGAATTTGTATATTTGGTATGTTTCATGATTTGGTTTCATGTTTTGAAGGATCTTTAACTAGTTTATCAAAAATTATTTTTAACTAGTTATTGTTCTTCATTTGGTAGTAATTTTCAATGCTAAAAATATTTTCAAAATTATTTTTGAAAACCCCTACCAACAACGTTATGGGTGGACGGATGGGCGATTATGTCTTGCAAATCTTATTGAAAATCCTTTACCTTGTGCATAAAAGGGTGGTAGGTTATGAGTTATATACTTGATCTCAATTGATGTTTTTTTTTGTATATACTCATATTTTGTTTTCTATATATGTATGCTTCATAATTTCCATAATATCAATTCCTATTGGTATTTTCATTCTCATACATATATATGATTTGTTTGTGCTTGAGTTAAAATCGATTTACATATTTAAAGCACAAAGTATGTTTATTCTAAGCTTGATTCAAATCCTTATTTTCAATTAGTTTCTCAATTGATATTTTAATAAGCTTATACATTATTTTTAAAATTGGTATTTTTATTGATATCAAAATAATGTTCAATTGGTATCAATATGATTCTATTTTGATTAAAATTCAAATTTGTAATGGTTATTTACAATTGGTATCTTAAAATTTGATTGATTTACAAGTGGTACCTTTAAATTTTTTATTTATATGATATCTTAAAATTTGATTACAAGTGATATCTCAAATTTGTTTTATTGAGGAAAATTCAAATTTTGTTTTAATATGAAATTTTGAAAATTAAAAATGTTTTGATTTGCATTGCTTATATGCAAGGGGAGCTTAACATCTCTTCTACATATAGATTCATGTTGAGTGTATCTTATATTGAGGAGCTTGATAACTCTTCTTTATGCGGTACACGTGTGTAGGGGGAGCTTCACATCTCTTCTTATGCATTGCATATTATGCGTTATGTCAGCTAGGGCTTGTCATCCCTTCTTCATGTAATGCATGTATGCAGGGAAGTTAACTTAGCGTCTTCCTCTTCATGAATGTATATCGCATATATCTCTATTATTGATTTGTTTTATGTCACCTCTTTGTTGATTTTTTTGTTTTTGACACAAAGGGGGAGAACATTGTTTTGTTTTTACTTTAACCCCTTGTTGATGATTGACAAAAAGGGGTGAAGTATTTTAGTATATATGCATGTTTTCCTTGCTTTATTCATAAAGGGGAGAAGGATTTATGTTTATGCATATATGTTTTGTATTGCAAATAGGAGAAAAAGAATTTGATGAGTTTTATGCTTGTTTATGCATGTTTATCTCCTTATGTTTGCATACATGTTTAGTTAGCTTATGTGCTTCATTGCCATATCTTATTGCTTATTTATTATGCATGAGTTAAGGGGGAGCTTCTTTGAAGCTTTACTGTAATCCATGCATATATAACTCCATGAGTTTTGTCATCATCAAAAAGGGAGATTGTTGGCCCAAAGGCCCATCACTCTAGTTTTGATGATGATCAACTCATGTAGTTATTGTACTAATGATCTTGTGTTTATTTAGTCTCAGATTTGTGATCAAGATCTTAGTAGGTGTTTAGCTTCAACAAAAGATTTAAAGTCAAGCTTTGGAGCTAGCACGGTTTGATTCAAGAGCTTGTGCATCAAGACCACATCAAGTACTCAAGAGGAGTCTAGCTTGTTGGATCAAGTTTGGACCAAGTCAAGATGATGAGAAGACTTCAAGTGAAGACCTTCATGATCAAGACTTGTGTCTAGGTTTGTTTTTTATAAGATTTTGTTTTAGATTAAAATGTAAAGGATAGAATAGTTGGTGGATTGCTCAAGTATACCATATACACACATACTCTTGATTTAGAAGAGTTTTCATAAAAGAATTTTTATCTTGAAAAAATACAAAAGAGTTTTCTGTTTGAAAAAAATACCGGTTTGGTTTTTGGAATTCAAAAGTATACATATCTTTAACCAAAACCATTTTAGTGCTTATTGTCAAAAACATAGATATTTCACCATGTATGTGTAATGGATCATATCCATACACTCTATGCTTCAAAAGAGTTTAAAATATCTTGTTTTTGTATTTGGAGAAGTTTTGGAAAAACTAATTTGAAAAAATACGGTTTTTGTTTTTAGCCAAATTTCTAAGTTACAAAAATAGTTCAAATTGTTTGTAACATGTCTTGATTTTGCTCAAACATGTTTGATTATCAAAGTATAATATTGAAACTATTTTTATAGATTTTTCGTGATTTTATAGGATTTTATGTGTGTCAAAATACCAAGTTTTCTTTTCCCAAAAATCCCTAACCTGGCTTCTGTCGGTCGACCGGACCGGTCGACCGAGCTTGAAGTCGGTCGACCGAGTCGGTCGACCGACGTGCACAGAATGTGCACGCCATGTCTGCTGGAG
Source organism: Agave tequilana (assembly GCA_038442645.1). Lineage (NCBI taxonomy): Eukaryota > Viridiplantae > Streptophyta > Magnoliopsida > Asparagales > Asparagaceae > Agave > Agave tequilana. The sequence continues at coordinate 38,578 of JAVJIF010030500.1, read as the reverse complement.
GGCCGGTTGACCGACCCGGTCGACCGCAGAGAGCTTCTGCTCTCTGGAAAACCCCGGTCGACCAGGCCGATCGACCGACAGAGAACTCTGTTCTCTGTTCCAGGCAGCGGTCGACCGAGCCGGTCGACCGAGCCTCCAACGGTCAGAATTCTGACCGTTGGCGGTCGACCGGGCCGGTCGACCGTCAGCCGCCAGGGCTGAAAAATGCCCCAATGGCTAGTTTTCTCTAGCCCTATATAAAGAAGGGTTTTGGGGCTGTTTTCTATAAGATTTTTCAAGTGGTTTTGCACCAGTTTTTCCAACCCTTTTAAGAGGTTTTCTCCACTTGTATTTGAGTTAAATACTTCCATTCAAAAGGAGAGTTTATCAAGAGTTTTCAAAGTGATTTCTTTGAGTTTTTCACCACACATTCCATCCTTGTTTTTCTCACAAACACTTGAGCTATCTATTGATATATTCATCCTATAGGAGTGTTCTTGTGAGATGGTTTTTAGGTGATCAAAGTGTTGTGATCACCAAAGACTTCTTCTTTGTTTTGAGGAGGCGGACGAGTGTGTTCGTGGTGTTTCGAGTTCGTGTGTGAACTCGGTGTTTGAGGTGCGGCCTCGGCGAGCTAGTGGGCTTGCGGTGTGTTCTTGCGGGAACAAGAGAGGGACTAGAGAGTCCAAAGAGCTTGTAGGTGTTGCGGCACCAAGTGATCCGGTGGGATCGATTTTAGTGGAAATCCTTCATAGTGTTGAAGGCAGGGACGTAGAGCAAGTGTGCTCGAACCTCGAAACAAATCTCCCGTGTTTGTGATTGCTCTTTCTCTATCTCTTCTTGTCTTTATATCTTGCATGCTTATATTGTCTTTATGCTTATATGCTTGATATATTGTGTGCTTAATTGTTATATGCTTGGGGATTGTTTGCTAACACTCGTTTTCAATCAAGAGAGCCAACGCGGCACCTCAACTCTTATTTAGAGGAATCTTGAGGAGTTAGTCCAGAGCCCTTCACGGGGAATCCGGCTACACTCTTGTGTTATAGGTGGTGTTTAGTTTAAGAAGTTTTTAATTTGCTTAATAAGTTTTTAATTCAGCATTAATTGACCATTAGATTAGCCATCACCTATTCACCCTCCTTTAGGTGATTATAAGTGGTATCAGAGCCAAGTGCTCTTGATTTGGGTCTAACAACCTAGAGTTAAAGATCCTCATTTTGTTGTTAATCACAATATTTGTATACACACTATGGATTTCATGTCACCTCCCACTTTTGATATTCTTAACATCCAAACTTAGAAGGTTAGATGTCTTTGTACCTCAAAAGCCTAGGTATTCATGTTTATCTTGCTACAACTAAAGATTCATATATTAATAATAGCAAGTATATTGAGGCTAACTCAAAAGCCCTACATGCTTTAAGATCTACCCTAAATGATGTTTATTTATCTAGGGACCTCAACTCTTATTTAGAGGAATCTTGAGGAGTTAGTCCAGAGCCCTTCACGGGAAATCCGGCTACACTCTTGTGCTATACGTGGTGTTTAGTTTAAGAAGTGTTTAATTTGCTTAATAAGTTTTTAATTCCTCATTAATTGACCATTAGATTAGCCATCACCTATTCACCCCCTCTAGGTGATTACATCTTCAAGCCCAAATTTCTTGATGAGTTCCTTAGCATACTTGGCTTGACATATGAAGATCCCATCACGTATTTGCTTGATTTAGAGTCCAAGAAAATAGTTCAATTCACCCGTCAATGACATCTCAAATTCACATTGCATGCATTGTTCAAACTCTTTGCAAAGTAATTCATTAGTAGAACCAAAGATTATATCATCAACATATATTTGTACTATAAGAATGTCACTACCAACATGCTTAGTAAATAATGTGTTGTCTACTTTGCCTTTAACAAAATCATTTGATAGAAGAAAACTAGAAAGCCTTTCATACCAAGCTCTGGAGCTTGTTTTAAACCATACAATGTTTTATCTAGTTTGAAAACAAAATTTGGATGTATATGATCCACAAAACTGGGGGTTTGTTCAACATATACTTTCTCATCAATAAAACCATTTAAAAATGCACTTTTTACGTCTATTTGAAAAAGTTTAAAATTTTTATAGGATGCATAAGATAATGCGATCCGTATGGCTTCTAGCCGTGCTACGGTGCAAAGGTCTCCTTGATTACACACATTTATTGCATTATTCTTTATTACATTCCACATTTATCATGTAATAAATCTGCTAAATTCCTTATCTTAAATGTCTATTTTGCAGAAGATAATCATGAGGAGAAAGAGGATAAAATCAAATAAATATCAGTTAAATTCAGATTTAACTAGATTTATTTGGTTAGAGGAGGATGATCCCAAATCCAGTTGGTTAAATTCAGTTTTTGGTGAATTAGGTGGTTAAAGCTAAAGATCAACCGAGGATAACATTAAATACAGAGTCCAAATCTAAAGGGATAAATGGATGAGAGAAGATCAATGGATGAGATGAAGTAATTCAGACTCAGATTCTGGCTGGATACATTTTAGTATTTGAATCATAACTTTTCTACCAGAACTCAAATCTGATGATTCAAGATGATCCAGAAAGAGGACTTAAAAGGATACAACTCTTAAGTTGATCATTATTTCTAATTCTATCATTTGATAAGTGATATTTAGCAATCAATACGCCACTAAATTACAGATCAGAACTGAATATCCACATCAAATCATGTTTGGAGATAAGGAGAGTTCAGAAATTGCCCGCTTTACTTATCTTCATACTCCTCTACCCTCTACATTTCTCCTATAAATATATGCACTCAAAGGAAAAAGGAACGACCATGCAGAGATAGGAGTTAGTCCAGTTTTTCATTCTTTGTAGTGTAGGTTTTTGTTTTCTTTTTATTTTAATTTCTTTGTAAGCTTAGGTTAGATTGAGATTCATGTAAGTAAGAGAGAGAGGCTTATGTTGAGAGTGACACCGATGTACCTCCTCCTTTCTTCCATCGTTTTTGCAAGCAATAAAAGGTAACTTTTTTTAATGTTTGTCTTTACTTTTGTTTCCTTCTTCTTCTTTCTACTTTTCCTCTTTTGGTTATGATGAGCATTCAAGTGAATCAAGAAGCATCAGTATAACAATGTTTGTTGTAAGTGCCAACGATATTTCATGATGATGTTCTCCTCCTCAAGACTCCGTATCATTTCATTCTTGTTCGTCTTGATGATGTAATGCGAATGGGGACTGAGCTCGATCTTATGGCTTATGCGTTGAACGCCTCCGAAGTAAGGTAGAACATGCAAGGGTTCAAGGTAAGTCATCAACCAAAGGAGGTAAGTATTTCTTTAATCTTTTCTTTCTTTTCTTTTATTTCTTTAGTTAAGATCACCAACACCAACAACACCCACTTCTTTTATCACTCTTTTCTATTTCTTTGTACATATTCAATTCTGATTTCTCCATCTTTTTAATCTACCATCTTCTTCTTAACTTAACTTTAACTCAATTTTTCCTTTTTATTTTAAAGAACTAAAGAAGAACTTTAACCACACTTTGTAACTTAAAAGAGAACTTACTAAAAAGCTTCTATCGCTAGTCCATCCTTGTGGATCACGACCCGCATAGCCACTTGCTATTGCGGTAGAATTGAGCACCTTGCACTATTGTTTTAAAAGTTCTGAAATTCTATATTTTTGTGCAGGTTCGACCTCAATCAAAATTTTGGCGCCGTTGCTGGGGAAGGACGGTAATTTACTCTCTTTAAAAGTTTACATTTTTGGTTAACTTTCTTCTTTGTTTTTTGTACAGATTTAACAACAAGGAATTCTTGCTGCAGTGGACACATAAGTGGCCTTGGACTCTGCTCAAGAAAGTAGAGCCAAGAAGCCCTCAGATTTGCTACATTCCAGTAGCAAAACTGAGTGAACTACTAACCTGTATTTTTGCAGGTTGGCTGAATTGAAAATCTGAATTTCTGTAGCATTTATCTCCTTGTTTGACTCACTGTATATACATTTTTAACACAACAGTAAAAAGTTAATTGTAAATGCTAAAAATGATTTAGACTTTGCATTTAAGCACGTGTCTATTTCATTTCATTTTCTATTTACTGTTGAAGAGTGCTGGAGCCAAGGTATGTCTGCATAGCATTTAGTATAAGGTTCATTCTTGTATGATTACTTGAACGTTACTTTTCTCTATATACTTGTATACTGCACTAAATTGATTTAAGGGCTTGTCCTATAAACAAGATAAGGTGGGGAAGTTATTACCCTCCCTTAGCCCACAAACAATCTCCTCACTCACTAACCCAAACCTAACTAAAAATGAGTAGGGGAAAGGTGTTGGAATTTGACTCCTGCCAAATCAGTGTCTAGGAAGGGGATTAAGGGCCGAAAGCCCAAAGGTTGGTGGTTACTTAATTAAGGAACATCTTTGACGGATAACCTCCCACCAATCTTGTCCTGACCTGGCTGATTAGCTTTTGGTCAAAGTCTGCATTATACCTCCTATGGACAGTCTAACCAGTTAGGAGTCGTCTAGGTCAAAGGTCTACCCTAACTTAGGTTAGAATTTTTTTCTTTTTCGTTTGCTTATTTGTTTTTTTCTTTGTTTGTGTTTTATTGTGTGATATGGCTTATAACAATAATTTTTCCAATTTTAATGGTAATCCATATTACACACCAACCTCTTTTTCGGATATTACCAACCCGGCATATCATAACTTTAACCAACCTAGTGTGCCGGATTGGTCTTATCCGAATCATTATAACCCATGCCCCAATCTTATAACCATAATTTTCAGAATAATTTCAACTCTTCACAGAGTTAATGGGGATTCACCTACCCCGAGTCCAATTTTTAACCAACTTGTCCTCCTTATCCACCTTGTCCACAATATTTCAAAGATTCATACTCAGTTCCACCAGTCCAAAATAGAAAACCATCAATTTTGGAAATGAGTATGCGTGAGTCCAAACAACAATCACAAATCTGATGGACTCACCATTTTACCACCAATTCCAAAACAACACTTCATCTTTTCAAGACCAATCGCAACAAAACGATGAACCTATCAACTATGAAAAGATGCTTGAAGCTATGACTCAGGCTCAAAACGCTCGTAATCATGACATAGATATGATGGTCCAAACTCTACGTTCTCACCGTTTGGCCAATTCTGATGTCGCTAACCATTCTGTTAAAGCCGAAGAGTTATATTGTTTTGGAAAACAAGGTTCCATTTCAGTACAATCATTTGAACTTGCCCAAACTCCAAATTTTAAAAATGATATTGACAGTTTGGCAAGTTATTCCTTTCCTGAAATAGAACTTGAGAATGAATATGATCCTGAACCTCAACTTAGTGATTCAATTCTACTTCCTGATTCAATAATGACTCCAGTGTCTTCACCGAGTCAACATTGGATCCTGTGCCAATTCATAATGAAATTGAATTGCCCATCTTTGATGATCATTTTATTGAACTTGACCAATTTCATACTTTTGAAAGTCCCATTGACAAATTGGCAAGTTCTCATTTTTATGAAATTGAACTCAATGAGAAATGTGACCTAGATTCTCAATTTTATAATCCAGTTCAAATTTTGGAATCAATATTGACTCCTGTTTTGTTACCCGACTTGAGTAATATTTTAGAGTCAGTTTTGATTCCCACACCTGTCATTCTTGAACTTGAATCACCAATATTAAGTCACATTCCATTGTGAGAAAATGAATGTGGACTTGAGTTTCAACTTCTTGATTTGGACCCACTTCCTGAACCAATCTCGACTCCTAAACCTTTACTTGACTTAAGTCACTTTTCTGAGTCGGTATTAGTTCCCGTACTTCCTAAGTCCAAGTTAATCATTCTATCTTTTCACACTCTATTTTGGGACAAGGCGGTTGACAAAATTGACTCCGAAATCAATTATGGAATTTGGAAATTAGATGGGGTCAAATTTTTAATAAAAATCCTTCATGTATACATCATTTTAGTTGGTTATATTAGAGAGATTTCTGGTGGGTTCCTCCGAACTCTATGCAAAGTCGATTGGGTCGCATTGTAAACACCTAAGGGGGGGTGAATAGGTGATAGCTAATCTAATGGTCAATTAATGCGGAATTAAAAACTTATTAATGCAAACTAAAACTTCTTAAACTAAACACCAAGTATAACACAAGAGTGTAGCCGGATTCCCCGTGAAGAGCTCTGGACTAACTCCTCAAGATTCCTCTAAATAAGAGTTGAGGTGTCGCGTTGGCTCTCTTGGTTGAATACTAGTGTTAGCAAACAATCCCCAAGCATATAACAATATGAGCACAAATATATATCATGCATATAAAGATAGAGACAATAATAGCATGCAAGATATAAACAAGTGAGAGATAGAGAGAGAGCAATCGCAAACACGGGAGATTTATTTTGAGGTTCGAGCACACTTGCTCTACGTCCCCGCCTTCAACACTATGAAGGATTTCCACTAAAATCGATCCCACCGGATCACTTGGTACCGCAACACCTACAAGCTCTTTGGACTCTCTAGTCCCTCTCTTGTTCCCGCAAGAACACACCGCAAGCTCACTAGCTCGCCGAGGCCGCACCTCAAACACCAAGTTCACACTAGAACCCGAAACAATACGAACACACACGTCCGCCTCCTCAAAGCAAAGAAGAAGTCTTTGGTGATCACAACACTTTAATCACCTAAAAACAACCTCACAATAACACTCCTATAGGATGAATATATTAATGGATAGCTCAAGTGTTTGTGAGAAATACAAGGATTGAATGTGTGGAGTAAAACTAAAGAAATCACTTTGAAAACACTCTTGATAAACTTCCCTTTTAATTGGAAATATTTGCTCTTAAATAAGTGGAGAAAAACTCTTAATAGAGTAGGAAAAACTATCTTTAAAACTCTCCAAAAATCTTAACTAAAACAGCCCCCAAAAGCCCCATTTTATAAGGCTCCCAAAAACTAGCCGTTGGGAGCCAGAATGACCTGTTGGTCGACCGCCCGGTCGACTGGCCAATGGTCAGATTTCTGACCGTTGAGCCAGCGATCGACCGGCCGGTCGACCGTGGCAAGGATACAGAGAGCTAAGCTCTCTGCCGGTCGACCGCCCGGTCGACCGGGGCCTTTTCCAGAGAGCAGCTACTCTCTGGCGGTTGACCGTGCGGTCGATCGGCCCATCCTGTGCACGTCGGTCGACCGTTCCGGTCGACCGGTCGGTCGACCGCCAGAGCCTGACAGGACATTTTTAGGGATTTAAAAGTTAGTTTTTTCTCTAAAATAAAATCCCATAAATTTACAAAAATCTACAAAAATAGTTTCAGTGTAATACTTTGATAAACAAACATGTTTGAGCAAAATCAAATATGTTACAAACATTTTGAACTATTTTTGTAACTTAGAAATTTTAGCTAAAAACAATATCTGTATTTTTTCAAAATAGATTTTTCCAAAACTTCTCCAAATACAAAAACATGATATTTTAAACACTTTTAAAGCATGGTGTGTATGGATATGATCCTCTACACATAAATGATGAAATATCTATGTTTTTGACAATAAGCACTAAATATGGTTTTGGTTAAAGATATGTATACTTTGAATTCCAAAAACCAAAACGGTATTTTTCTAAAAGAAAAACTCTTTTATATTTTTCCAAGATAAAAATTCTTTTATAAAAACACAACTAAATCAAGAGTGTGTGTGTATATGGTATACTTGAGCAATCCACCAACTATTCTATCCTTTACATTTTATCTAAAAATAAAATCTTAATAAAATAAACCTAGACACAAGTCTTCTTCTTGAAGTCTTCACTTGAAGTCTTCTTCTCCTCTTGACTTGGTCCAAACTTGATCCAACGAGCTAGACTCCTCTTGAGTACTTGATGTGGTCTTGATGCATAGGCTCTTGAATCAAACCGTGCTAGCTCCAAAACTTTGACTTTAAATCCTTTGTTGAAGCTAAACACCAAATAAGATCTTGATCATAAATTTGAGACTAATTAAACACAAGATCATTAGTACTATAACTATATAAGTTGATCATCATCAAAACTAGAGTGATGGGCCTTTGGGCCAACAATCTCCCCCTTTTTGATGATGACAAAACTCATGGAGTTATATATGCATGGATTAAAGTAAAGCTTCAAAGAAGCTCCCCCTTAACTCATGCATAGCAATAAACAAATAAATATGCAATGAAATCTCATAAACATGTATGCAAATACAAGGAGATACACATGCATAAACAAGCATAAAACACATCGAATTCTTTTTCTCCTATTTGCAAAACAAAACAATATGCATAAACATAAATCCTTTTAAACATAAATCCTTCTCCCCCTTTATGAATAAAGCAAGGAAAACATGCATATATACCAAATACTTCTCCCCCTTTTTGTCAATCATCAACAAAGGGTTAAAGTAAAAACAAAACAATGTTCTCCCCTTTTTTGTCAAAAACAAAAAAAAATCAATAAGGGGTGAACTCAAATCAATTATAATGGATATATGCGATATACATTCATGAAGAGGAAGACGCTAAGTTAACTTCCCTACATATATGCATTACATGAAGAAGGGATGACAAGCCCTAACTCACATAACGCATAATATGCAATGCATAAGAGGAGATGTGAAGCTCCCCTACACACGTGTACCGCATACAGAAGAGTTGTCAAGCTCCTCAATATAAGATACACTCAACATGAAGCTATATGTAGAAGAGATGTTAAGATCCCCTTGCATATAGGCAATACACATCAAAACATTTTTAATATTTCTTATTAAAACAAATTTTTGAATTTTCTCAATAAAACAAATTTTGAGATATCTTAGTAAATCAAATTTTAAGATACCAATTGTAAATAAACTTTATAAATTTTGAATTTTAATCCAAAAATAGAATCATATTGATACCAATTGAAATATATAGATATCAATTGAAGTCAATAGATACCAATTGAAGATTATTGCACATTTTTTATATCAATAAAAATACCAATTTTAAAATAATGCATAAGCTTATTAAAATATCAATTGAGATACCAATTGAAAATAAAGTTTTAAATCAAGCTTAGCATAAACTTTGTGCTATAAATATGTAAACCAATTGTAAATCAAGCACAAGCAAATCATATATATGTATGAGAATGATAATACCAATAGAAATTGATATCAGTTGAAATTGAAAGCATACATATATAGAAAATATGAGTATATACAAAAAAAAAAATATCAATTGAAATGAAGTATATAACTCATAATCTACCACCCTTTTTATGCACAAGGTAAAAGATTTTCAATAAGGATTGCAAGGCATACTCGCCCATTCGTCCACCCATGAGGGGGTTGGTAGGGGTTTTCAAAAAAAATTTTAAAAAATATTTTAGTATTGAAAATCATTACCAAATGAAGAATAATAACTAGTTAGAGTAATTTTTGAAAAACTAGTTAAAGATCCTTCAAAACATGAAACCAAGTTATATGTCTATCATGAAACATACTAAATACATAAGAATTGACACTCGAAATCTATAAGGCTCAAAATAATCATGAAACAAAGTCATGAATAAACAAATAAAGTGTGAGTGCACAAAAATCATGTAATTAGGATTTTCCATGAAGATAATCAATGAAGCTCAAAATAAGTATGAATCTTATTTTTATCAAAACATGAAAAACATGAAATTTATTTTCATAAAAAATAAACTTCTAGGTATATGTATGATTTATCCAAAACTAATAATATGCATACATATCCCAAACATAAAAGAGTCTGTTAATAGTATTTGCATGAAGGCAAGAGACTCATGGGGTATACATGTATATTTATTAGATTTGAAAAAAAATACATATACATGAAGTAAAACATGAAAATAGGCAATTGAGGAAATCGTCAAAACTAGGCTATACATGTGCATATAGTGAGTACAAATGAACAATGAAGTGGAAACGGATATGAATCAAATGTTGCTCACTACTTGTACATGTATGCACACAAGTTTTGATAAAAAGTACATCTAAACTAGTATTTACCACATGAAGCGCAAAACATGAACATGCTAAAAATATCATATGTGAAAAAGCATGTAAATAAACTAGGAGTTTTAGAGATAGTTACCAACACATGAACTATACTCCAAATTTCCAAAATATGGTGGTCGTCCTACCAAACCTCCTTGATAGCGGTGCATCAAAAGTATGTCCATCATGTCCATGTGCAACCACCACCAAGGTACCAACTCTCTCACGTTTGTGAGAGCCCGCACCTACATCAAAAGCACAAGGTGGGGATTTTGGTACCCATTTTCTTTTGGGTCCATGTGGGTTAGTTTTATAAGGAACCCAAATATTTTTGTTAGCAAAATTCATAGCATTTATCTTATCATAACAAAATCTTGCTAAATGACCTTTGCGGCCACAATGTGTACACTTGTACACTCTAGGATGCATATGTGTATGAGTGTGATCGTGGCATGCAAAGTGTGCATATGCATGATGTGGGTGATGTGCATGAACATGGGGAACTTGTTTCTTTTGAAACAAGGATTCTAATTTTTTATGGTTAAATGCACATTTGCTCAAAGTTGAGCTCAAACAATCAATTTTATTTTTCAAATATTTAACTTCATTTTTATCAATGGTTGTGGCATGAAGAGCATGATCAACAATCTTTTTGTTTTTAGAAACATTTACTTTTTCTTTTTCAACCATTTTTCTTTTCAAAGAAGTGTTTTCATTTAAAGTAACTTCTTTTTGTTTTTCCACCAAAAAATTTTATTTTTCAAAGCATTATTTCCTTCACACAAATCATTCAATTTAGAAAGCAAGGAAATATTTTCATTTTTCAAATTTCATTTTCTTTTGAAAAATATTCCAATTTATCTTGTAAAGAATCTTTTTCTTTTAACATGCAATCAAATTTGTTTTTCATTTTCATAGTATACTTCTTAACAATTCATATTTTTCTAAGAGTTGCTGACAAAATGATGCTAGTTCATTATAAGGCATATCAACATCCTCATCTAGCTCGGATTCAGTGTTTACCTCAAGGGGTTATCCCCTTGGACCATGTAGCATATATTGAAAGCGTCACTTCCAACATCCGAGTCACTCCCCGCATAGTATTGTTCTTGTTCGCCAAGGGAGATCAAAGAGTTCCATACTACAAAATTCGAATCAAGATTAGCAACCCAAGATAAATAATCATAATTTAGGGTAGATCTTAAAGCATGTAGGGCTTTTGCATTAGCCTTAATATTTTTGCCATTTAAACAATAAGAATCTTTAATAGTGGCAAAATAAATATGAATCCCTAAGGCTTTGAGGTACAAAGACATCTTAACCTTCCAAGTTTGGATGTTAAGAATGTCAAAAGTGGGAGGTGACATGAAATTCATGGTGTGTGTACAAATATTGTGATTAGCAATAAAATAAGGATCTTTAACTCTAGGTTGTTAGACCAAAATCAAGAGCACTTGGCTCTGATACCACTTGTAAACACCTAGAGGGGGTGAATAGGTGATGGCTAATCTAATATTCAATTAATGCGGAATTAAAAACTTATTAATGCAAACTAAAACTTCTTAAACTAAGCACCAAGTAAAACACAAGAGTGTAGCCGGATTCCCTATGAAGGGCTCTGGACTAACTCCTTAAGATTCCTCTAAATAAGTGTTGAGGTGCCACGTTGGCTCTCTTGGTTGAATACTAGTGTTAGCAAATAATCCCCAAGCATATAACAATATGAGCACAAATATATATCATGCATATAAAGATAAAGACAATAATAGCATGCAAGACATAAATAAGTGAGAGATAGAGAGAGAGAGAGCAATCGCAAACACGGGAGATTTGTTTCGAGGTTCGAGCACACTTGCTCTACGTCCCTGCCTTCAACACTATGAAGGACTTCCACTAAAATCGATCCCACCGGATCACTTGGTACCGCAACGCCTACAAGCTCTTTGGACTCTCTAGTCCCTCTCTTGTTCCCGCAAGAACACACCGCATGCTCACTAGCTCGCCGAGGCCGCACCTCAAAAACCGAGTTCACACTAGAACCCGGAACAATGCGAACACACACGTCTGCCTCCTCAAAGCAAAGAAGAAGTCTTTGGTGATCACAACACTTTGATCACCTAAAAACAATCTCACAATAACACTCCTATAGGATGAATATATCAATGGATAGTTCAAGTGTTTGTGAGAAAAACAAGGATTGAATGTGTGGAGGAAAACTAAAGAAATCACTTTGAAAATACTCTTGATAAACTTCCCTTTTAATTGGAAATATTTGCTCTTAAATAAGTGGAGAAAAACTCTTAATAGAGTAGGAAAAACTATCTTTAAAACTCTCCGAAAATCTTAACTAAACAGCCCCCAAAAGCCCCATTTTATAGGGCTCCAAAAAACTAGCCGTTGGGAGCCAGGATGACCTGTCGGTCGACCGCCCGGTCGACCGGCCAACGGTCAGATTTCTGACCGTTGAGCCAGCGGTCGACCGGCGGGTCGACCGTGGCAAGGATACAGAGAGCTAAGCTCTCTGTCGATCGACCGCCCAGTCGACCGGGGCCTTTTCCAAAGAGCAGCTACTCTCTGGCGGTCGACTGTGCGGTCGACCGGCCCATCCTGTGCACTTCTGTGCACGTCGATCGACCGTTCCGGTCGACCGGCTCCTGGTCCGGTCGACCGCCAGAGCCTGGCAGGACATTTTTAGGAATTTAAAAGTTGGTTTTTTTCTCTAAAATAAAATCCCATAAATTTACGAAAAATCTACAAAAATAGTTTCAGTGTAATACTTTGATAAACCAACATGTTTGAGCAAAATCAAAACATGTTACAAACATTTTGAACTATTTTTGTAACTTAGAAATTTTGGCTAAAAACAAAATCTGTATTTTTCCAAAATAGATTTTTCCAAAACTTCTCCAAATACAAAAACAAGATATTTTAAACACTTTTAAAGCATGGTGTGTATGGATATGATCCTCTACACATAAATGATGAAATATCTATGTTTTTGACAATAAGCTCTACACATAATATTATATGAATCTCTTTTAGGCGTGAATACTTATGCTTTATTAGGCACAAATACCCAGCTTAATCAGAGGAATTTTTTTCTCAAACTTATCCAATCATCTTTCGCATAAATACTAAGGCTTGCTTAGGCCAAAGCACCTAGCTAATCCATAATTAGACTTGTTTTTTTCTTTTTTTCTTTTTTCTTTTTTTTTCTTTTTTTATAAGGCATAAGAATCTTTGTTTTTGAACCCTAAGTGTGTAAGTGTATGAAGTGTGCATATTTCATCAAGGTAAAGATCAAGACTAAATTACTTTGACAAATTTTCTTCCTAACCCTAAAAATTAAACAAATAATCTTATTTTGACCAAGCATAAGAAATCCTAATTTGGATTTTCCTATTCCTTAAAATTAACTTAATTTCTTACAAAAAATATGTCAAAATAATATTTCTGTTTTCAAAAAGTTTTTAAAAGCAAAGAAATTTTTTTCCCTCCCCCACACCTATCTCATGCATTGTCCTCAATGTATGAATTAATGCATAGATGCATGAGAAAGAAGAGAGGGAAGGAAAATTTTACCTTAAGGTGGTGGTTCCGGTGGTGGTCTGATTGGTCCACGAAATGTGGCCCAATCAACTTTTCGTTGAGTTCGGAGGAACCCACCAAAAATTTCTTTAATATAACCCATTAGAATGATGTATCCATGAAGGATTTTTATTGAAAATTTAACCCCATCTAATTTCCAAATTCCATAAGTAATTTCGGAGTCAAATTTGTCAACCGTCTTGTCCCAGAATGGAGTATGAAATGATAGAATGATTGACTTGGACTCAGGAAGTATAGGAACTAATACCGACTCAGGAAAGTGACTTAAGTCAAGTAAAGGTTCAGGAGTCGAGATTGGTTCAAGAAGCGGTTCCAAGTCAAGGAAGTGAAGCTCAAGTCCACATTTATTTTCCAACAATGGAATGTGACTTAATATTGGTGATTCAAGTTCAGGAATGATAGGTGGGGGAATCAAAACTGACTCTAAAATATTACTCAAGTTTGGTAACAAAACAGGAGTTAATATTGATTCAGAAAGTTGAACTGGATCACAGATTTGAGAATCTAGGTCACATATCTCATTGAGTTCAATATCAAAAAATGAGAACTTGCCAATTTGTCAATAGGATTTTCAAAAGTGTAAAATTGGTCAAGTTCAATATGATCATCAAAAATGGGTGATTCAATTTCATGATGAATTGGCACAGGATTCAATGTTGACTCAGGAAAAAGATTGAAATCAGGTGAAGACACCGGAGTCATTATTGAATCAGGAAGTATAATTGAATCACTAAGTTGAGATTCATGATCATATTCATTTTCAAGTTCGATTTCAGGAAAAGGATAACTTGCCAAACTGTCAATATTCTTTTCAAAATTTGGAGTTTGGGTAAGTTCAAATGATTGTTCTGAAATGGAACCTTGATTTCCAAAACAACCTGACTCATCGGCTCTAACAGAATGGTTAGTGACATCAGAACTGGTCAAATGATGGGAACGTAAAGATTGGACCATCATATCTATGTCACGATTACGAGCGTTTTGAGCCTGAGTCATGGCTTCAAGCATCTTTTCATAGTTGATAGGTTCATTGTTTTGATGAAAAGATGAAGTATTGTCTTGGAATTGGTGGTGAAATTGTGAGTCCATCAGATTTTGGGATTTGTGTTTGGACTCACGCATACTCATTTTCAAAATTGATAGTTTTCTATTTTGGACTGGTGGAACTGAGTATGAATCTTGGAAATATTGTGGACAAGGTGGAGAAGGAGGACAGTTGGTTAAAAATTGGACTCGGGGGAGGTGAAGCCCCACTGACTCTGTGAAGAGTTGAAATCATTATGGAAATTATGGTTATAAGATTGGGGACATGGGTTATATTGATTCGGATAAGACCAATCTGGCACACTAGGTTGGTTAATGTTATGATATGCCGGGTTGGTAATATACGAAAATGAAGTCGGTGTGTAATATGGATTATTATTGAAGTTGGAAAAATTATTATTATAAGCCATATCACACAATAGAATACAAAGAAAGAAAAACAAATAAGCAAACAAAAAGAAAAATTCTAACCTAAGTTAGGGTAGACCTATGACCTAGACGACTCCTAACTGGTTAGACCGTCCACGGGAGGTATAATACAGACTTTGACCACAAGCTAATCAGCCAGGTCAGGGCAAGATTGGTGGGAGGTTTTCCGTCAAAGACGTTCCTTAATTAAATAACCACCAATTTTCGGGCTTTCGGCCCTTAATCCCCTTCCTAGACACTGATTTGGCAGGAGTCAAATTCCAACACCTTTCCCCTAAGGATAATCTCCTAATTGAGTCCGAGATGTCCCTAGGGCCAACGTCTACTCATTTTTAGTTAGGCTTGGGTTAGTGAGTGCTTGGAATCTGATTTTTGGGCCAAGGAAGGGTGATTAAATCCCCACCTTATCTTGTTAATGGGTGGTGCCCTTAAGATCAGTTTGTGCAAGTGTACAAGATATGTAAATAAGATTCACTCAAATCTATGTAAATCAACCAAGAGATGAGTCCTATTCTAAATGCAATGCGAACGTACCTTGCTCCAGCACTTTTCAACAGTAAAAATAAATGAATTGAAAAGACACGTGCCTAAAATGCAAACGTCTAATCAATTTTTTTATCTTTTTCAACAAATGTTTTACTGTTGATTTATTAGCAGGCTTATGTGATGGCATATAAGAATTAAGATTTGCAGCAGCTATGTTTTTGCAAAGAAAGCAACCCTGTAAAAACCTGTTTAGTAGTCAACTCCTTTTTGCCGCAGATCCGCGGCTTTGGTCGAGAAAATGCGGCAAATCAGAGGGCACTTGGTCTCTGCTTTCTAGAGCAGAGGCCCAAGACCACTTATATATTACTGCAATCTTATTTTCCTACTTTGCTTGCCCTATAACCTGCAACAGAGAAGAAAATTCGTTTTAGTTCTAAAAATTTTCAATAAAAATCAGATTTCAATAAAAACCCTTACCCTCCCCGGCAACGGCGCCAAAATTTTGATTGAAGCTTAACCTGCACACAAAATACAAAATTTCAGAACTTTTAATAAAAATGTGCAAGTGCTCAATTCTTACCGCTATAGCAAGTGGCTATGCGGGTCGTGATCCACAAGGAGGGTTTCGATGGAAGCGTTCAAGGTTCTTTATTGAAATCTTTATAAAAAAAAACGAATGTTCTTCTTTGTTTTTAAGAAATAAAAAGGAAAAAAGAATTATGTTAAAGTTAGAAAGAAAACGGTAGAATGAGAAAGTGGAAAAGAATGGGGAATGACTATTTATAAAGAAATGGGAAAAGAGAGATTTGGGAGATGTAGTGTTGGTGATTTAATTTACAGAAATAAAAGAAAAGAAATAAAAACAATTACTTACCTTCTTTTCACCAAAAGCTTACCTTGAGTCTTTAGCGACGATGTTACCTTGAAGTGGAGGCAATCAGCGCATAGCCCATAAGAGTTGAGTATTGGTCTCTTCCACATTACATCATCAAGACAACTCAAGCATGAAATGATACAGAGAGAGACTCAATTCCATCGTCATGAGCTATCGGTGGCACTCGCAAAGGCAAGGCTCTTTCGATGGTTTTAGACTCACTTGGAAGACAATTGTACTAAAAAGAAAAGTGAAGTAGAAAAGAAGAAGAAGAAGAAAACTAAAAAGAAGTACATACAAAGAAAGAACATAGATTCGATTTCATAACGATCAAAGAAATGAAAGAAACCTTACACCGGTGTCACTCTCAGTTCAAGGTTCATTCTTGTTCTTCGATGAAAGTCTGATCTCCTCTGAATTACATAAATTAAAACTAAAATTACATGAAAAAGAGAAACAAAAACCTAAACTAAAAAATGGAAAACTAGTCTAAATCCTATCTCTGCATGGTCGTACCATTTTCAGTGTAAATACTGGCTTTTTATAGGCAAAAACCCAACCTACAGGATCCTGGGGAGATCGGGGGAGCAAACGCTCCCCCTAACTCCTTAACCAAGCAAAGCCGCGTTTCTGCGGCCAGGGTGTGGCCAGGTGGCCACACCCTGTTGGTGGGTCTCCCCGGTTTCACGTGCTGCTTTTATCTTCAGTTGGTTTCCTCGTTTGAGTCCAGGATTGTGACGAAATGGCCTTTAATTCTTGGCTTTAACCGATCGATTCTGAGAGGATTCTTCTCAACCGGTTTTCAACCTCTTGATTTTGCTCTGATTTACTGAGTGTGAATTAATTCTGATTTAATTCAGAATTTGGTGGGCTTTTGGGCTCATTTCTCTTCATCTCCTTAAGGAATGGGCCTGCAAATAAATTAAACAATTAATTAGGACAATGCAGATTTTATTCTATAATAAGTATGGAAATATGATACTAAATATGCAACATTAGCGACCAATCACACCCCCATACCTATCTTTTGCTCGTCCTCGAGCAAAACAACTAAACTATACTAAGGATTATTAGACCACTTTCGCAGGTCACGCGATTGCACTGAGCATGTGCAACAAGCCGTTAAACCTCTAGGTTTCCCCTAGAGGACGAGTTTTGTCTCATGAGGGTTTTCAGCGGATTACACCCACAAAATCCATAAAGAAAGGAAAACAAAGAGTTAGTATTTTCGAAAAGCATTTTGAAAGAGAAAAATATTTGAAATATAATTGTAAGATTTAAGCAATCTATAAGTTAAGGAAGACTGAATTTTTCATTCCTAAACTTAGTCTCTATTCAAAAATTTGTTATCAATCAAAGTAAGGAGTCAAATTATGCTTCTCATCTAGTCTATTACTTTACCCTAAGTCATATGCACCTTGTGACTGTGAAAATTTTGACTAAGGGTTCATTAACTTTAACTCTTATGCCTTATTTATTTATATATATTATTTTTTTTGTGGTATTATTCCTTAGTTCTATTAGGCTTTCTAATCTGCCCATGTAACGAGCTTTTAATCGATGACTCCCAAACCAAACGGTCTTAGGGCACCGGGTGAGAAAACACCCCAAGGACTTAAGGACTCGAGCAAACAAGGCCACAAAACTAAAGATTTTATTATATGAACCTCTTTTAGGCGTGAATACATATGCTTTATTAGGCACAAATACCCAGCTTAATCAGAGGAAATTTTTTTCTCAAACTTATCCAATCATCTTTCGCATAAATACTAAGGCTTGCTTAGGCCAAAGCACCTAGCTAATCCATAATTAGACTGGTTTATTTCTTTTTTTTTCTTTTTTCTTTTTTCTTTTTTTTATAAGGGATAAGAATCTTTGTTTTTGAACCCTAAGTGTGTAAGTGTATGAAGTGTGCATATTTCATCAAGGTAAAGATCAAGACTAAATTACTTTGACAAATTTTCTTCCTAACCCTAAAAATCAAACAAATAATCTTATTTTGACCAAGCATAAGAAATCCTAATTTGGATTTTCCTATTCCTTAAAATTAACTTAATTTTTTACAAAAAATATGTCAAAATAATATTTCTGTTTTCAAAAAGTTTTTAAAAGCAAAGAAATTTTTTTTCCCTCCCCCACACCTATCTCATGCATTGTCCTCAATGTATGAATTAATGCATAGATGCATGAAAAAGAAGAGAGGGGGAAAATGTTACCTTAAGGTGGTGGTTCCGGTGGTGGTCTGATTGGTCCACGAAATGTGGCCCAATCAACTTTTCGTTGGGTTCGGAGGAACCCACAAAAAATTTCTTTAATATAACCCATTAGAATGATGTATCCATGAAGGATTTTTATTGAAAATTTAACCCCATCTAATTTCCAAATTCCATAAGTAATTTCGGAGTCAAATTTGTCAACCGTCTTGTCCCAGAATGGAGTATGAAATGATAGAATGATTGACTTGGACTCAGGAAGTATAAGAACTAATACCGACTCAGGAAAATGATTTAAGTCAAGTAAAGGTTCAGGAGTCGAGATTGGTTCAAGAAGTGGGTCTAAGTCAAGAAAGTGAAGCTCAAGTCTACATTTATTTTCCAACAATGGAATGTGACTTAATATTGGTGATTCAAGTTCAGGAATGATAGGTGGGGGAATCAAAACTGACTCTAAAATATTACTCAAGTTTGGTAACAAAACAGGAGTTAATACTGATTCAGAAAGTTGAACTGGATCACAGATTTGAGAATCTAGGTCACATATCTCATTGAGTTCAATATCAAAAAATGAGAACTTGCCAATTTGTCAATAGGATTTTCAAAAGTATAAAATTGGTCAAGTTCAATATGATCATCAAAAATGGGTGATTCAATTTCATGATGAATTGGCACAGGATTCAATGTTGACTCAGGAAAAAGATTGAAATCAGGTGAAGACACCGAGTCATTATTGAACCAGGAAGTAAAATTGAATCACTAAGTTGAGATTCATGATCATATTCATTTTCAAGTTCGATTTCAGGAAAAGGATAACTTGCCAAACTGTCAATATTCTTTTCAAAATTTGGAGTTTGGGTAAGTTCAAATGATTGTTCTGAAATGGAACCTTGATTTTCAAAACAACCTGACTCATCGGCTCTAACAGAATGGTTAGTGACATCAGAACTTGTCAAACGATGGGAACGTAAAGATTGGACCATCATATCTATGTCACGATTACGAGCGTTTTGAGCTTGAGTCATGGCTTCAAGCATCTTTTCATAGTTAATAGGTTCATTATTTTGATGAAAAGATGAAGTATTATCTTGGAATTGGTGGTGAAATTGTGAGTCCATCAGATTTTGGGATTTGTGTTTGGACTCACGCATACTAATTTCCAAAATTGATAGTTTTCTATTTTGGACTGGTGGAACTGAGTATGAATCTTGAAAATATTGTGGACAAGGTGGAGAAGGAGGACAAGTTGGTTGAAAATTGGACTCGGGGGAGGTGAAGCCCCACTGACTCTGTGAAGAGTTGAAATCATTACGGAAATTATGGTTATAAGATTGGGGACATGGGTTATATTGATTCGGATAAGACCAATCCGGCACACTAGGTTGGTTAATGTTATGATATGCCGGGTTGGTAATATCCGAAAATGAAGTCGGTGTGTAATATAGATTATTATTGAAGTTGGAAAAATTATTATTATAAGCCATATCACACAATAGAATACAAAGAAAGAAAACAAATAAGCAAACAAAAAAGAAAAAATTCTAACCTAAGTTAGGGTAGACCTATGACCTAGACGACTCCTAACTGGTTAGACCGTCCACGGGAGGTATAATACAGACTTTGACCACAAGCTAATCAGCCAGGTCAGGGCAAGATTGGTGGGAGGTTTTCCGTCAAAGACGTTCCTTAATTAAATAACCACCAATCTTCGGGCTTTCGGCCCTTAATCCCCTTCCTAGACACTGATTTGGCAGGAGTCAAATTCCAACACCTTTTCCCCTTAGGATAATCTCCTAATTGAGTCTGAGATGTCCCTACGGCCAACGTCTACTCATTTTTAGTTAGGCTTGGGTTAGTGAGTGCTTGGAATCTGATTTTTGGGCCAAGGAAGGGTGATTAAATCCCCACCTTATCTTGTTAATGGGTGGTGCCCTTAAGATCAGTTTGTGCAAGTGTACAAGATATGTAAATAAGATTCACTCAAAGCTATGTAAATCAACCAAGAGATGAGTCCTATTCTAAATGCAATGCGAACGTAACTTGCTCCAGCACTTTTCAACAGTAAAAATAAATGAATTGAAAAGACACGTGCCTAAAATGCAAATGTCTAATCAATTTTTTTATCTTTTTCAACAAATGTTTTACTGTTGATTTATTAGCAGGCTTATGTGATGGCATATAAGAATTAAGATTTGCAGCAGCTATGTTTTTGCAAAGAAAGTAACCCTGCAAAAAAACCTGTTTAGTAGTCAACTCCTTTTTGCCGCGGATCCGCGGCTTTGGTCGAGAAAATGCGGCAAATCAGAGGGCACTTGGTCTCTGCTTTCTAGAGCAGAGGCCCAAGACCACTTATATGTTACTGCAATCTTATTTTCCTACTTTGCTTGCCATATAACCTGCAACAGAGAAGAAAATTCGTTTTAGTTCTAAAAAATTTCAATAAAAATCAGATTTCAATAAAAACCATTACCCTCCCCGGTAACGGCGCCAAAATTTTGATTGAAGCTTAACTTACACACAAAATACGAAATTTCAGAACTTTTAATAAAAATGTGCAAGTGCTCAATTCTTACCGCTATAGCAAGTGGCTATGCGGGTCGTGATCCATAAGGAGAGTTTGCGATGGAAGCGTTCAAGGTTCTTTATTGAAATCTTTATGAAAACAAAATGAATGTTCTTCTTTGTTTTTAAGAAATAAAAAAGGAAAAAAGAATTATGTTAAAGTTAGAAAGAAAACGGTAGAATGAGAAAGTGAAAAGAATGGGGAATGACTATTTATAAAGAAATGGGAAAAGAGAGATTTGGGAGATGTAATGTTGGTGTTTAATTTACAGAAATAAAAGAAAAGAAATAAAATAATTACTTACCTTCTTTTCACCAAAAGCTTACCTTGAGTCTTTAGCGACGATGTTACCTTGAAGTGGAGGCAATCAGCGCATAGCCCATAAGAGTTGAGTATTGGTCTCTTTCACATTACAACATCAAGACAACTCAAGCATGAAATGATACAAAGAGAGACTCAATTCCATCGTCATGAGCTATCGGTGGCACTCGCAAAGGCAAGGCTCTTTCGATGCTTTTAGACTCACTTGGAAGACAATTGTACCAAAAAGAAAAGTAAAGTAGAAAAGAAGAAGAAGAAGAAAACTAAAAAGAAATACATACAAAGAAAGAACATAGATTCGATTTCATAACGATCAAAGAAATGAAAGAAACCTTACACCGGTGTCACTCTCAGCTCAATCTTCATTCTTGTTCTTCGATGAAAGTCTGATCTCCTCTGAATTAAATAAATTAAAACTAAAATTACATGAAAAGAGAAACAAAAACCTAAACTAAAAAATGGAAAACTAGTCTAAATCCTATCTCTGCATGGTCGTACCATTTTCAGTGCAAATACTGGCTTTTTATAGGCAAAAACCCAACCTACAGGATCCTGGGGAGATCGGGGAGCAAACGCTCCCCCTAACTCCTTAACCAAGCCGCGGCCAGGGTGTGGCCAGGTGGCCACACCCTGTTGGTGGGTCTCCCCGGTTTCACGTGCTGCTTTTATCTTCAGTTGGTTTTCTCGTTTGAGTCCAGGATTGTGACGAAATGGCCTTTAATTCTTGGCTTTAACCGATCGATTCTAAGAGGATTCTTCTCAACCGATTTTCAACCTCTTGATTTTGTCCTGATTTACTGAGTGCGAATTAATTCTGATTTAATTTAGAATTTGGTGGGCTTTTGGGCTCATTTCTATTCATCTCCTTAAGGAATGGGCCTGCAAATAAATTAAACAATTAATTAGGACAATGCAGATTTTATTCTATAATAAGTATGAAAATATGATACTAAATATACAACATTAGCGACCAATCACCTGGCCTTCGTTTTTGGCGCGTGGATGAAGATAGGCTGTACTTCTCTTGCTTGGACCCCTCCTCTGCTGCTGCTGCTGTTCTTTGTATGGCCCACCGCCGCACCAGCGCCTTCTGAGCGTTTGGATCGAGGCAAAGGGAAGGGGGTCTGATTTTGGGCGCTACAAGCGCTTGCTACAGGCGCCTAGGTATGGGCGACTGTGATTGGGGGCGCTTACAGAGCGCCCCTTCTTCTTCTTCTTCTTTTTTTTTTTAACGCGCATGTAGTGGAGGCGCCATTCTGAAGGGATAAGGAGAGACTTCGATGAATCCGCTGAGATGATAAATAATAACAGAGAGAACTTGCAGAAAAGAGAGAGAGAGAGAGAGACAGCTTAAAAAATTAAGATCTGAAAATTTACGTACAGGAAAAGAAAATTTCCTCCTCCTCAAAACCCTAGCCTTGGCTATTTATAGACTTAAGGTTTTGATTATTTTACATAAAAGTCCACAACATTTATTTAATTATACAGAAGAGCTATCAATGTCAAATTGCACTAAAACCCCTGAACTTTACAAAATTGCGTTTTTGTTCCAAGTAACTTTCAACTTCTCCGAATTGACTGTAGATTTATCTGGTGTTTGTTTTGAGCATGGTAGAGCAGCACTAGTGCCAAGCATCTCATCTCGCCTTCAGTCTCCTGTTGCACATCTTACAGTCTCCAGAGCACGCTTTTGTGGTCCAGTTTCCTTTTGATAGCTCACTCTGCAAAACACCACTAAAAATACCCGAACACATTATTTATAGACAAATGATAGATAAATATGGGCATGAAAATGTGACAAAATCGTGCTGATCAAATACCCCCACACCTATCTTTTGCTAGTCCTCGAGCAAAACTAATAAAAAGGAAAAGAAAAACTAAACTACTCTAACTCACTTTCGTAGGAATCACGGTTGCACTTAGCATGTGCAACAAGCCGTTAAACCCCTAAGTTACCCCTAGAGGACGAGTTTTGTCTCGTGAGGGTTTTCAGTGGATTACACCCACAAAATCCAAGAAAGTTAAAGATTAAGGAATAAATAAAAGTAAAATAAGGATAATCAAAATCAAGAAAAGAAAAACAAATTTTTTTTAGTTAACTAGCTAGCAAAATCATCAATTTTCATTAGTTTCATTTTCAAGTAAAACCTCAATTCAAGACATCATATTGGCTATAAAATAAAGTCTCAAATCTAAAACTTTACACCACCTGTCCTAAGTTTCAGATCCTAGGTGCCCCGTGATCGTGATGTAGTTCTTAAGCTTGGAAATATTTAATTACAACTTTCATACTTTTTTTCTTTTTTTTCTTTTTTTTAACTATCTTTCGCCTAGATACCAAGGCTTCCTGAGGCCAAGGTACCTAACTAATTGATAATCAAAATTATTTATATTTTTATAGTGTCTTGTCCTATTAGGGTTTCTCAGCTACCCATATAGCGAGCTTTGGGCCAATGCTCCCAAACCAGATGGTCTTAGGGCAATAAGTGTAAAAACACTCCTACGGACTTAATTACTCAAGCAACAGAGGCCACAAGATAAGACTTATTAATATTTATTTTACTATATAATAATCTTTTTTTTTTAGTTGTAATCAATATCCCAAGCCTATAAACTAATAGTGTAAGTGCTGTTGGGTACATAATCAGTTAGACTAAGCTTAGATGGTATGTCCGTTTTAGATTCTAATCTTTATTTTAAGACTTTATAACTCTTTCATCTTGATCTTACCATTAAAATCCACTCATGGATACTAAATCACTCACATACGAGATAACAATCTGTAGAAACTTTTTAAATTTTTCACAGTTTTTTTTTCAAGACTCTAAATAAAGAAAGAAAAGAGAAATAAAGTGAAAACCCTAAAACTAAAACAAAACCAAAAAGACTCCTAAAACAAAAGAAATATGTGAATCTTCCCCCCATACCTAAACTGTGCCATGTCCTCATGCATATACTTGAATACAGAGATAGAATGAATATAGCATATAATACATACATCCACATACGTGTAACAATCAAAGAATAAAGCATCCAATTCAAGCATACATGAGTGAAATGTATGAAATAAATATACTGATATTAGAAGTACTCACAGTACACTGAAAAATCTAGTTGCAGAAGTAACCAAAATCACTCCATGTGTGTGTGCATCCCCGCTTATCCTGTAATCACTTATAATAATCTTGGCACCAAGGTTAGAGAAAAAATACATAAAACAACTCTTTAAACATCAAACTACATTGACTCAATTGACTAAAAGAGAAATATAAAGACTCACAGACTCAAAAGAAAAATAAATAAATAAATAAAATTAAAATTAATATACAAATGTATAAAGTTACATCTTCCCTCACACCTGCCTTAAGCTATGACGGTTCCTCTCCCTTGATCGCTTTCCACTTTCGAGGTGGGTTCTCTTCAACGAGTTGACATGACTATTAGAACCCTTCATCATTTCAACACAACCTCCGTCAAACTTGATTTTCATACTCCTCTTCCTTACCTTCTTTTTCTTCCGTTTTCTTCTTTTCAGCCAGTCATACAGAGGACTCACTCTCTTAACATAAGCACTCGGCCCCGTATCATTTTCATTTCCCTCATGTTTAACCAACTCAGCAATATCATTGTTAGAATCATCCTCGCATGCTCTACTATTATCTTTGGTGTCATTATCCCATCTCATTTTCTCATTATAGCTTGAGCAAGAGTTTTTGTTCTCACAGAACACACTTTCATTGTCAAACATTCACTCAGCTTGCTTGAAGTGGCTCATAGGATTTTCATTAATATGAATTCTAGACATGCCATGAATCATATTTATCTCAACTTTGCTAACCACAGGCTCTAGCTCAGGTGGCTCCTCCACAGGTGGATGAGACTGGGGTTCACACTCCTTAATGAAAGGTTCAAGATATGAGTCGAGACACTTAGAGTTTATTACTAGCTCTAATTCTTCAAATATCCTTATCTCTTCATTGCAAATATCTTCAAAACTCTGATCAGAGTACGCTAAATGAGATTCACCAAGATCGTTGTTGATTTGAATTTCTTTTTGAGCTTCCTCATAGATCTTGAATTCGTCATCAAAGATTTCTTCAAAACTTCAAAATATTTTCCCATAATCTAGCCTCCTGTAGTTATAATCACTATGATTGTTTTGCATGCCATGAATCATATTATCCTGATGAGCATTCAACGAGGGTTCAAATTCTAACTCAAATGGTTCTTCCTCAGGTAAACAAGGTCGGGGTATAGACACTGTACAACTTGGCTCAAGATACGATTCTCGCTATTGTAATGAAACCTGACTGATATGTTGGTTTATCTCATCAAACCAGCTTTCTACTTCATCAAAATCTGACTCCTGATCAATATACTTGTGTCAGATCCTTCATCTTCAAAATGTGCACTTGGTAACCCTTGGATCCAATTGACATCAAAAGGTTGGTCAGGGTGAACACTTGGTTGGTTCCCTAGGTTGAAAATATTAAGATCAATTATCATATTGCCAAAAGTGAGTTTCATCAACCCACTACGACAATTGATCAAAGCATTTGATGTTGCCAAGAAAGGTCGGCCAAGAATCACAGGAATTTGCCCTCTCGGGTTTTCCACCGGTGCAGTTTCAAGGACGACAAAATCAACTGGAAAGATAAATTCACTGACCTTAATTAGCACATCCGCAATCTCTCCTAATGGAACTTTAACTGACCTGTCAGCTAGTTGTAGAGTGACCTTTGTGGGCTTCAACTCACCCACCCCTAACTGCTTGTAAATCGAGTAAGGAAGCAAATTTACACTCGCCCCTAAGTCTAATAGCGCCTTGTCAAAACAGTTGTTCCAATTGTACAGGAAATAGTTAGACATACAGGGTCCTTATATTTCACTGGAATGCTATTCTGGATTATTCCACTGATATTTGCTACTAGAAAGACCTTTTCGGCGTTTGATGTGCTCTCTTCTTAGTGCATAAGTCCTTCAAAAATTTAGCATAGGATGGGACTTGTTCAATAGCGTCAAGAAGAGGAACATTCACTTTCACTTGCTTGAAGATGTCTAGAATCTTCTCCATCTGCGCCGTGTGATTCTTCGATTTTAATCGGTTAGGAAATGGAGCTGGTGGATCATAAGGAGGCTCAGTGATTTGCTCAATTTCTTTATCTTCAGACTGATCTGAGCTAGAAGATGATGGATTAGCCATAGGGAGAGAGGAATTAGTTTGGTCAGGCATCACCACCTGATTGTCAACTTTCTTTCCAGATCGCAAGGTATGAATTGCATTGATTTGAGCATGACTGGACGAATTTGCTCTTGTATCTATGGGATTAATCTCAGGTTGGCTGAGAAAGGTCCCTCTTTCCCTTTCACTCATTTGAGACGACATCTTACTCATTTGTAGCGTGAGTTGTTGTATGGCTTGTTGTTTAGACTGCAACATCTGATTTGTCGAGTGCATATATGAGTTGAAGTTCTTCTCCATAGTGTTTAACTTTTGATCACTCCCAAATCCTGGTGGCGGCATTGATGGATTTGCATATGTTGGAGTGGACTGTGGTGCCACAAAGGCCGGTTGTTGTTGTTGTTGATACTGAAATGTGTTTGGCTTCGTGTACTGTGAACCACTTGGTTGGAGGTGCTTGTTGCCCCTCCTTGATATCCTCCTCCTTGATTCCATGAAAGGTTAGGGTGATTCTTCACCCCCGATTGTATGTTGGTGCAAATGGATCATTCCTTTGTCGCTGATAAGTGGCGTTTAACTGTTGTCCCTGACTATTCATTAGTGGGTTTGGAAGGAATGGGCAATCTTCCATGACATGAGTTGGAGATTGGCAGTTAAAGCAACTTGGTACAGAGGTCTGATTCACTTGATCGACTGCTGAGGAGGAGTCCCCTTGCTTTCCAACACTTCAATCCTTCTCATCAGTGCGGCCATCTTTGCTTTAGCTACAATGGAGTTTTCGATCGAATGTATGCCACTTCTCGATGTGGTGGTTGAGTTTGTGGTTGGTGGCTTCTCATTAAACCCTTCACACTGCATGGTTTTCTCTGCCATCTCTTCGAGGAATATCCATGCAGCGTTATCTGTCATCCTCATGAAGTCACCGTGGCTCATAGATTCAAGAAGGTTTTCGAATTGTAATCGACACCCTCGTAGATTATTTGACAGAGACGCCACTTTTCTATGGCATGATGGGGACATTGAGTTAGAAGGTCCTTAAACCTTTCTATGTATCTCCAAAATGGTTCTTTGTCCCGTTGTCTGAAATGATTGATTTCAGATCGGATCCTTGCAGTCTTGTGCATTGGGAAAACTTTTTCAGAAAGACTGCAACAAACTCTGCCCATGTAGTAATTGAGTTTATTGTGAGGCTGTAAAGCCACTTTTTAGCATTGTCCCTGAGTGAGAAAGGGATGAACCTTAGTTTGACTCCATCTTCACTTAGCTGCCTAATTCTCATCATTGCGCACACCTCCTCAAACTCATTGATAAACATATATGCATCTTCAGATTCCAGTCCGGAGAATTTGGGGAGCATAGTGATGTATTGTGGCTTCAACTCGTAGTTGTTCTCAGTGGCTTCTGGCAATCTGATGCATGACGGGGGGCGATGATCGAGGAGGGTAACATCGGTCCATGAGGACCATTGGTGGAACAGGGTCAGTCATCTTGATCTCGTTCGTATCTATGCTGACTAGACGTCCTTTTGAGTCGCGTTCCCAAGCTGACATATATCAGCGTAGGAATTGAGTTGGAATGTGTGATGTTTGGGTAGCACTAAATTTTTTTTTAATTATATTGATTTTTTATTTTTTTATTATTTTTTTTAAAATTTTTTTCGTAGACGTGCTAAGACTAAAGAGGACACCGGTCCCCGCAACAGCGCCAAAAACTTGTTGGGGAGATTTCTCTCCTCATTTTAAATAACCGCAAGTGCACGGTCGTTCGATGTAGCACTTGAGGGTCGATCCACAGGGAAGGTGTTTCTTGAATCCCAACACGAACTAAGTAAATTGGTTGAGAAAAATGATAAGTTGGTGTGAACTCTGTTAAAAGAAGGGTCATGCACCTAGGGTAGAATCCCCTAGGCTAATGTTCATGTGGTGAATTTTATCTCTCGACTTAGTAATTGCACAATAATAACCTCTTGTCTCAATGATGTAAAATACCAGATTCTTAATCCTAAGCACAAGATATTAAATTTAATCAATATTCCATCAAAGTAACTGAAATAAAATAAATCAACAGATAGGAAAAACTCTAAGCATGGAATATGATTTGTTAAATATTTCTTGTCAAATTTATAAAAATCTAGTACTTTACTTTCATTGATTAAAGATTATTTAATGTGTTTTCATATTTTATATGAGAGACTAATATTCTACCACAATCGCCTAGCCTAGGTTCATCACCCTAAGCACATGAACTTAATTTAGTTGCACATCATAAAAGAGATCGCAAAATTAGTCCAAATGATAGAGACTAAAATATTACCCTAACAATTAATAATCAACTCTAACTATCCAAAAATAGTTAATAAACTAAGTTAAACTAATCGCTAACTAATTTAATTAAGCAAGAGTAATTAAAATGAAGGGAACAGATTACCAGTCTTGTTGTCCCTCGCGCACGCGAACCGAGAGAGAGGCCACACAACAGCTTGCGTGGACCCCAACTCAAAAAAAACAGCCTCTTGGTTGTACTTTAGTTACAAGGTGAAAGAAAAATAGCCCTTGGCTGCTTCCCTTGTTGATCAAAGCAAATTGTTGATGAAAGCAAATGGGCCCCACACTCTCTTTTGCAAGGATGCTTCTTCATCTACATAAACAAAATATGATCCCTGGCCTTCGTTTTTGGCGTGTGGATGAGATAGGCTGTACTTCTCTTGCTTGGACCCCTCCTCTACTGCTGCTGCTATTCTTTGTATGGCCCACCACCGCACCAGCGCCTTCTGAGCGCTTGGATCGAGGCAAAGGGAAGGGGCCTGATTTTGGGCGCTACAAGCGCTTGCTACAGGTGCCTGGGTATGGGCGACTGTGATTGGGGGCGCTTACAGAGCGCCCCTTCTTCTTCTTCTTCTTCTTCTTCTTCTTTTTTTTAACGCGCATGTAGTGGAGGCGCCATTCTGAAGGAGAAGGAGAGACTTCGATGAATCCGCTGAGATGATAAATAATAACAGAGAGAACTTGCAGAAAAAGAGAGAGAGAGATGGCTTAAAAAATTAAGATCTGAAAATTTACGTACAGGAAAAGAAAAATTCCTCCTCCTCAAAACCTAGCCTTGGCTATTTATAGACTTAGGGTTTTGATTATTTTACATAAAAGTCCACAACATTTATTTAATTATACAGAAGAGCTATCAATGTCAAATTGCACTAAAACCCCTGAACTTTACAAATTGCGTTTTTGTTCCAAGTGACTTCCAACTTCTCCAAATTGACTGTAGATTTATCTGGTGTTTGTTTTGAGCATGGTAGAGCAGCACTAGTGCCAAGCATCCCATTTCGCTTTCAGTCTCCTGTTGCATATCTTACAGTCTCCAGAGCACGCTTTTGTCGTCCAGTTTCCTTTTGATAGCTCACTCTGCAAAACACCACTAAAAATACCCGAGCAGCATTATTTTTAGACAAATGATAGATAAATATGGGCATGAAAATGTGACAAATCGTGCTGATCAGTGTGTGTGCATATGGTATGCTTAAGCAATCCACCAACTATTCTATCCTTTACATTTTATCTAAAAACTAAATCTTAATAACACAAATCTAGACACAAGTCTTCTTCTTAAAGTCTTCACTTGAAGTCTTCTTCTCCTCTTGACTTGGTCCAAACTTGATCTAACGAGCTAGACTCCTCTTGAGTACTTGATGTGGTCTTGATGCATAGACTCTTGAATCAAACCGTGCTAGCTCCAAAACTTTGACTTTAAATCCTTTGTTGAAGCTAAACACCAACTAAGATCTTGATCATAAATCTGAGACTAACTAAACACAAGATCATTAGTACTATAACTACATGAATTGATCATCATCAAAACTAGAGTGATGGGCCTTTGGGCCAACACACATTTCGTGGACCAATCAGACCACCACCGGAACCACCACCTTAAGGTAATATTTTCTTCCCTTTCTTCTTTTTAATGCATCTATGCATTCATTCATACATTGAGGACAATGCATGAGATAGGTGTGGGGGAGGGTACGAACATAACTTAGGTTTTTCCTTTTATTAAAAAATTAACATTTTCTTTACTTTTAAAAACTTTTTGAAAATAGAAACAATATTTTGACATATTTTTTGTAAGAAATTGAGTCAATTTTAAGGAATAGGAAAATCAAAATTAGGATTTCTTATACTTGGTCAAAATAAGATTATTTGTTTGATTATTATTGTTAGGAAGATAATTTGTCAAAGTAATTTAGTCTTGATCTTTACCTTAATGATGCACACTTGCACACTTAGGGCTCTAAACAAAGATTCTTATGCCTAAAAAAAATTTAAAGAAAAAGAAAAAAATATAAAAGATAAACAAATATAATTATTGATTAGCTAGGTGCTTTGGCCTAAGCAAGCCTTAGTATTTATGTGAAAGTTGATTAGATAAGTTTGAGAAAAAAACATATAAAAATCCTCTGATTAAACGGGGTATTTGTGCCTAATAAAGCATAAGTATTCACGCCTAAAAGTGGTTCTTATAATAAAATCCTTAGTTTTGTGGCCTTGTTTGCTCGAGTCCTTAAGTCCTTGGGGTGTTTTCTCACCCGGTGCCCTAAGACCGTTTGGTTTGGGAGTCATCGATTAAAGGCTCGTTACATGGGCAGATTAGAAAGCCCAATAGAACTAAGGTAAATACCACCAATATATATATATATATATATATATATATATATATATATATATATATATATATATATATATATATATATATATAAATAAGGCATAAGAGTTAGAGTCAAAGAACCCTTTGTCAAAGTTTTCATGGTCACAAGGTGCATATGACTTAGGGTAAAGTAATAGACTAGATGAGAAGTACAATTTGACTCCTTACTTTGATTGATAACAAATTTTTGAATAGAGACTAAGTTTAGGAATGAAAAATTCAGTTTTCCTATAACTTATAGATTACTTAAAACTTACAATAATATTTCAAATATTTTTCTTTCAAAATGTATTTTTAAATACTAACATTTTTCTCTTTCATTACGGGTTTTATGGGTGTAATCCACTGAAAACCCTCACGAGATAAAACTCGTCCTCTAGGGATAACCTAGAGGTTTAACGGCTTGTTGCACAAGCTCAGTGCAATCGTGTGACCTGCGAAAGTGGTCTAATAATCTTTGGTTTAATTTTTTTCTTTGCTCGAGGACGAGCAAAAGATAGGTGTGGGGGTGTGATTGCACAGATTTATTGCATTATTCTTTATTACATTTCACATTTATCATGTAATAAATCTGCTAAATTCCTTATCTTAAATGTCTATTTTGCAGAAGATAATCATGGGGAGAAAGAGGATAAAATCAAATAAATATCAGTTAAATTCAGATTTAACAAGATTTATTTAGTTAGAGAAGGATGATCCCAAATCCAGTTGGTTAAATTCAGTTTTTGGTGAATTAGGTGGTTAAAGCTAATGATCAACTGAGGATAACGTTAAATACAAGTCCAAATCCAAAGGGATAAATGGATGAGAGAAGATCAATGGAAGAGATGAAGCAATCCTGACTCAGATTCTGGCTGGATACATTTTAGTATTTGAATCATAATGTTCTCTACCAGAACTCAAATCTGATGATTCAAGATGATCCAGAAAGAGAACTTAAAGGGCTAGAACTCTTAAGTTGATCATTATTTCTAATTCTATCATTTGATAAGTGATATGTAGCAATCAATATGCCACTAAACTGCAGATCAGAACTGAATATCCACATCAAATCAAGTTTGGAGATAAGGAGAATTCAGAAATTGTCAGCTTACTTATCTTCATATTCCTCTACCCTCTGCATTTCTCCTATAAATACCTGCACTCAAAGGCAAAAGGAACGACCATGCAGAGATAGGAGTTAGTCCAGTTTTTCATTCTTTATAGTGTAGGTTTTTGTTTTCTTTTTATTTTAATTTCTTTGTAAGCTTAGGTTAGATTGAGATTCATGTAAGTAAGAGAGAGAGGCTTATGTTGAGAGTGACACCGATGTACCTCCTCCTTTCTTCCATCTTTCTGCAAGCAATAAAAGGTAACTTTTTTTTAATGTTTGTCTTTACTTTTGTTTTCCTTCTTCTTCTTTCTACTTTTTCTCTTTTGGTTATGATGAGCATTCAAGTGAATCTAGAAGCATCAATATAACAATGTTTGTGTGAGTGCTAACGATATTTCATGATGATGTTCTCCTCCTCAAGACTCCGTATCATTTTATTCTTGTTCGTCTTGATGATGTAGTGCGAAAGGGACTGAGCTCGATCTTATGGCTTATGGTTGAACGCCTCTAAATTAAGGTAGAACATGCAAGGGTTCCAGGTAAATCATCATCCAAAGGAGGTAAGTATTTCTTTAATCTTTTCTTTCTTTTCTTTTATTTCTTTAGTTAAGATCACCAACACCAACAACACCCACTTCTTTTATCACACTTTTCAATTCTTTGTATATATCCAATTCTGGTTTCTCCATCTTTTTAATCTACCATCTTCTTTCTAACTTAACTTTAACTCAAATTTTCCTTTTTCTTTTAAAGAACTAAAGAAGAACTTTAACCACACTTTGTAGCTTAAAAGAGAACTTACTAAAAAGTTTCTATCTCTAGTCCCTCCTTGTGGATCACAACCCGCATAGCTACTTGCTATTGCAGTAGAATTGAGCACCTTGCACTACTGTTTTAAAAGTTCTGAAATTCTGTATTTTTGTGCAGGTTTGACCTCAATCACTCCTCAAAGTCGATTCCTTCAACTTGAGTGTAGCCTTGGGCCACTAACCTAGCCTTATTCCTAACAACATTACCTGACTCATCCAACTTGTTCCTAAAAATCCGCTTAGTACCAATTATTGGTCTATCATGGGGTCTAGGAACAAGATGCCAAACTTGGTTGCGCTCAAATTGATTAAGCTCTTCTTGCATAGCGAGCAACCAATATGAGTCACCCTCGGCTTCGAGGATGTTTTTGGGTTCAAAATGAGATATGAATGCATAATGTCCACACAAATCATGGAGTTTGGAGCGAGTGGTTACCCCCTTCGATACATCACCTATGATGAGATCTTTGGGATGATTTGAGGCGTATCTCCAATCTTTAGGAAGTGATTGTGATGGTTCCACTTCATCCTTTTGAACTTCACCATTAGGTTCTTACTCGTCTTCTTGGATGGGTGAGTCCTTCAAGGATATTTTCTCCATGTCCTCACCTAATGCGTCAATCTCTACAACATTCTCAACAATTACATTAGATTTCTCAAATTTAACATGCATAGATTCTTCAATAGTAAGAGATGATTTAATGAACACTCTATAAGCTTTGCTAGTACTAGAATAGCCAAAAAAGATTACTTCATAAGCCTTAGCATCAGATTTACCCAAATTATCTTTGGTGTTCAAACAAAACACTTGCATCCAAGACTTTAAAGTATGAAACATTTGGTTTTCTTAAATGATAAATTTCAAAAGAAGTTTTGGAAGTATTTTTACACAAATAATTTCGGTTGGATATATAGCATGCGGTGTTTACGGCCTCGGCCCATAAGTATTGAGGAGCCCGTATTCACTTATCATAGTCCTAATCATTTCTTGAAGAGTTCTATTCTTCCGTTCAACTACTCCATTTTGTTGTGGAGTTCTAGGACATGACATTCATGCTTAATTTTTTTTCATCACAATAAGTCATGAAGAGTTGGTTGACAAACTCACTACCTCTATCACTTCTTATGCGTAAAATCGAAAATCCCTTTTCTTTTTCAACCCTTTTTTTAAAAATCTTGAAATACGAAAAAGTTTGATCTTTATGCTCCAAAAAGAAACCCAAGTGAAATGAGAGAAATCATCGACTAAAATAAAACATATTATTTCCATTTAAGCTTTTAATTTTAGTTGGTCCAAAAAGATCTATGTGAATCAATTCTAATGGTCTAGATGTCATGATATCCTTGATTGGTTTGAAGGAAGACTTGGTTTGTTTCCCAAGTTGGCACGCACCACAAATGCAGTCTTTTTCAAACTTCAAACAAGGAATACCCTTCACCAATTCCTTAGAATTTATTCTAGAAAGATGATCGAAAGAAGCATGGCCTAATCTTCTATGCCATAACCATGAAATCTTATCAAAAGCATTTAAACATTCTGTAGTGCAATCCAAATTAAGCATATCAATAATATAGACATTATTTTCACGAAATCCAGTGAGAATACATTCATTGGTTTTACAATCAAAAATTTTGCAAGAAGATTCATAAAAATAACTTTGAGACCACGATCACATAGTTGACTAATACTAAGTAAATTATGTTTAAGCCCATCAATAAGAACTACATTTTCAATTAAAGGAGATGCACCAATCTTAATGGTACCTATACCGATGATGGTGCCCTTGGAGTCATCTCCGAAGGTGACGGTGCCACCTTCAACGTACCTCGATAGGGTTGCAAAATTGTTAATGTCCCATGTCATATGTCTTGAGCAATCACTATCAAGGTGCCACCGCTCCTTACGTCTTGGAGACTTGGTGTGTACCTATATCAAATAATTTAAAGCTTGATTTTGGTACCCATATTTTCCTGGGTCCTAATGCGTTAGTGTTTCGAATCCAAACATGATTATTGGTACTATTTATATGATCATAACAAAATTTAGCTAAATGGCCATTTCGGCCACAATAAGTACATTTATAAATTCTTCCATATTTAAAAGCATAATGAGCATGTGGTTTATGAACATGTGATTTATGAGCATGAGATGTTTTTGCATGATTGACATGTGATGTGTTTGCATGATGAACATGTAGAGTTTTAGCATGAGATGTTTTATCATGTTTAGCATGAGGAGAATGCATATGCTTCTTTGAAAACATTTCTTCTAATTTAGTACTGTTAAAAGCACATTCTTTTAAACATTTCCCAAATAATTTATTCTAGTTTTTAACACAGAAAACTCATTTTCATCAATTTTAGGATATTTTGCTTTGCAAGCAACTCTATAGGCATCAAAATCTCTTTTTGTTGAAATAAGAGTAGAAGATAATTCATCCTTTTCTTTTGAATACAATTTGATTTTTAAGTATTTCATTTTCTTTTTTAATTTTAAACAATCTTCCTTTTTAGAATCAAAACTTTCTGAAAGTTTAATGAAAGCTTGTAATACAATTCTTTGCTTATTTCACTATCATCATCATGAGGTTCGGTAGTTACCTTAGGTGTGTTTGCCATGAAACACACATTGGCCGTATCGACTTCATCCTCGGATTCACTTTCCGAGTCCCAAGTGGCTTTGTACGCCTTCTTTTCAAACGGATTCTTTTGCTTCAAGGAGGTAGATATCTTTCTCTTGAAATCTGGATAATCGGCCATGATGTGTCCGGGTTTCCGACAGTTGTAGCATATGATCTTTTTCTCCTTCTTCCCTTCCCATCGCCTTCTATGGTTGAGCTTATTCTTGTGGTACATTCTTTTTACATTTTTCACAAGAAGAGATAGCTCTTCATCATCTTCTTCATCTTCTTCATCATCGTAGTTAGTAGAGGTAGACTTGAAAGCTATAAACTTTTTCTTTTGAGGCGCCGCTTCTTCTCTAGCCTTTTTCTCCATCTCATGAGTCTTAAGATTTCCAATAAAACTTATGAGCTCCATCTCGTCTTTGTCATTCAATTCCTTCAAGGTGGTAATGGTAGCTTTTATTTCCCATGATGAAGGGAGAGCACGAATCACCTTACGCACCTTTTGTCGTTGCTGATTTCATCACCTAGAGAAGCAAGAGCATTTGTGATTTTAGTAAACTTAGTGATCATATCATCAATAGATTCATTTTCTTGCATTTTAAAACTTTCATATCGGGAACGCAAGAGATCTATTTTAGCTCTCTTGACTTATGATGTTCCCTCATGAGTGACCAATAAGTGTTGTCAAATCTCATAGGCGGACATGTAATGGATAACCCGTGTTAAGTCATCCTTATTCAATGCTAATAGTAGGGCATTTTGAGCCTTCGAATTAGCTTCAAATTTTTTGGAAGTAAAATTGGACCAAGTGTCCTCCTCACTTTCGGGTTACTAAAAGGCTTGGTCAAATTTAGCAACTAGGCTACCTAGATATTGTAGAAAATGTTCATCCTAACTTTCCATATGGGAAAGTTGAGTCCATCAAATTTGGGAGGGGTCTTAATGTTATCGGCCATCTTTACTAGTGTATGAATGAATATATGAAAATAGTGATTAGCAATTTATAGGATCTCTCTAAGAATGTGAAGCCAAAAACTAGAGTCCTAGCTTTGATACCAATAATGAAATCACCTAGAGGGAGTGAATAGGTGATTATGCTAATCAATGCACAAAGTAAAAATGAGATGATGCAACGATCACTCAAAGTAAGATTAGAAGCCGAATACCCCGTGAAAGGCTCTGAACTCCTTCCTCGTGATTCCTCTAAATAAGAGTTTGACGTGCGCAATGCAATCTTGTTGTAAGAGTATAGATCGACAATATAAAAATGAATGAAAAGCAAGTAAATAACACAAGTAAACCAATTGCAAACACAGAGATTTGTTTCGAGGTTCGAGCACCCAGCTCTACGTCCCCGCCTTCACCCAGAAGGATTTTCGATCCACTAGAAATTCCACAAAGGATTACAACCACTAGGGGTACCCAACTCCTCAATCACACTCCTCTAGTCCAGAGGTAGTTGAGCCATAAATACAATAATCACTTGGTGATCAAAAGACCACAAACTCTCTTTTGAAAAACTTTTCTTTACAAAACCCTAGAGAATAATGTATAGGATTAAGCTCAAGGTTTGTAAGTGAAAAATAAAACAAAGTAGAAGAGAGTTTTGATTCAAAAACTTCAGAGAAAAATCAGAGATTAGAGCACAAAAACTGAGAATAAAAACTTCTTTCAAGAATACTCAAGCTTTGATTTCTTTTGCAAATGTTCTTGTGTCTCTCCTCAACCCCATCCACCCCTATGTATAGGATATAGGTAGGGATTAAAGGGTAAACAATAAGTTTGACTAATCAGGAAAAATAAGACCCAAAACCAGCCTTAAACCTCGTTTGGAGAATAAAAACACGTTTTAAAACATGTTTAATAAAACTAGCCATTTGGCTGATAATACACTCACGGTCGACTGACCGGTCAACCGGCCGGTCAACCATTTTTCAAAATCTTTTGAATGTTGGCAGGCCCGGTCGACCGCCCGATCGACCGTACCAAATAGAGAGTTGGGTGCAGTCAGTCGGTCAACCGCTCGGTCGCCCGACATGGGGTCCGGTCGACCGATAACGTGCACACATGCACGCACCCAACGGTCAGAACTGCGGTCGACTGCTCGGTCGACCGTTCTGACCTGTAATAGACTCAGTCGACCGTCCCGGTCGACCGCAACAGGTCAAAACAGAATTTAAAGGGAATGTTTTTGAAGATAAGTTTATTTTCAAAAATGATTTTTGTCAAAATACAATAAACGGAGTTTGCAAAACTTGAAATAGGTCTATTAAGTATTTTACACAAGAGACAAAAATAATTTTGAAACACGTGCAATTTTGTGTGTGTGGGGAATTGAGCTTCAACACTATATACTATCCTTTAACAAACTAACAAATAAAGTCTATATAGGAAGGTGTCTCTGACCGCGTTTTCGAGCTAGAGCCTCCTCTCCTATGAAATGTCCTCTTGCGACATTAACCTTTCAATATGCTTTAGCACCAATATTCTTGCAACATGCTTAAAGCTATTAAGACTTGTACAAGCCAGAAATTCACTCTAGAATCTTTATTAGTACCAAATATCTTTTATATGTTTTGTTATCATCAAAACACGTATAA
>JAVJIF010030499.1:0-178668 GCA_038442645.1 Agave tequilana | reverse complement strand
CATATACTTTCTCATCAATAAAACCATTTAAAAATGCACTTTTTACGTCTATTTGAAAAGTTTAAATTTTTATAGGATGCATAAGCTAGTGCGATCCGTATGGCTTCTAGCCGTGCTACGGTGGAAAGGTCTCCTTGATTGCACACATTTATTGCATTATTCTTTATTACATTCCACAATTATCATGTAATAAATCTGCTAAATTCCTTATCTTAAATGTCTATTTTGCAGAAGATAATCATGAGGAGAAAGAGGATAAAATCAAATAAATATCAGTTAAATTAGATTTAACTAGATTTATTTGGTTAGAGGAGGATGATCCCAAATCCAGTTGGTTAAATTCAGTTTTGGTGAATTAGGTGGTTAAAGCCAAAGATCAACTGAGGATAACATTAAATACAGAGTCCAAATCAAAGGGATAAATGGATGAGAGAACATCAATGGATGAGATGAAGCAATTCAGACTCAGATTCTAGCTGGATACATTTTAGTATTTGAATCATAACTTTCTCTACCAGAACTCAAATCTGATGATTCAAGATGATCCAGAAAGAGGACTTAAAAGGATACAACTCTTAAGTTGATCATTATTTCTAATTCTATCATTTGATAAGTGATATTTAGCAATCAATACGCCACTAAACTACAGATCAGAACTGAATATCCACACAAATCAAGTTTGGAGATAAGGAGAGTTCAGAAATTGCCCGCTTTACTTATCTTCATACTCTCTACCCTCTACATTTCTCCTATAAATACATGCACTCAAAGGAAAAAGGAACGACCATGCAGAGATAGGAGTTAGTCCAGTTTTTCATTCTTTGTAGTGTAGGTTTTTGTTTTCTTTTTATTTTAATTTCTTTGTAAGCTTAGGTTAGATTGAGATTCATGTAAGTAAGAGAGAGAGGCTTATGTTGAGAGTGACACCGATGTACCTCCTCCTTTCTTCCATCGTTTTTGCAAGCAATAAAAGGTAACTTTTATTAATGTTTGTCTTTACTTTTGTTTCCTTCTTCTTCTTTCTACTTTTCCTCTTTTGGTTATGATGAGCATTCAAGTGAATCTAGAAGCATCAGTATAACAATGTTTGTTGTAAGTGCCAACGATATTTCATGATGATATTCTCCTCCTCAAGACTCCGTATCATTTCATTCTTGTTCGTCTTGATGATGTAATGCGAATGGGGACTGAGCTCGATCTTATGGCTTATGCGTTGAACGCCTCCGAAGTAAGGTAGAACATGCAAGGATTTCAGGTAAGTCATCAACCAAAGGAGGTAAGTATTTCTTTAATCTTTTCTTTCTTTTCTTTTATTTCTTTAGTTAAGATCACCACACACCAACAACACCCACTTCTTTTATCACTCTTTTCTATTTCTTTGTACATATTCAATTCTGGTTTCTCCATCTTTTTAATCTACCATCTTCTTCCTAACTTAACTTTAACTCATTTTTCCTTTTTATTTTAAAGAACTAAAGAAGAACTTTAACCACACTTTGTACTTAAAAGAGAACTTACTAAAAAGCTTCTATCGCTAGTCCATCCTTGTGGATCACGACCCGCATAGCCACTTGCTATTGCGGTAGAATTGAGCACCTTGCACTACTGTTTTAAAAGTTCTAAAATTCTGTACTTTTGTGCAGGTTCGACCTCAATCAAAATTTTGGCGCCGTTGCCGGGAAGGACGGTAATTTACTCTCTTTAAAAGTTTATATTTTGGTTAACTTTCTTCTTTGTTTTTTGTACAGATTTAACAACAAGGAATTCTTGCTGCAGTGGACACATAAGTGGCCTTGGACTCTGCTTAAGAAAGCAGAGCCAAGAAGCCCTCAGATTTGCTACATTCCAGTGGCGAAACTGAGTGAACTACTAACCTGTATTTTTGCAAGTTGGCTGAATTGAAAATTTGAATTTCTGTAGCATTTATCTCCTTGTTTGACTCACTGTATATACATTTTTAACACAACAGTAAAAGTTAATTGTAAATGCTAAAAATGATTTAGACTTTGCATTTAAGCACGTGTCTATTTCATTTCATTTTCTATTTACTGTTGAAGAGTGCTGGAGCCAAGGTATGTCTGCATAGCATTTAGTATAAGGTTCATTCTTGTATGATTACTTGAACGTTACTTTTCTCTATATACTTGTATACTGCACTAAATTGATTTAAGGGCTTGTCCTATAAACAAGATAAGGTGGGAAAGTCATTACCCTCCCTTAGCCCACAAACAATCTCCTCACTCACTAACCCAAACCTAACTAAAAATGAGTAGGGAAAGGTGTTAGAATTTGACTCCTACCAATCAGTGTCTAGGAAGGGGATTAAGGGCCGAAAGCCCGAAGGTTGGTGGTTACTTAATTAAGGAACATCTTTGACGGATAACCTCCCACCAATCTTGCCCTGACCTGGCTGATTAGTTTTTGGTCAAAGTCTGCATTATACCTCCTATGGATAGTCTAACCAGTTAGGAGTCGTCTAGGTCAAAGGTCTACCCTAACTTAGGTTAGAATTTTTTTCTTTTTATTTGCTTATTTGTTTTTTTCTTTGTTTGTGTTTTATTGTGTGATATGGCTTATAACAATAATTTTTCTAATTTTAATGGTAATCCATACTACACACCAACCTCTTTTTCGGATATTACCAACCCGGCATATCATAACTTTAACCAACCTAGTGTGCCGGATTGGTCTTATCCGAATCAAATAAACCATGCCCCCAATCTTATAACCATAATTTTCAGAATAATTTCAACTCTTCACAGAGTTAATGGGGATTCACCTCCCCAAGTCCAATTTTCAACCAACTTGTCCTCCTTATCCACCTTGTCCACAATATTTCAAAGATTCATACTCAGTTCCACCAGTCCAAAATAGAAAACCATCAATTTTTGGAAATGAGTATGCGTGAGTCCAAACAACAATCACAAAATCTGATGGACTCACAATTTTATCACCAATTCCAAAACAACACTTCATCTTTTCAAGACCAATCGCAACAAAACGATGAACCTATCAACTATGAAAAGATGCTTGAAGCTATGACTCAGGCTCAAAACGCTCGTAAATGACATAGATATGATGGGCCAAACTCTACGTTCTCACCGTTTGGCCAATTCTGATGTCGCTAACCATTCTGTTAAAGCCGAAGAGTTATATTGTTTTGAAAACAAGGTTCCATTTCAGTACAATCATTTGAACTTGCCCAAACTCCAAATTTTAAAAATGATATTGACAGTTTGGCAAGTTATTCCTTTCCTGAAATAGAATTTGAGAATGAATATGATCCTGAACCTCAACTTAGTGATTCAATTCTACTTCCTGATTCAATAATGACTCCGGTGTCTTCACTGATTTTTATCTTTTTCCCGAGTCAACATTGGATCCTGTGCCAATTCATAATGAAATTGAATTGCCCATCTTTGATGATCATTTTATTGAACTTGACCAATTTCATACTTTTGAAAGTCCCATTGACAAATTGGCAAGTTCTTATTTTTATGAAATTGAACTCAATGAGAAATGTGACCTAATTCTCAATTTTGTGATCCAGTTCAAATTTCCGAATCAATATTGACTCCTGTTTTGTTACCCGACTTGAGTAATATTTTAGAGTCAGTTTTGATTCCCACACCTGTCATTCTTGAACTTGAATCACCAATATTAAGTCACATTCCATTGTGAGAAAATGAATGTGGACTTGAGTTTCAACTTCTTGATTTGGATCCACTTCCTGAACCAATCTCGACTCCTAAACCTTTACTTGACTTAAGTCACTTTTCTGAGTCGGTATTAGTTCCCGTACTTCCTAAGTCCAAGTTAATCATTCTATCTTTTCACACTCCATTTTGGGACAAGGCGGTTGACAAAATTGACTCCGAAATCAATTATGGAATTTGAAAATTAGATGGGGTCAAATTTTTAATAAAAATCCTTCATGTATACATCATTTTAGTGGGTTATATTAGAGAGATTTCTGGTGGGTTCCTCCGAACTCATGCAAAGTCGATTGGGCCGCATTGTAAACACCTAAGAGGGGGGTGAATAGGTGATAGCTAATCTAATGGTCAATTAATGCGGAATTAAAAACTTATTAATGCAAACTAAAAATTCTTAAACTAAACACCAAGTATAACACAAGAGTGTAGCCGGATTCCCCGTGAAGAGCTCTGGACTAACTCCTCAAGATTCCTCTAAATAGAGTTAAGGTGTCGCGTTGGCTCTCTTGGTTGAATACTAGTGTTAGCAAACAATCCCCAAGCATATAACAATATGAGCACAAATATATATCATGCATATAAAGATAGAGACAATAATAGCATGCAAGATATAAACAAGTGAGAGATAGAGAGAGTAATCGCAAACACGGAGATTTGTTTCGAGGTTCGAGCATACTTGCTCTACGTCCCCGCCTTCAACACTATGAAGGATTTCACTAAAACCGATCCCACCGGATCACTTGGTACCGCAACACCTACAAGCTCTTTGGACTCTCTAGTCCCTCTCTTGTTCCCGCAAGAACACACCGCAGGCTCACTAGCTCGCCGAGGCCGCACCTCAAACACCAAGTTCACACTAGAACCTGAAACAATACGAACACACACGTCCGCCTCCTCAAAGCAAAGAAGAAGTCTTTGGTGATCACAACACTTTGATCACCTAAAAACAACCTCACAATAACACTCCAATAGGATGAATATATAATGGATAGCTCAAGTGTTTGTGAGAAAAACAAGGATTGAATGTGTGGAGGAAACTAAAGAAATCACTTTGAAAACACTCTTGATAAGCTTCCCTTTTGATTGGAAATATTTGCTCTCAAATAAGTAGAGAAAAACTCTTAATAGAGTAGGAAAAACTATCTTTAAAACTCTCCAAAAATCTTAACTAAAACAGCCCCCAAAAGCCCCATTTTATAAGGCTCCCAAAAACTAGCCGTTGGGAGCCAGGATGACCTGTTGGTCGACCGCCCGGTCGACCGGCCAATGGTCAGATTTCTGACCGTTGAGCCAGCGATCGACCGGCCGGTCGACCGTGGCAAGGATACAGAG
Source organism: Agave tequilana (assembly GCA_038442645.1). Classification (NCBI taxonomy): domain Eukaryota; kingdom Viridiplantae; phylum Streptophyta; class Magnoliopsida; order Asparagales; family Asparagaceae; genus Agave; species Agave tequilana. The sequence goes on along the minus strand of JAVJIF010030499.1, from coordinate 173,620 downwards.
AGCTAAGCTCTCTGCCGGTCGACCGCCGGTCGACCGGGCCTTTTCCAGAGAGCAGCTACTCTCTGGCGGTCGACCGTGCGGTCGATCGGCCCATCTTGTGCACTTTTGTGCACGTTCGGTCGACCGGTCGGTCGACCGCCAGAGCCTGGCAGGACATTTTTAGGGATTTAAAAGTTGGTTTTTTCTCTAAAATAAAATCCCATAATTTACAAAAAATCTACAAAAATAGTTTCAGTGTAATACTTTGATAAACAAACATGTTTGAACAAAATCAAACATGTTACAAACATTTTGAACTATTTTTGTAACTTAGAAATTTTAGCTAAAAACAAAATCTGTATTTTTTCAAAATAGATTTTTCCAAAATTTCTCCAAATACAAAAACATGATATTTTAAACACTTTTAAAGCATGGTGTGTATGGATATGATCCTCTACACATAAATGATGAAATATCTATGTTTTTGACAATAAGCACTAAATATGGTTTTGGTTAAAGATATGTATACTTTGAATTCCAAAAACCAAAACGGTATTTTTCTAAAAGAAAAACTCTTTTATATTTTTCCAAGATAAAAATTCTTATAAAAAACACAACTAAATCAAGAGTGTGTGTGTATATGGTATATTTGAGCAATCCACCAACTATTCTATCCTTTACATTTTATCTAAAAATAAAATCTTAATAAAATAAACCTAGACACAAGTCTTCTTCTTGAAGTCTTCACTTGAAGTCTTCTTCTCCTCTTGACTTGGTCCAAACTTGATCCAACGAGCTAGACTCCTCTTGAGTACTTGATGTGGTCTTGATGCATAGGCTCTTGAATCAAACGTGCTAGCTCCAAAACTTTGACTTTAAATCCTTTGTTGAAGCTAAACACCAACTAAGATCTTGATCATAAATTTGAGACTAATTAAACACAAGATCATTAGTACTATAACTATATAAGTTGATCATCATCAAAACTAGAGTATGGGCCTTTGGGCCAACAATCTCCCCCTTTTTGATGATGACAAAACTCATGGAGTTATATATGCATGGATTAAAGTAAATCTTCAAAGAAGCTCCCCCTTAACTCATGCATAGCAATAAACAAATAAATATGCAATGAAATCTCATAAACATGTATGCAAATACAAGGAGATACACATGCATAAACAAGCATAAAACACATCGAATTCTTTTTCTCCTATTTGCAAAACAAAACAATATGCATAAACATAAATCCTTTTAAACATAAATCCTTCTCCCCCTTTATGAATAAAGTAAGGAAAACATGCATATATACCAAATACTTCTCCCCCTTTTTGTCAATCATCAACAAAGGGGTTAAAGTAAAAACAAAACAATGTTCTCCCCCTTTTTGTCAAAAACAAAAAAATAATAATAAGGGGTGAACTCAAATCAATCAATAATGGATATATGCGATATACATTCATGAAGAGGAAGACGCTAAGTTAACTTCCCTACATATATGCATTACATGAAGAAGGGATGACCAGCCCAAACTCACATAACGCATAATATGCAATGCATAAGAGGAGATGTGAAGCTCCCCCTACGTGTACCGCATACAGAAGAGTTGTCAAGCTCCTCAATATAAGATACACTCAACATGAATCTATATGTAGAAGAGATGTTAAGCTCCCCTTGCATATAGGCAATACACATCAAAACATTTTAATATTTCTTATTAAAACAAAATTTTTTGAATTTTCTCAATAAAACAAATTTTGAGATATCTTAGTAAATCAAATTTTAAGATACCAATTGTAAATAAACTTTACAAATTTTGAATTTTAATCCAAAAATAGAATCATATTAATACCAATTGAAATATATAGATATCAATTGAAGTCAATAGATACCAATTGAAGATTATTGCACATTTTTTATATCAATAAAAATACCAATTTTAAATAATGCATAAGCTTATTAAAATATCAATTGAGATACCAATTGAAAATAAAGTTTTAAATCAAGCTTAGCATAAACTTTGTGCTATAAATATGTAAACCAATTGTAAATCAAGCACAAGCAAATCATATATATGTATGAGAATGATAATACCAATAGAAATTGATATCAGTTGAAATTGAAAGCATACATATATAGAAAATATGAGTATATACAAAAAAAAATATCAATTGAAATGAAGTATATAACTCATAATCTACCACCCTTTTATGCACAAGGTAAAAGATTTTCAATAAGGATTGCATGGCATACTCGCCCATCCGTCCACCCATGAGGGGGTTGGTAGGGGTTTTCAAAAAAAATTTTAAAAATATTTTAGTATTGAAAATCACTACCAAATGAAGAATAATAACTAGTTAGAGTAATTTTTGAAAAACTAGTTAAAGATCCTTCAAAACATGAAACCAAGTTATATGTCTATCATGAAACATACTAAATACATAAGAATTGACACTTGAAATCTATAAGGCTCAAAATAATCATGAAACAAAGTCATGAATAAACAAATAAAGTGTGAGTACACAAAAATATGTAATTAGGATTTTCCATGAAGATAATCAATGAAGCTCAAAACAAGTATGAATCTTATTTTTATCAAAACATGAAAAACATGAAATTTATTTTCATAAAAAATAAACTTCTAGGTATATGTATGATTTATCCAAAACTAATAATATGCATACATATCCCAAACATAAAAGAGTCTATTAATAGTATTTGCATGAAGGCAAGAGACTCATGGGGTATACATGTATATTTATTAGATTTGAAAAAAAATACATATACATGAAGTAAAACATAAAAATAGGCAATTGAGGAAATCGTCAAAACTAGGCTATACATGTGCATATAGTGAGTACAAATGAACAATGAAGTGCAAACGGATATGAATTAAATGTTGCTCACTACTTGTACATGTATGGACACAAGTTTTGATAAAAAGTACATCTAAACTAGTATTTACCACATGAAGCGCAAAACATGAACATGCTAAAAATATCATACGTGAAAAAGCATGTAAATAAACTAGGAGTTTTAGAGATAGTTACCAACACATGAACTATACTCCAAATCTCCAAAACATGGTGGTCGTCCCACCAAACCTCCTTGATATCGGTGCATCAAAAGTATGTCCATCATGTCCATGTGCAACCACCACCAAGGTACCAACTCTCTCACGTTTTGTGAGAGCCTGCACCTACATCAAAAGCACATGGTGGGGATTTTGGTACCCATTTTCTTTTGGGTCCATGTGGGTTAGTTTTATAAGGAACCCAAATATTTTTGTTAGCAAAATTCATAGCATTTATCTTATCATAACAAAATCTTGCTAAATGACCTTTGCGGCCACAATGTGTACACTTGTACACTCTAGGATGCATATGTGTATGAGTGTGATCGTGGCGATGCAAAGTGTGCATATGCATGATGTGGGTGATGTGCATGAACATGGGGAACTTGTTTCTTTTGAAACAAGGATTCCAATTTTTTATGGTTAAATGCACATTTGCTCAAAGTTGAGCTCAAACAATCAATTTTATTTTTCAAATATTTAACTTCATTTTTATCAATGGTTGTGGCATGAAGAGCATGATCAACAATCTTTTTGTTTTTAGAAACATTTACTTTTTCTTTTTCAACCATTTTTCTTTTCAAAGAAGTGTTTTCATTTAAAGCAACTTCTTTTTGTTTTTCCACCAAAAAAATTTTATTTTTCAAAGCATTATTTCCTTCACACAAATCATTCAATTTAGAAAGCAAGGAAATATTTTCATTTTTCAAATTTTCATTTTCTTTTGAAAAATATTCCAATTTATCTTGTAAAGAATCTTTTTCTTTTAACATGCAATCAAATTTGTTTTTCATTTTCTTATTATACTTCTTAAACAATTCATAATTTTCTAAGAGTTGTTGACAAAATGATGCTAGTTCATTATAAGGCATATCAACATCCTCATCTAGCTCGGATTCGGTGTTTACCTCAAGGGGGTTATCCCCTTGGACCATGTAGCATATATTGAAAACGTCACTTCCAACATCCGAGTCACTCCCCGCATAGTATTGTTCTTGTTCGCAAAGGGAGATCAAAGAGTTCCATACTACAAAAGTCGAATCAAGATTAGCAACCCTAGATAAATAATCATAATTTAGGGTAGATCTTAAAGCATGTAGGGCTTTTACATTAGCCTCAATATTTTTGCCATTTAAACAATAAGAATCTTTAATAGTGGCAAAATAAACATGAATCCCTAAGGCTTTGAGGTACAAAGACATCTTAACCTTCCAAGTTTGGATGTTAAGAATGTCAAAAGTGGGAGGTGACATGAAATCCATGGTGTGTGTACAAATATTGTGATTAGCAATAAAATGAGGATCTTTAACTCTAGGTTGTTAGACCCAAATCAAGAGCACTTGGCTCTGATACCACTTGTAAACACCTAGAGGGGGTGAATAGGTGATGGCTAATCTAATGGTCAATTAATGTGGAATTAAAAACTTATTAATGCAAACTAAAACTTCTTAAACTAAACACCAAGTATAACACAAGAGTGTAGCCGGATTCCCTATGAAGGGCTCTGGAATAACTCCTCAAGATTCCTCTAAATAAGAGTTGAGGTGCCACGTTGGCTCTCTTGGTTGAATACTAGTGTTAGCAAATAATCCCCAAGCATATAACAATATGAGCATAAATATATATCATGCATATAAAGATAGAGACAATAATAGCATGCAACACATAAATAAGTGAGAGATAGAGAGAGCAATCGCAAACACGAGAGATTTGTTTCGAGGTTCGAGCACACTTGCTCTACGTCCCCGCCTTCAACACTATGAAGGACTTCCACTAAAATCGATCCCACCGGATCACTTGGTACCGCAACACTACAAGTTCTTTGGACTCTCTAGTCCCTCTCTTGTTCCCGCAAGAAGACACCGCAAGCTCACTAGCTCGCCGAGGTCGCACCTCAAACACCGAGTTCACACTAGAACCCGAAACAATGCGAACACACACATCTGCCTCCTCAAAGCAAAGAAGAAGTCTTTGGTGATCACAACACTTTGATCACCTAAAAACAATCTCACAATAACACTCCTATAGGATGAATATATCAATGGATAGTTCAAGTGTTTGTGAGAAAAACAAGGATTGAATGTGTGGAGGAAAACTAAAGAAATCACTTTGAAAACACTCTTGATAAACTTCCCTTTTAATTGGAAATATTTGCTCTTAAATAAGTGGAGAAAAACTCTTAATAGAGTAGGAAAAACTATCTTTAAAACTCTCCGAAAATCTTAACTAAAACAGTCCCCAAAAGCCCCATTTTATAGGGCTCCAAAAAACTAGCCGTTGGGAGCCAGGATGACCTGTCGGTCGACCGCCCGGTCGACCGGCCAACGGTCAGATTTCTGACCGTTGAGCCAGCGGTCGACCAGCGGGTCGACCGTGGCAAGGATACAGAGAGCTAAGCTCTCTGTCGATCGACTTCCCGGTCGACCGGGGCCTTTTCCAAAGAGCAGCTACTCTCTGGCAGTCGATGTGCGGTCAACCGGCCCATCCTGTGCACTTCTGTGCACGTCGATCGACCGTTCCGATCGACCGGCTCCTGGTCCGGTCAACCGGTCGGTCGACCGCCAGAGCCTGGCAGGACATTTTTAGGAATTTAAAAGTTTGTTTTTTCTCTAAAATAAAATCCCATAAATTTACAAAAAATCTACAAAAATAGTTTCAGTGTAATACTTTGATAAACAAACATGTTTGAGCAAAATCAAACACATGTTACAAACATTTTGAACTATTTTTGTAACTTAGAAATTTTGGCTAAAAACAAAATCTGTATTTTTCCAAAATAGATTTTTCCAAAACTTCTCCAAATACAAAAACAAGATATTTTAAACACTTTTAAAGCATGGTGTGTATGGATATGATCCTCTACACATAAATGATGAAATATCTATGTTTTTGACAATAAGCTCTACACATAATATTATATGAACCTCTTTTAGGCGTGAATACTTATGCTTTATTAGGCACAAATACCCAGCTTAATCAGAGGAAATTTTTTTCTCAACTTATCCAATCATCTTTCGCATAAATACTAAGGCTTGCTTAGGCCAAAGCACCTAGCTAATCCATAATTAGACTTGTTTTTTCTTTTTTTTTCTTTTTTTTTATAAGGCATAAGAATCTTTTTTTGAACCCTAAGTGTGTAAGTGTATGAAGTGTGCATATTTCATCAAGGTAAAGATCAAGACTAAATTACTTTGACAAATTTTCTTCCTAACCCTAAAAATTCAAACAAATAATCTTATTTTGACCAAGCATAAGAAATCCTAATTTGGATTTTCCTATTCCTTAAAATTAACTTAATTTCTTACCAAAAATATGTCAAAATAATATTTCTGTTTTCAAAAAGTTTTTAAAAGCAAACAAATTTTTTTCCCTCCCCCACACCTATTTCATGCATTGTCCTCAATGTATGAATTAATGCATAGATGCATGAGAAAGAAGAGAGGGAAGGAAATTTTACCTTAAGGTGGTAGTTCCGGTGGTGGTCTGATTGGTCCACGAAATGTGGCCCAATCAACTTTTCGTTGGTTCAGAGGAATCCACCAAAATTTCTTTAATATAACCCATTAGAATGATGTATCCATGAAGGATTTTTATTGAAAATTTAACCCCATCTAATTTCCAAATTCCATAAGTAATTTCGGAGTCAAATTTGTCAACCGTCTTGTCCCAGAATGGAGTATGAAATGATAGAATGATTGACTTGGACTCAGGAAGTATAGGAACTAATACCGACTCAGGAAAGTGACTTAAGTCAAGTAAAGGTTCAAGAGTCGAGATTGGTTCAAGAAGCGGTTCCAAGTCAAGAAAGTGAAGCTCAAGTCCACATTTATTTTCCAACAATGGAATATGACTTAATATTGGTGATTCAAGTTCAGGAATGATAGGTGAGGGAATCAAAACTGACTCTAAAATATTACTCAAGTTTGGTAACAAAACAGGACTCATATTGATTCAGAAAGTTGAACTGGATCATAGATTTGAGAATCTAGGTCACATATCTCATTGAGTTCAATATCAAAAAATGAGAACTTACCAATTTGTCAATAGGATTTTCAAAAGTGTAAAATTGGTCAAGTTCAATATGATCATCAAAAATGGGGGATTCAATTTCATGATGAATTGGCACAGGATTCAATATTGACTCAGGAAAAAGATTGAAATCAGGTGAAGACATCGGAGCCATTATTGAATCAAAAAGTAAATTGAATCACTAAGTTGAGATTCATGATCATATTCATTTTCAAGTTCGATTTCAGGAAAAGGATAACTTGCCAAACTGTCAATATTCTTTTCAAAATTTGGAGTTTGGGTAAGTTCAAATGATTGTTCTGAAATGGAACCTTGATTTCCAAAACAACCTGACTGATCGGCTCTAACAGAATGGTTAGTGACATCAGAACTGGTCAAACGATGGGAACGTAAAGATTGGACCATCATATCTATGTCACGATTACGAGCGTTTTGAGCCTGAGTCATGGCTTCAAGCATCTTTTCATAGTTGATAGGTTCATTGTTTTGATGAAAAAATGAAGTATTGTCTTGGAATTGGTGGTGAAATTGTGAGTCCATCAGATTTTGGGATTTGTGTTTGGACTCACGCATACTCATTTTCAAAATTGATAGTTTTCTATTTTGGACTGGTGGAACTGAGTATGAATCTTGGAAATATTGTGGACAAGGTGGAGAAGGAGGACAGTTGGTTAAAAATTGGACTCGGGGGAGGTGAAGCCCCACTGACTCTGTGAAGAGTTGAAATCATTATGGAAATTATGGTTATAAGATTGGGGACATGGGTTATATTGATTCGGATAAGACAAATCTGGCACACTAGGTTGGTTAATGTTATGATATGCCGGGTTGGTAATATACGAAAATGAAGTCGGTGTGTAATATGGATTATTATTGAAGTTGAAAAAATTATTATTATAAGCCATATCACACAATAGAATACAAAGAAAGAAAAACAAATAAGCAAACAAAAAAGAAAAAATTCTAACCTAAGTTAGGGTAGACCTATGACCTAGACGACTCCTAACTGGTTAGACCGTCCACGGGAGGTATAATACAGACTTTGACCACAAGCTAATCAGCCAGGTCAGGGCAAGATTGGTGGGAGGTTTTCCGTCAAAGACGTTCCTTAATTAAATAACCACCAATTTTCGGGCTTTCGGCCCTTAATCCCCTTCCTAGACACTGATTTGGCAGGAGTCAAATTCTAACACCTTTCCCCCTAAGGATAATCTCCTAATTGAGTCGAGATGTCCCTAGGGCCAACGTCTACTCATTTTTAGTTAGGCTTGGGTTAGTGAGTGCTTGGAATCTGATTTTTGGGCCAAGGAAGGGTGATTAAATCCCCACCTTATCTTGTTAATGGGTGGTGCCCTTAAGATCAGTTTGTGCAAGTGTACAAGATATGTAAATAAGATTCACTCAAATCTATGTAAATCAACCAAGAGATGAGTCCTATTCTAAATGCAATGCGAACGTACCTTGCTCCAGCACTTTTTAACAGTAAAAATAAATGAATTGAAAAGACACGTGCCTAAAATGCAAACGTCTAATCAATTTTTTTATCTTTTTCAACAAATGTTTTACTGTTGATTTATTAGCAGGCTTATGTGATGGCATATAAGAATTAAGATTTGCAGCAGCTATGTTTTTGCAAAGAAAGCAACCCTGTAAAAAACCTGTTTAGTAGTCAACTCATTTTTGCGGCGGATCCGCGGCTTTGGCCGAGAAAATGCGGCAAATCAGAGGGCACTTGGTCTCTGCTTTCTAGAGCAGAGGCCCAAGACCACTTATATATTACTGCAATCTTATTTTCCTGCTTTGCTTGCCCTATAACCTGCAACAGAGAAGAAAATTCGTTTTAGTTCTAAAAAATTTTCAATAAAAATCAGATTTCAATAAAAACCCTTACCCTCCCCGACAACGGCGCCAAAATTTTGATTGAAGCTTAACCTGCACACAAAATACAAAATTTCAGAACTTTTAATAAAAATGTGCAAGTGCTCAATTCTTACCGCTATAGCAAGTGGCTATGCGGGTCGTGATCCACAAGGAGGGTTTGCGATGGAAGCGTTCAAGGTTCTTTATTGAAATCTTTATGAAAAAAAAACGAATGTTCTTCTTTGTTTTTAAGAAATAAAAAGGAAAAAAGAATTATGTTAAAGTTAGAAAGAAAACGGTAGAATGAGAAAGTGGAAAAGAATGGGGAATGACTATTTATAAAGAAATGGGAAAAGAGAGATTTGGGAGATGTAGTGTTGGTGATTTAATTTACAGAAATAAAAGAAAAGAAATAAAAACAATTACTTACCTTCTTTTCACCAAAAGCTTACCTGAGTCTTTAGCGACGATGTTACCTTGAAGTGGAGGCAATCAGCGCATAGCCCATAAGAGTTGAGTATTGGTCTCTTCCACATTACATCATCAAGACAACTCAAGCATGAAATGATACAGAGAGAGACTCAATTCCATCGTCATGAGCTATCGGTGGCACTCGCAAAGGCAAGGCTCTTTCGATGCTTTTAGACTCACTTGGAAGACAATTGTACCAAAAGAAAAGTGAAGTAGAAAAGAAGAAGAAGAAGAAAACTAAAAAGAAGACATACAAAGAAAGAACATAGATTCGATTTCATAACGATCAAAGAAATGAAAGAAACCTTACACCGGTGTCACTCTCAGTTCAAGCTTCATTCTTGTTCTTCGATGAAAGTCTGATCTCTTCTGAATTACATAAATTAAAACTAAAATTACATGAAAAAGAGAAACAAAAACCTAAACTAAAAAATGGAAAACTAGTCTAAATCCTATCTCTGCATGGTCGTACCATTTTCAGTGTAAATACTGACTTTTTATAGGCAAAAACCCAACCTACAGGATCCTGGGGAGATCGGGGGAGCAAACGCTCCCCCTAACTCCTTAACCAAGCCGCAAACGCGGCTTTGGCCGCGTTTCCGCGGCCAGGGTGTGGCCAGGTGGCCACACCCTGTTGGTGGGTCTCCCCGGTTTCACGTGCTGCTTTTATCTTCAGTTGGTTTTCTCGTTTGAGTCCAGGATTGTGACGAAATGGCCTTTGATTCTTGGCTTTAACCGATCGATTCTGAGAGGATTCTTCTCAACCGGTTTTCAACCTCTTGATTTTGCCCTGATTTACTGAGTGTGAATTAATTCTGATTTAATTCAGAATTTGGTGGGCTTTTGGGCTCATTTCTCTTCATCTCCTTAAGGAATGGGCCTGCAAATAAATTAAACAATTAATTAGGACAATGCAGATTTTATTCTATAATAAGTATTGAAATATGATACTAAATATGCAACATTAGCGACCAATCACACCCCCATACCTATCTTTTGCTCGTCCTCGAGCAAAACAACTAAACTATACTAAGGATTATTAGACCACTTTCGCAGGTCACGCGATTGCACTGAGCATGTGCAACAAGCCGTTAAACCTCTAGGTTTCCCCTAGAGGACGAGTTTTGTCTCATGAGGGTTTTCAGCGGATTACACCCACAAAATCCATAAAGAAAGGAAACAAAGAGTTAGTATTTTCGAAAAGCATTTTGAAAGAGAAAAATATTTGAAATATAATTGTAAGATTTAAGCAATCTATAAGTTATAGGAAGACTGAATTTTTCATTCCTAAACTTAGTCTCTATTCAAAAATTTGTTATCAATCAAAGTAAGGAGTCAAATTGTGCTTCTCATCTAGTCTATTACTTTACCCTAAGTCATATGCGCCTTGTGACTGTGAAAATTTTGACTAAGGGTTCATTAACTCTAACTCTTATGCCTTATTTATTTATATATATTATTTTTTTTTGTGGTATTATTCCTTAGTTCTATTAGGCTTTCTAATCTGCCCATGTAATGAGCTTTTAATCGATGACTCCCAAACCAAACGGTCTTAGGGCACCGGTGAGAAAACACCCCAAGGACTTAAGGACTCGAGCTAACAAGCCACAAAACTAAGGATTTTATTATATGAACCTCTTTTAGGCGTGAATACTTATGCTTTATTAGGCACAAATACCCAGCTTAATCAGAGGAAATTTTTTTCTCAAACTTATCCAATCATCTTTCGCATAAATACTAAGGCTTGCTTAGGCCAAAGCACCTAGCTAATCCATAATTAGACTTGTTTATTTCTTTTTTTTTCTTTTTTCTTTTTTTTCTTTTTTTATAAGGGATAAGAATCTTTGTTTTTGAACCCTAAGTGTGTAAGTGTATGAAGTGTGCATATTTCATCAAGGTAAAGATCAAGACTAAATTACTTTGACAAATTTTCTTCCTAACCCTAAAAATCAAACAAATAATCTTATTTTGACCAAGCATAAGAAATCCTAATTTGGATTTTCCTATTCCTTAAAATTAACTTAATTTCTTACAAAAAATATGTCAAAATAATATTTCTGTTTTCAAAAAGTTTTTAAAAGCAAAGAATTTTTTTCCCTCCCCCACACCTATCTCATGCATTGTCCTCAATGTATGAATTAATGCATAGATGCATGAAAAAGAAGAGAGGGAAGGAAAATGTTACCTTAAGGTGGTGGTTCCAGTGGTGGTCTGATTGGTCCACGAAATGTGGCCCAATCAACTTTTCGTTGGGTTCGGAGGAACCCACCAAAATTTCTTTAATATAACCCATTAGAATGATGTATCCATGAAGGATTTTTATTGAAAATTTAACCCCATCTAATTTCCAAATTCCATAAGTAATTTCGGAGTCAAATTTGTCAACCGTCTTGTCCCAGAATGGAGTATGAAATGATAGAATGATTGACTTGGACTCAGGAAGTATAGGAACTAATACCGACTAGGAAAGTGACTTAAGTCAAGTAAAGGTTCAGGAGTCGAGATTGGTTCAAGAAGCGGGTCCAAGTCAAGAAAGTGAAGCTCAAGTCCACATTTATTTTCCAACAATGGAATGTGACTTAATGTTGGTGATTCAAGTTCAGGAATGATAGGTGAGGGAATCAAAACTGACTCTAAAATATTACTCAAGTTTGGTAACAAAACAGGAGTTAATTGATTCAGAAAGTTGAACTGGATCACAGATTTGAGAATCTAGGTCACATATCTCATTGAGTTCAATATCAAAAAAATGAGAACTTGCCAATTTGTCAATAGGATTTTTAAAAGTATAAAATTGGTCAAGTTCAATATGATCATCAAAAATGGGTGATTCAATTTCATGATGAATTGGCACAGGATTCAATGTTGACTCAGGAAAAAGATTGAAATCAGGTGAAGACACCGGAGTCATTATTGAATCAGGAAGTAAAATTGAATCACTAAGTTGAGATTCATGATCATATTCATTTTCAAGTTCGATTTCAGGAAAAGGATAACTTGCCAAAATGTCAATATTCTTTTCAAAATTTGGAGTTTGGGTAGGTTCAAATGATTTTCTGAAATGGAACCTTGATTTCCAAAACAACCTGACTCATCGGCTCTAACAGAATGGTTAGTGACATCAGAACTTGTCAAACGATGGGAACGTAAAGATTGGACCATCATATCTATGTCACGATTACGAGCGTTTTGAGCTGAGTCATGGCTTCAAGCATCTTTTCATAGTTTATAGGTTCATTGTTTTGATGAAAAGATGAAGTATTGTCTTAGAATTGGTGGTGAAATTGTGAGTCCATCAGATTTTGGGATTTGTGTTTGGACTCACGCATACTAATTTCCAAAATTGATAGTTTTCTATTTTGGACTGGTGGAACTGAGTATGAATCTTGGAAATATTGTGGACAAGGTGGAGAAGGAGGACAAGTTGGTTGAAAATTGGACTCGGGGGAGGTGAAGCCCCACTGACTCTGTGAAGAGTTGAAATCATTATGGAAATTATGGTTATAAGATTGGGGACATGGGTTATATTGATTCGGATAAGACCAATCCGGCACACTAGGTTGGTTAATGTTATGATATGCCGGGTTGGTAATATCCGAAAATGAAGTCGGTGTGTAATATGGATTATTATTGAAGTTGGAAAAATTATTATTATAAGCCATATCACACAATAGAATACAAAGAAAGAAAAACAAATAAGCAAACAAAAAAGAAAAAATTCTAACCTAAGTTAGGGTAGATCTATGACCAAGACGACTCCTAACTGGTTAGACCGTCCACGGGAGGTATAATACAGACTTTGACCACAAGCTAATCAGCCAGGTCAGGGCAAGATTGGTGGGAGGTTTTCCGTCAAAGACGTTCCTTAATTAAATAACCACCAATCTTCGGGCTTTCGGCCCTTAATCCCCTTCCTAGACACTGATTTGGCAGGAGTCAAATTTCAACACCTTTTCCCCTTAGGATAATCTCCTAATTGAGTCCGAGATGTCCCTAGGGCCAACGTCTACTCATTTTTAGTTAGGCTTGGGTTAGTGAGTGCTTGGAATCTGATTTTTGGGCCAAGGAAGGGTGATTAAATCCCCACCTTATCTTGTTAATGGGTGGTGCCCTTAAGATCAGTTTGTGCAAGTGTACAAGATATGTAAATAAGATTCACTCAAAGCTATGTAAATCAACCAAAGATGAGTCCTATTCTAAATGCAATGCGAACGTACTTGCTCCAGCACTTTTCAACAGTAAAAATAAATGAATTGAAAAGACACGTGCCTAAAATGCAAATGTCTAATCAATTTTTTTATCTTTTTCAACAAATGTTTTACTGTTGATTTATTAGCAGGCTTATGTGATGGCATATAAGAATTAAGATTTGCAGCAGCTATGTTTTTGTAAAGAAAGCAACCCTGCAAAAAACCTGTTTAGTAGTCAACTCCTTTTTGCCGCGGATCCGCGGCTTTGGCCGAGAAAATGCGGCAAATCAGAGGGCACTTGGTCTCTGCTTTCTAGAGCAGAGGCCCAAGACCACATATATGTTACTGCAATCTTATTTTCCTACTTTGCTTGCCCTATAACCTGCAACAGAGAAGAAAATTCGTTTTAGTTCTAAAAAATTTTCAATAAAAATCAGATTTCAATAAAAACCGTTACCCTCCCCGGCAACGGCGCCAAAATTTTGATTGAAGCTTAACTGCACACAAAATACGAAATTTTAAAACTTTTAATTAAAATGTGCAAGTGCTCAATTCTTACCGCTATAGCAAGTGGCTATGCGGGTCGTGATCCAAGGAGGGTTTGCGATGGAAGCGTTCAAGGTTCTTTATTGAAATCTTTATGAAAACAAAATGAATGTTCTTCTTTGTTTTTAAGAAATAAAAAAGGAAAAAAGAATTATGTTAAAGTTAGAAAGAAAACGGTAGAATGAGAAAGTGGAAAAGAATGGGGAATGACTATTTATAAAGAAATGGGAAAAGAGAGATTTGGGAGATGTAGTGTTGGTGATTTAATTTACAGAAATAAAAGAAAAGAAATAAAAACAATTACTTACCTTCTTTTCACCAAAAGCTTACCTTGAGTCTTTAGCGACGATGTTACCTTGAAGTGGAGGCAATCAGCGCATAGCCCATAAGAGTTGAGTATTGGTCTCTTTCACATTACATCATCAAGACAACTCAAGCATGAAATGATACAGAGAGAGACTCAATTCCATCGTCATGAGCTATCGGTGGCACTCGCAAAGGCAAGGCTCTTTCGATGCTTTTAGACTCACTTGGAAGACAATTGTACCAAAAAGAAAAGTGAAATAGAAAAGAAGAAGAAGAAGAAAACTAAAAAGAAGTACATACAAAGAAAGAACATAGATTCGATTTCATAACGATCAAAGAAATGAAAGAAACCTTACACCGGTGTCACTCTCAGCTCAATCTTCATTCTTGTTCTTCGATGAAAGTCTGATCTCCTCTGAATTAAATAAATTAAAACTAAAATTACATGAAAAGAGAAACAAAAACCTAAACTAAAAAATGGAAAACTAGTCTAAATCCTATCTCTGCATGGTCGTACCATTTTCAGTGCAAATACTGGCTTTTTATAGGCAAAAACCCAACCTACAGGATCCTGGGGAGATCGGGGGAGCAAACGCTCCCCCTAACTCCTTAACCAAGCCGCGGTAACGCGGCTTTGGCCTCGTTTCCCGCGGCCAGGGTGTGGCCAGGTGGCCACACCCTGTTGGTGGGTCTCCCCAGTTTCACGTGCTGCTTTTATCTTCAGTTGGTTTTCTCGTTTGAGTCCACGATTGTGACGAAATGGCCTTTGATTCTTGGCTTTAACCGATCGATTCTAAGAGGATTCTTCTCAACCGATTTTCAACCTCTTGATTTTGCCCTGATTTACTGAGTGCGAATTAATTCTGATTTAATTCAGAATTTGGTGGGCTTTTGGGCTCATTTCTCTTCATCTCCTTAAGGAATGGGCCTGCAAATAAATTAAACAATTAATTAGGATAATGCAGATTTTATTCTATAATAAGTATGGAAATATGATACTAAATATACAACATTAGCGACCAATCACCTGGCCTTCGTTTTTGGCGCGTGGATGAAGATAGGCTGTACTTCTCTTGCTTGGACCCCTCCTTTGCTGCTGCTGCTATTCTTTGTATGGCCCACCACCGCACCAGCGCCTTCTGAGCGCTTGGATCGAGGCAAAGGGAAGGGGTCCTGATTTTGGGCGCTACAAGCGCTTGCTACAGGCGCCGGGTATGGGCGACTGTGATTGGGGGCGCTTACAGAGCGCCCC
Source organism: Agave tequilana (assembly GCA_038442645.1). Taxonomy (NCBI): domain Eukaryota; kingdom Viridiplantae; phylum Streptophyta; class Magnoliopsida; order Asparagales; family Asparagaceae; genus Agave; species Agave tequilana. The sequence goes on along the minus strand of JAVJIF010030499.1, from coordinate 157,917 downwards.
TTCTTCTTCTTCTTCTTCTTTTTTTTTTAACGCGCATGTAGTGGAGACGCCATTATGAAGGGATAAGGAGAGACTTCGATGAATCCGCTGAGATGATAAATAATAACAGAGAGAACTTACAGAAAAAAAAGAGAGAGAGAGACAGCTTAAAAAATTAAGATCTGAAAATTTACGTACAGGAAAAGAAAATTTCCTCCTCGTCAAAACCCTAGCCTTGGCTATTTATAGACTTAGGGTTTGATTATTTTACATAAAAGTCCACAACATTTATTTAATTATACAGAAGAGCTATCAATGTCAAATTGCACTAAAACCCCTGAACTTTACAAAATTGCGTTTTTGTTCCGAGTAACTTCCAACTTCTCCGAATTGACTGTAGATTTATCTGGTGTTTGTTTTGAGCATGGTAGAGCAGCACTAGTGCCAAGCATCCATCTCGCCTTCAGTCTCCTGTTGCACATCTTACAGTCTCTAGAGTATGCTTTTGTGGTCCAGTTTCCTTTTGATAGCTCACTCTGCAAAACACCACTAAAAATACCCGAAGCACATTATTTATAGACAAATGATAGATAAATATGGGCATGAAAATGTGACAAAATCGTGCTGATCAAATACCTCCACACCTATCTTTTGCTAGTCCTCGAGCAAAACTAATAAAAAGAAAAAGAAAAACTAAACTATTCTAACTCACTTTCGTAGGAATCACTGTTGCACTTAGCATGTGCAACAAGCCGTTAAACCCCTAAGTTACCCCTAGAGGACGAGTTTTGTCTCGTGAGGGTTTTCAGTGAATTACACCCACAAAATCCAAGAAAGTTAAAGATTAAGAAATAAATAAAAGTAAAATAAGGATAATCGAAAATCAAGAAAAGAAAAACAATTTTTTTTTTTAGTTAACTAGCTAGCAAGATCATCAATTTCCATGAGTTTCATTTTCAAGTAAAACCTCAATTCAAGATATCATATTGGCTATAAAATAAACTTTCAAATCTAAAACTTTACACCACTTGTCCTAAGTTTCAGATCCTAGGTGCCCCGTGATCGTGATGTAGTTCTTAAGCTTGGAAATATTTAATTACAACTTTCATACTTTTTTTTTCTTTTTTTTTTTTTTTTTTTTTTCTTTTTTTTTAACTATCTTTCACCTAGATACCAAGGCTTCCTGAGGCCAAGGTACCTAACTAATTGATAATCAAAATTATTATATTTTTATAGTGTCTTATCCTATTAGGCTTTCTCAGCTACCCATATAGCGAGCTTTGGGCCAATGCTCCCAAACCAGATGATCTTAGGGCAATAAGTGTAAAAATACTCCTACGGACTTAATTACTCAAGCAACTGAGGCCACAAGATAAGACTTATTAATATTTATTTTACTATATAATAAATCTTTTTTTTTTAGTTGTAATCAATATCCCAAGCCTATAAACTAATAGTGTAAGTGCTGTTGGGTACATAATCAGTTAGACTAAGCTTAGATGGTATGTCCGTTTTAGATTCTAATCTTTATTTTAAGACTTTATAACTCTTTCATCTTGATCTTACCATTAAAATCCACTCATGGATACTAATCACTCACATACGAGATAGCTATCTGTAGAAACTTTTTAAATTTTTCACAGTTTTTTTTTCAAGACTCTAAATAAAGAAAGAAAAGAGAAATAAAGTGAAAACCCTAAAACTAAAACAAAACCAAAAAGACTCCTAAAATAAAGAAATATGTGAATCTTCCCCCCACACCTAAACTGTGCCATGTCCTCATGCATATACTTGAATACAGAGATAGAATGAATATAGCATATGATACATACATCCACATACGTGTAACAATCAAAAAATAAAGCATCCAATTCAAGCATACATGAGTGAAATGTATGAAATAAATATACTGAAATTAGAAGTACTCACAGTACACTGAAAAATCTAGTTGCAAAAGCAACCAAAATCACTTCATGTGTGTGTGCATCCCCGCTTATCCTGTAATCACTTATAATAATCTTGGCACCATGGTTAGAGAAAAAATACATAAAACAACTCTTTAAACATCAAAACTACATTGACTCAATTGACTAAAAGAGAAATATAAAGACTCACAGACTCAAAAGAAAAAAAATAAATAAAATTAAAATTAATATACAAATGTATAAAGTTACATCTTCCCTCACACCTGCCTTAAGCTATGACGGTTCCTCTCCCTTTATCGCTTTTCACTTTCGAGGTGGGTTCTCTTCAACGAGTTGACATGACTATTAGAACCCTTCATCATTTCAGCACAACCTCCGTCAAACTTGATTTTCATACTCCTCTTCCTTACCTTCTTTTTCTTCCGTTTTCTTCTTTTCAGCCAGTCATACAGAGGACTTACTCTCTTAACATAAGCACTCGGCCCCGTATCATTTTCATTTCCCTCATGTTTAACCAACTCAGCAATATCATTGTTAGAATCATCCTCGCATGCTCTACTATTATCTTTGGTGTCTTATCCCATCTCATTTTCTCATTATAGCTTGAGCAAGAGTTTTTGTTCTCACAGAACACACTTTCATTGTCGAACATCCACTCAGCTTGCTTGAAGTGGCTCATAGGATTTTTATTAATATGAATTCTAGACATGCCATGAATCATATTTATCTCAACTTCGCTAACCACAGGCTCTAGCTTAGGTGGCTCCTCCACAGGTGGATGAGACTGGGGTTCACACTCCTTAATGAAAGGTTCAAGATATGAGTCGAGACACTTAGAGTTTATTACTAGCTCTAATTCTTCAAATATCCTTATCTCTTCATTGTAAATATCTTCAAAACTCTGATCAGAGTAAGCTAAATGAGATTCACTAAGATCGTTGTTGATTTGAATTTCTTTTTGAGCTTCCTCATACATCTTGAATTCGTCATCAAAGATTTCTTCAAAACTTCAAAATATTTTCCCATAATCTTTCCTCCTGTAGTTATAATCACTATGATTGTTTTGCATGCCATGAATCATATTATCCTGATGAGCATTCAACGAGGGTTCAAATTCTAACTCAAATGGTTCTTCCTCAGGTAAACAAGGTCGGGGTATAGACACTGCACAACTTGGCTCAAGATACGATTCTCGCTATTGTAATGAAACCTGACTGATATGTTGGTTTATCTCATCAAACCAGCTTTCTACTTCATCAAAATCTGACTCCTGATCAATATACTTGATGTCAAATCCTTCATCTTCGAAATGTGCACTTGGTAACCCTTGGATCCAATTGACATCAAAAGGTTGGTCAGGGTGAACACTTGGTTGGTTCCCTAGGTTGAAAATATTAAGATCAATTATCATATTGCCAAAAGTGAGTTTCATCAACCCACTACGACAATTGATCAAAGCATTTGATGTTGCCAAGAAAGGTCGGCCAAGAATCACAGGAATTTGCCATCTCGGGTTTTCCACCGGTGCAGTTTCAAGGACGACAAAATCAACTGGAAAGATAATTCACTGACCTTAATTAGCACATCCGCAATCTCTCCTAATTGAACTTTAACTGACCTGTCAGCTAGTTGTAGAGTGACCTTTGTGGGCTTCAACTCACCCACCCCTAACTGCTTGTAAACCGAGTAAGGAAGCAAATTTACACTCGCCCCTAAGTCTAATAGTGCCTTGTCAATAACAGTTGTTCCAATTGTACAGGAAATAGTTGGACATCCAGGGTCCTTATATTTCACTGGAATGCTATTCTGGATTATTCCACTGATATTTGCTACTAGAAAGACCTTCTTCGGTGTTTGATGTGCTATCTTCTAAGTGCAAAAGTCCTTCAAAAATTTAGCATAGGATGGGACTTGTTCAATAGCGTCAAGAAGAGGAACATTCACTTTCACTTGCTTGAAGATGTCTAGAATCTTCTCCATCTGCGCCGTGTGATTCTTCGATTTTAATCGGTTAGGAAATGGAGCTGGTGGATCATAAGGAGGCTCAGTGATTTGCTCAATTTCTTTATCTTCAGACTGATCTGAGCTAGAAGATGATGGATTAGCCATGGGGAGAGAGGATTAGTTTGGTCAGCATCACCACCTGATTGTCAACTTTCTTTCCAATCGTAAGGTATGAATTGCATTGATTTGAGCATGACTGGACGAATTTGCTCTTGTATCTATGGGATTAATCTCAGGTTGGCTGAGAAAGGTCCCTCTTTCCCTTTCACTCATTTGAGACGACATCTTACTTATTTGCAGCGTGAGTTGTTGTATGGCTTGTTGTTTAGACTGCAACATCTGATTTGTCGAGTGCATATATGAGTTGAAGTTCTTCTCCATAGTGTTTAACTTTTGATCACTCCCAAATCCTGGTGGCGGCATTGATGGATTTGCATATGTTGGAGTGGACTGTGGTGCCACAAAGGCCGGTTGTTGTTGTTGTTGATACTGAAATGTGTTTGGCTTCGTGTACTGTGAACCACTTGGTTGGGAGGTGCTTGTTGCCCCTCCTTGATATCCTCCTCCTTGATCCATGAAAGGTTAGGGTGATTCTTTCACCCTGGATTGTATGTTGGTGCAAATGGATCATTCCTTTATCGCTGATAAGTGGCATTTAACTGTTGTCCCTGACTATTCATCAGTGGGTTTGGAAGGAATGGGCAATCTTCCATGACATGAGTTGGAGATTGACAGTTAAAGCAACTTGGTACAGAGGTCTGATTCACTTGATCGAACTGCTGAGGAGGAGTCCCCTTGCTTTCCAACACTTCAATCCTTCTCATCAGTGCGGCCATCTTTGCTTTAGCTGCAATGGAGTTTTCGATCGAATGTATGCCACTTCTCGATGTGGTGGTAGAGTTTGTGGTTGGTGGCTTCTCATTAAACCCTTCACACTGCATGGTTTTCTCTGCCATCTCTTTGAGGAATATCCATGCAGCGTCATCTGTCATCCTCATGAAGTCACCGTGGCTCATAGATTCAAGAAGGGTTTTCGAATTGTAATCGACACCCTCGTAGATTATTTGACAGAGACGCCACTTTTCTATGGCATGATGGGGACATTGAGCTAGAAGGTCCTTAAACCTTTCTATGTATCTCCAAAATGGTTCTTTGTCCCGTTGTCTGAATTGATTGATTTCAGATCGGATCCTTGCAGTCTTGTGCATTGGGAAAAACTTTTTCAGAAAGACTGCAACAAACTCTGCCCGTGTAGTAATTGAGTTTATTGTGAGGCTGTAAAGCCACTTTTTAGCATTGTCCCTGAGTGAGAAAGGGATGAACCTTAGTTTGACTCCATCTTCACTCAGCTGCCTAATTCTCATCATTGCGCACACCTCCTCAAACTCATTGATGAACATATATGCATCTTCAGATTCCAGTCCGGAGAATTTGGGGAGCATAGTGATGTATTGTGGCTTCAACTCGTAGTTGTTCTCAGTGGCTTCTGGCAATCTGATGCATGACGGGGGCGATGATCGAGGAGGGTAACATCGGTCCATGAGGACCATTGGTGGAACAGGGTCAGTCATCTTGATCTCGTTCGTATCTATGCTGACTAGACGTCCTTTTGAGTCGCGTTCCCAAGCTGACATATATCAGCGTAGGAATTGAGTTGGAATGTGTGATGTTTGGGTAGCACTAAATTTCTTTTTTTAATTATAATGATTTTTTATTTTTTTATTATTTTTTTTTAAATTTTTTTCGTAGACGTGCTAAGACTAAAGAGGACACCGGTCCCCAGCAACAGCGCCAAAAACTTGTTGGGGAGATTTCTCTCCTCGTTTTAAATAACCGCAAGTGCATGGTCGTTCGATGTAGCACTTGAGGGTCGATCCACAGGGAAGGTGTTTCTTGAATCCCAACACGAACTAAGCAAATTGGTTGAGAAAAATGATAAGTTGGTGTGAACTCAGTTAAAGAGAAGGGTCATGCACCTAGGGTAGAATCCTCTAGGCTAATTTTCATGTGGTGAATTTTATCTCTCGACTTAGTAATTGCACAATAATAACCTCTTGTCTCAATGATGTAAAATACCAGATTCTTAATCCTAAGCACAAGATATTAAATTTAATCAATATTCCATCAAAGTAACTGAAATAAAATAAATCAACAGATAGGAAAAACTCTAAGCATGGAATATGATTTGTTAAATATTTCTTGTCAAATTTATAAAAATCTAGTACTTTACTTTCATTGATTAAAGATTATTTAATGTGTTTTCATATTTTATATGAGAGACTAATATTCTACCACAATCGCCTAGCCTAGGTTCATCACCCTAAGCACATGAACTTAATTTAGTTGCACATCATAAAAGAGATCGCAAAATTAGTCTAAATGATAGAGACTAAAATATTACCCTAACAATTAATAATCAACTCTAACTATCCAAAAATAGTTAATAAACTAAGTTAAACTAATCGCTAATTAATTTAATTAAGCAAGAGTAATTAAAATGAAGGGAACAGATTACCAGTCTTGTTGTCCCTCGCGCACGCGAACCGAGAGAGAGGCCACACAACAGCTTGCGTGGACCCCCACTCAAAAAAAAACAGCCTCTTGGTTGTACTTTAGTTACAAGGTGAAAGAAAAATAGCCCTTGGCTGCTTCCCTTGTTGATCAAAGCAAATTGTTGATGAAAGCAAATGGGCCCCACACTCTCTTTTGCAAGGATGCTTCTTCATCTACATAAACAAAATATGATCCCTGGCCTTCGTTTTTGGCGTGTGGATGAAGATAGGCTGTACTTCTCTTGCTTGGACCCCTCCTCTGCTGCTGCTGCTGTTCTTTGTATGGCCCACCACTGCACTAGCGCCTTCTGAGCGCTTGGATCGAGGCAAAGGGAAGGGGGCCTGATTTTGGGCACTACAAGCGCTTGCTACAGGCGCCTGGGTATGGGCGACTGTGATTGGGGGCGCTTACAGAGCGCCCCTTCTTCTTCTTCTTCTTCTTCTTCTTCTTCTTTTTTTAACGCGCATGTAGTGGAGGAGCCATTCTGAAGGGAGAAGGAGAGACTTCGATGAATCCGCTGAGATGATAAATAATAACAGAGAGAACTTGCAGAAAAAAAGAGAGAGAGAGATGGCTTAAAAAATTAAGATCTGAAAATTTACGTACAGGAAAAGAAAAATTCCTCCTCCTCAAAAACCTAGCCTTGGCTATTTATAGACTTAGGGTTTTGATTATTTTACATAAAAGTCCACAACATTTATTTAATTATACAGAAGAGCTATCAATGTCAAATTGCACTAAAACCCCTGAACTTTACAAAATTGCGTTTTTGTTCCAAGTGACTTCCAACTTCTCCGAATTGATTGTAGATTTATCTGGTGTTTGTTTTGAGCATGGTAGAGCAGCACTAGTGCCAAGCATCCCATTCTCACTTTCAGTCTCTTGTTGCATATCTTACAGTCTCCAGAGCACGCTTTTGTCGTCCAGTTTTCTTTTGATTGCTCACTCTGCAAAACACCACTAAAAATACCCGAGCAGCATTATTTGTAGACAAATGATAGATAAATATGGGCATGAAAATGTGACAAAATCGTGTTGATCAGTGTGTGTGCATATGGTATACTTGAGCAATCCACCAACTATTCTATCCTTTACATTTTATCTAAAAACAAAATCTTAATAAAACAAACCTAGACACAAGTCTTCTTCTTAAAGTCTTCACTTGAAGTCTTCTTCTCCTCTTGACTTGGTCCAAACTTGATCTAACGAGCTAGACTCCTCTTGAGTACTTGATGTGGTCTTGATGCATAGGCTCTTGAATCAAACCGTGCTAGCTCCAAAACTTTGACTTTAAATCCTTTGTTGAAGCTAAACACCAACTAAGATCTTGATCATAAATCTGAGACTAACTAAACACAAGATCATTAGTACTATAACTACATGAGTTGATCATCATCAAAACTAGAGTGATGGGCCTTTGGGCCAACACACATTTCGTGGACCAATCAGACCACCACCGGAACCACCACCTTAAGGTAATATTTCTTCCCTTTCTTCTTTTTCATGCATCTATGCATTAATTCATACATTGAGGACAATGCATGAGATAGGTGTGGGGGAGGGTTCGAACATAACTTAGGTTTTTCCTTTTATTAAAAAAATTAACATTTTCTTTACTTTTAAAAACTTTTTGAAAATAGAAACAATATTTTGACATATTTTTTGTAAGAAATTGAGTCAATTTTAAGGAATAGGAAAATCAAAATTAGGATTTCTTATACTTGGTCAAAATAAGATTATTTGTTTGATTATTAGGGTTAGGAAGAAATTTGTCAAAGTAATTTAGTCTTGATCTTTACCTTAATGATGCACACTTGCACACTTAGGGCTCTAAAAAGAAGATTCTTATGCCTAAAAAAAATTTTTAAAGAAAAAGAAAAAAAATATAAAAGATAAACAAATATAATTATTGATTAGCTAGGTGCTTTGGCCTAAGCAAGCCTTAGTATTTATGTGAAAGTTGATTAGATAAGTTTGAGAAAAAAACATATAAAAATCCTCTGATTAAACTGGGTATTTGTGCCTAATAAAGCATAAGTATTCACGCCTAAAAGTGGTTCTTATAATAAAATCCTTAGTTTTGTGGCCTTATTTGCTCGAGTCCTTAAGTCCTTGGGGTGTTTTCTCACCCGGTGCCCTAAGACCGTTTGGTTTGGGAGTCATCGATTAAAGGCTCGTTACATGGACAGATTAGAAAGTCCAATAGAACTAAGGTAAATACCACCAATATATATATATATATATATATATATATATAAATAAGGCATAAGAGTTAGAGTCAAAGAACCCTTTGTCAAAGTTTTCATGGTCACAAGGTGCATATGACTTAGGGTAAAGTAATAGACTAGATGAGAAGTACAATTTGACTCCTTACTTTGATTGATAACAAATTTTTGAATAGAGACTAAGTTTAGGAATGAAAAATTCAGTTTTCCTATAACTTATAGATTACTTAAAACTTACAATAATATTTCAAATATTTTTCTTTCAAAATGTGTTTTTAAAATACTAACATTTTTCACTTTCTTTACGGGTTTTGTGGGTGTAATCAACTGAAAACCCTCACGAGATAAAACTCGTCCTCTAGGGATAACCTAGAGGTTTAACGGCTTGTTGCACAAGCTCAGTGCAATCGCGTGACCTGCGAAAGTGGTCTAATAATCTTTGGTTTAGTTTGTTGCTTTGCTCGAGGACGAGCAAAAGATAGGTGTGGGGGTGTGATTGCACACATTTATTGCATTATTCTTTATTACATTTCACATTTATCATGTAATAAATCTGCTAAATTTCTTGTCTGAAATGTCTATTTTGCAGAAGATAATCATGGGGAGAAAGAGGATAAAATCAAATAAATATCAGTTAAATTCAGATTTAACAAGATTTATTTAGTTAGAGGAGGATGATCCCAAATCCAGTTGGTTAAATTCAGTTTTTGGTGAATTAGGTGGTTAAAGCTAATGATCAACTGAGGATAACGTTAAATACAAAGTCCAAATCCAAAGGGATAAATGGATGAGAGAAGATCAATGGAAGAGATGAAGCAATTCTGACTCAGATTCTGGCTGGTTACATTTTAGTATTTGAATCATAATGTTCTCTACCAGAACTCAAATCTGATTATTCAAGATGATCCAGAAAGAGGACTTAAAGGGCTAGAACTCTTAAGTTGATTATTATTTCTAATTCTATCATTTGATAAGTGATATGTAGCAATCAATATGCCACTAAACTGCAGATCAGAACTGAATATCCACATCAAATCAAGTTTGGAGATAAGGGAAATTCAGAAATTGCCAGCTTACTTATCATCATATTCCTCTACCCTCTGCATTTCTCCTATAAATACCTGCACTCAAAGGCAAAAGGAACGACCATGCAGAGATAGGAGTTAGTCCAGTTTTTCATTCTTTATAGTGTAGGTTTTTGTTTTCTTTTTATTTTAATTTCTTTATAAGCTTAGGTTAGATTGAGATTCATGTAAGTAAGAGAGAGAGGCTTATGTTGAGAGTGACACCGATGTACCTCCTCCTTTCTTCCATCGTTTCTGCAAGCAATAAAAGGTAACTTTTTTTAATGTTTGTCTTCACTTTTATTTCCTTCTTCTTCTTTCTACTTTTTCTCTTTTGATTATGATGAGCATTCAAGTGAATCTAGAAGCATCAATATAACAATGTTTGTGTGAGTGCTAACGATGTTTCATGATGATGTTCTCCTCCTCAAGACTCCGTATCATTTCATTCTTGTTCGTCTTGATGATGTAGTGCGAAAGGGGACTGAGCTCGATCTTATAGCTTATGGTTGAACGCCTCTAATGTAAGGTAGAACATGCAAGGGTTCCAGGTAAATCATCATCCAAAGGAGGTAAGTATTTCTTTAATCTTTTCTTTCTTTTCTTTTATTTCTTTAGTTAAGATCACCAACACCAACAACACCCACTTCTTTTATCACACTTTTCAATTTCTTTGTACATATCCAATTCTGGTTTCTCCATCTTTTTAATCTACCATCTTCTTCCTAACTTAACTTTAACTCAAATTTTTCTTTTTCTTTTAAAGAACTAAAGAAGAACTTTAACCACACCTTGTAGCTTAAAAGAGAACTTACTAAAAAGCTTCTATCGCTAGTCCCTCCTTGTGGATCACAACCCGCATAGCCACTTGCTATTGCAGTAGAATTGAGCACCTTGCACTACTGTTTTAAAAGTTCTAAAATTCTGTGTTTTTGTACAGCTTTGACCTCAATCACTCCTCAAAGTCGATTCCTTCAACTTGAGTGTAGCCTTGGGCCACTAACCTAGCCTTATTCCTAACAACATTACCTGACTCATCCAACTTGTTCCTAAAAATCCACTTAGTACCAATTATTGGTCTATCATGGGGTCTAGGAACAAGATGCCAAACTTGGTTGCGCTCAAATTGATTAAGCTCTTCTTGCATAGCGAGCAACCAATATGAGTCACCCTCAGCTTCGAGGATGTTTTTGGGTTCAAAATGAGATTTGAATGCATAATGTCCACACAAATCATGGAGTTTGGAGCGAGTGGTTACCCCCTTCGATACATCACCTATGATGAGATCTTTGGGATGATTTGAGGCGTATCTCCAATCTTTAGGAAGTGGTTGTGATGGTTCCACTTCATCCTTTTGAACTTCACCATTAGGTTCTTACTTGTCTTCTTGGATGGGTGAGTCCTTCAAGGATATTTTCTCCATGTCCTCACCTAATGCGTCAATCTCTACAACATTCTCAACAATTACATTAGATTTCTCAAATTTAACATGCATAGATTCTTCAATAGTAAGAGATGATTTAATGAACACTCTATAAGCTTTGCTAGTACCAGAATAGCCAGCAAAGATTACTTCATAAGCCTTAGCATCAGATTTACCCAAATTATCTTTGGTGTTTAAAACAAAACACTTGCATCCAAAAACTTTAAAGTATGAAACATTTGGTTTTCTTAAATGATAAATTTCAAAAGAAGTTTTGGAAGTATTTTTACACAAATAAATTCGGTTGGATATATAGCATGCGGTGTTTACGGCCTCGGCCCATAAGTATTGAGGGAGCCCGTATTCACTTATCATAGTCCTAATCATTTCTTGAAGAGTTCTATTCTTCCGTTCAACTACTCCATTTTGTTGTGGAGTTCTAGGACATGACATTTCATGCTTAATTCCTTTTTCATCACAATAAATCATGAAGAGTTGGTTGACAAACTCACTACCTCTATCACTTCTTATACGTAAAATCGAAAATCCCTTTTCTTTTTCAACCCTTTTTTAAAAAATCTTGAAATACGAAAAAGTTTAATCTTTATGCTCCAAAAAGAAAACCCAAGTGAAATGAGAGAAATCATCGACTAAAATAAAAACATATCTATTTCCATTTAAGCTTTTAATTTTAGTTGGTCCAAAAAGATCCATGTAAATCAATTCTAATGATCTAGATGTCAAGATATCCTTGTTTGGTTTGAAGGAAGACTTGGTTTGTTTCCCAAGTTGGCACGCACCACAAATGCAGTCTTTTTCAAACTTCAAATAAGGAATACCCTTCACCAATTCCTTAGAATTTATTCTAGCAAGATGATCGAAAGAAGCATGGCCTAATCTTCTATGCCATAAACATGAAATCTTATCAAAAGAATTTAAACATTTTGTAGTGCAATCCAAATTAAGCATATCAATAATATAGACATTATTTTCACGAAATCCAGTGAGAATACATTCATTGGTTTTACAATCAAAAATTTTGCAAGAAGATTCATAGAAAATAACTTTGAGACCACGATCACATAGTTGACTAATACTAAGTAAATTATGTTTAAGCCTATCAATAAGAACTACATTTTCAATTAAAGGAGATGCACCAATCTTAATGGTACCTATACCGATGATGGTGCCCTTGGAGTCATCTCCGAAGGTGACGGTGCCACCTTCAACGTACCTCGATAGGGTTGCAAAATTGTTAATGTCCCGTGTCATATGCCTTGAGCAATCACTATCAAGGTACCACCGCTCCTTACGTCTTGGAGTCTTGGTGTGTACCTATATCAAATAATTTAAAGCTTGATTTTGGTACTCATATTTTCTTGGGTCCTAATGCATTAGTGTTTCGAATCCAAACATGATTATTGGTACTATTTATATGATCATAACAAAATTTAGCTAAATGGCCATTTCGGACACAATAAGTACATTTATAAATTCTTCCATATTTAAAAGCATAATGAGCATGTGGTTTATGAACATGTGATTTATGAGCATGAGATGTTTTTGCATGATTGACATGTGATGTGTTTGCATGATGAACATGTAGAGTTTTAGCATGAGATGTTTTATCATGTTTAGCATGAGGAGAATGCATATGCTTCTTTGAAAACATTTCTTCTAATTTAGTACTGTTAAAAGCACATTCTTTTAAAACATTTCCCAAATAATTTATTCTAGTTTTTAACACAGAAAACTCATTTTCATCAATTTTAGGATATTTTGCTTTGCAAGCAACTCTATAGGCATCAAAATCTCTTTTTGTTGAAATAAGAGTAGAAGATAATTCATCCTTTTCTTTTGAATAAATAGCAATTTGATTTTTAAGTATTTCATTTTCCTTTTTTAATTTTAAACAATCTTCCTTTTTAGAATCAAAACTTTCTGAAAGTTTAATGAAAGCATGTAATAACAATTCTTTGCTTATTTCACTATCATCATCATGAGGTTCGGTAGTTACCTTAGGTGTGTTTGCCATGAAACACACATTGGCCGTGTCGACTTCATCTTCGGATTCACTTTCCGAGTCCCAAGTGGCTTTGTACGCCTTCTTTTCAAACGGATTCTTTTGCTTCAAGGAGGTAGATATCTTTCTCTTGAAATCTGGATAATCAGCCATGATGTGTCCAGGTTTCCGACAGTTGTAGCATATGATCTTTTTCTCCTCCTTCCCTTCCCATCGCCTTCTATGGTTGAGCTTATTCTTGTGGTACATTCTTTTTACATTTTTCACAAGAAGAAATAGCTCTTCATCATCTTCTTCATCTTCTTCATCATCGTAGTTAGTAGAGGTAGACTTGAAAGTTATAAACTTTTTCTTTTGAGGCGCCGCTTCTTCTCTAGCCTTTTTCTCCATCTCATGAGTCTTAAGATTTCCAATAAAACTTATGAGCTCCATCTCGTCTTTGTCATTCAATTCCTTCAAGGTGGTAGTGGTAGCTTTTATTTCCCATGATGAAGGGAGAGCACGAATCACCTTACGCACCTTTTAGTCGTTGCTGATTTCATCACCTAGAGAAGCAAGAGCATTTGTGATTTTAGTAAACTTAGTGATCATATCATCAATAGATTCATTTTCTTGCATTTTAAAACTTTCATATCGGGAACGCAAGAGATCTATTTTAGCTCTCTTGACTTGTGATGTTCCCTCATGAGTGACCAATAAGTGTTGTCAAATCTCATAGGCGGACATGCAATGGATAACCCGTGTTAAGTCATCCTTATTCAATGCTAATAGTAGGGCATTTTGAGCCTTCGAATTAGCCTCAAATTTTTGGAAGTAAGATTGGACCAAGTGTCCTCCTCACTTTCGGGTTTACTAAAAGGCTTGGTCAAAATTTAGCAACTAGGCTACCTAGATATTGTAGAAAAATGTTCATCCTAACTTTCCATATGGGAAAGTTGAGTTCATCAAATTTGGGAGGGGTCTTAATGTTATCGGCCATCTTTACTAGTCTATGAATGAATATATGAAAATAGTGATTAGCAATTTATAGGATCTCTCTAAGAATGTGAAGCCAAAAACTAGAGTCCTAGCTCTGATACCAATTGAAATCACCTAGAGGGGGGGTGAATAGGTGATTATGCTAATCAATGCACAAATTAAAAATGAGATGATGCAACGATCACTCAAAGTAAGATTAGAAGCCGAATACCTCGTGAAAGGCTCTGAACTCCTTCCTCGTGATTCCTCTAAATAAGAGTTTGACGTGCGCAATGCAATCTTGTTATAAGAGTATAGATCGACAATATAAAAATGAATGAAAAGCAAGTAAATAACACAAGTAAACTAATCGCAAACACAGAGATTTGTTTCGAGGTTCGAGCACCCAGCTCTACGTCCCCGCCTTCACCCAGAAGGATTTTCGATCCACTAGAAATTCCACAAAGGATTACAACCACTAGGGAGTACCCCTAGTCCAGAGGTAGTGGAGCCACAAATACAATAATCACTTGGTGATCAAAAGACCACAAACTCTCTTTTGAAAAACTTTTCTTTACAAAACCCTAGAGAATAATGTATAGGATTGAAGCTCAAGGTTTGTAAGTGAAAAATAAAACAAAGTAGAAGAGAGTTTTGATTCAAAAACTTCAGAGAAAAATCAGAGATTAGAGCACAAAAACTGAGAATAAAAACTTCTTTCAAGAATACTCAAGCTTTGATTTCTTTTGGAAATGTTCTTGTGTCTCTCCTCAACCCCATCCACCCCTATTTATAGGATATAGGTAGGGATTAAAGGGTAAACAATAATTTTGACTAATCAGGAAAAATAAGACCCAAAACCAGCCTTAAACCTCGTTTGGAGAATAAAAACACGTTTTAAAACATGTTTAAAAAACTAGCCGTTTGGCTGATAATACACTCACGGTCGATCGGCCGGTCAATCGGTTTTCAAAATCTTTTGAATGTTGGCAGGCCCCGGTCGACCGCCCGATCGACCGTCCCAAATAGAGAGTTGGGTGCAGTTAGTCGGTCAACCGCTCGGTCGCCCGACATGGGGTCTGGTCGACCGGATAACGTGCACACATGCACGCACCCAACGGTCAGAACTGCGGTCGACCACTCGGTCAACCGTTCTGACCTGTAATAGACTCGGTCGATCGTCCGGTCGACCGCAACAGGTCAAAACAGAATTTAAAGGGAAATATTTTTGAAGATAAGTTTATTTTCAAAAATGATTTTTGTCAAGAATACAATAAACAGAGTTTGCAAAACTTGAAATAGGACTATTAAAGTATTTTACACAAGAGAAAAAAATAATTTTGAAAACACGTGCAATTTTGTGTGTGTGGGGAATTTGAGCTTCAACACTATATACTATTCTTTAACAAACTAACAAAAATAAAGTCTATATAGGAAGGTGTCTCTGAATCGCGTTTTCGAGCTAGAGCCTCCTCTCCTATGAAAGAGTCCTCTTGCGACATTAACCTTTCAATATGCTTTAAGCACCAATAATCTTGCAACATGCTTAAAGCCATTAAGACTTGTACAAACCAGAAATTCACTCTAGAATCTTTATTAGTACCAAATATCTTTTATATGTTTTGTTATCATCAAAACACGTATAAATGGTGAGTGTAACCTTTTGGGCCAACAGATTCTAGGGATGTCTCCTTATAGGTTAGTCTTTGAGAAGGCTTGCCACCTACCCGTTGAGTTAGAGCACTGGGCCTTATGGGCAATCAAGTAGTTAAATTTCGATTTGACTAAGGCCGGTGACCTTCAAAAATTACAAATTTTCAAATTAGAGGAGTTGAGAAATGAGGCCAATGAAAATGTTAAGATCACTAAAGATAGAGTTAAGATTTTTCATGATAAACACATCATAAGAAAAACTTTTGACCCTGGATAAAAAGTCTTACCCTACTATTCTAGGCTTAATCTTTTTTCAGAAAAATTAAAATCAAGATGGACTGGGCCATTCGTTGTCAAAATCGTGTTTCCACACGGTGCTATAGAGATAGTGACATCAAGAATGAAAATGACTTTAAGGTAAATGGTCAACGCCATAAACCTTTCTTAGAATTGGTGCCGGTAAATGAAACGGCTATGGGTCTTTTCAACTCAGTGTATCGGTAACTTTCCTCTTTTCCATTTTATTTCATGCATCTATACATTTTTTTCTTACATTGGGGACAATGCATGAGATAAATGTGGGGGAGGGCTCTAACATTACTAATATAACTAAAAAGAAGAAGAAGAAGAAAACAAAAAAAATATATATATATAGAAAAAAAACTTTTTGAAAGGAAAGAACAATATTTTGATATATTTTTTGTAAGAAATTAAGTTAATTTTAAGGAATAGAAAAATCATAATTAGGATTTCTTATACTTGGTCAAAATAAGATAACTTGTTTGATTTTCAGGGTTAGGAAGAAAATTGATGAAAATAATTTAGTCTTGATCATTACCTTGAAGAAATATGCACACTTTATACACTTACACACTTAGGGTTCAACGACAAAAAGTTCATATATATATATATATATATATATATATGCAAATCTAATTATTGATTAGGTAGGTGCTTTGGCCTAAGCAAGCCTTGGTATTTATGAAAAAGATAATTAGATAAGTTTAATATATATATATATATATATATATATATATATATATATATATATATATATATACATACATACATACATATCTCTGATTAAGCTGGGTAGTTGTGTCTCATGAAAGTATTCACGCCTAAAAGGGGTACATTTTATAAATAAAAACTCTTAGTTTCGTGGCCTTATTTGCTCGAGCGTTTAAGTCCTTGGGGTGTTTTCTCACCTGGTGCCCTAAGATTGTCCAGTCTGGGTGTCACCGACTAAAGCTCGTTACATGGGCAAATTAGAAAGCCTAATGGAATTGAGGAATAAATACCACCAAAAATAAATATAAATAAGGCATAGGAGTTAATGTTAAAAAACCCTTAGTCAAACTTCACGGTCAAGATGGTGCATATGACTCAGGATAAAGTAATAGACTAGATGAGAAATACAATTTGATTCCTTATTTGATTGATGACATGTTTTTGAATAGAGACTAAGTTTAGGAATGAAAAGTTTGATATTCCTATAACTTATAGATTACTTGAACTCTTCCAAACATACTTCAAATATTTTCTCCTTTCAAAATACTTTTCAAAAGTACTAACCATTTTTTCTCTTTATGGATTTTGTGAGTGCAATCCACTGAAAATCCTCATGAGACAAAACTCATCCTCTAGGGGTAACCTAGAGGTTTAACGGCTTGTTGCACATGCTCGGTGCAATCGAGTGACCTGCGAAAGTGGTCTAATAATTGATTAGGATTAGTTTTGATGTTTTGCTCGAGGGCGAGCAAAAGATAAGTGTGGGGGTGTGATCGGTCATATATATTGCATATTTATTATCACGGTATCATGTTTATTGTCCAAATAAATTATATTAACAAGTCCTATTTTTCTTTATAAAATGCAGGCCCATTGTTAAAGGAAAGGAAAGAGAAACGAGCCCAAAAACCCATCAAATTCTGATTTAATTAAGAATTAATTCAAAATTAGGAAATCAGGGCAGATCATGGCAAATCAGAGAGGTTGAAAATTGGTTAAAATGAATTTTCTCAAATCAAGTGGTTAAAGCTAAAGATCAAAGGCTGTTTCGTCAAGTCCTTGAGCTGAAACAGGAAAACCAGTAGGAGATAAAGTCAGAACACCAAACGAACGAGACCCACCAACCTGGTGTGGCCAGGTGGCCATACGAAGGCCGCGGAAATGCGGCTTTGGCCACGTTTCTACTGCTTGTTAAGCTTTATTGGGGGAGCATTTTCTCCCTTATCTTCATACGACCTCCCCCGTTTTGTTTTTGCCTATAAATACTGTATTTTTCAGAGAAAAAGGGACCGGAACTTAGTTTAAATTTTTCTCTTTATTTTTAAGGTTTAGGCTCTTTGTTAGATAGTATAGAAGTTGTATCTTTGTTTGTAGTTCAGTTCAAATACCAGTGAGAGAGAGGAATAGAGTGATTGTAATCTGAGGATTGAAGTGACATCAATAAAAGGATCAAGCTTTCTCTTCTTCCACTCCAATTCATGGATATGTCTTGCTTTATTTTCATGTATTGTTTTTCATCTTTCATGAGTAGCTAAATTCATTTTCTGGGCTCACTATTGTTCCTCTCTTTGATCCTCTTCTTTTTGCATGGTTTTGATGTAAAGATCCAATGGAATCATATGCATGCCTAAACTAAGCCTTTCTTCTTTAAAAGTGTTCTTGAAGGCACATGAGGATAGGTTTGGAATTCTAAACTTCTACTTCTTTTAAAACATATCTTGAATTTGTTTTTATTTCATACTTGAAAGACTTAATGATTTAACATTCAATTCAAGATGATTTCTTAAAGAACAGAGTTAACTTTTCCAAACTATCTTATTTGCTTTGCTTAAAACTTTCTAAACTCAAGCTTAGATTTTGCCTAGGATCAAGTTGAGGCATTAGAATTTCAAGAGAAGAACACATCATTGAGTAAGTGAGATAGTGAGCCTATATCTTCTTCTTATATTACAAACAACAAATCACTCTTCAAGCTTTTAAAAAAAAACACCTTTTCTAAGGCCTTCTCTAAGTTTGCAATTTTTCTTTTAATCATTTCATTCTCTTTTCAATTGATAAAAAAGAAAGACACCGACTCCATTCTTTGTTACTTAACAAAAATACCGAAAAGCTTCTATCGCATTCCTCCTCGTGGACACGACCTGTTAGCCCAAAGCTACGCGGCAATTCTTATCAGTTTCATTTCTCGATCAAAAATAATCTCCAATCTTAGTCTAAGGTTCTTGGACCTAGACAACTCCTAACTAGGCGATTATCCGGGGGGAGGTTGTTATATGAATCTGACCATAAGCTAATCAGCCAGGTAGGGGCAAAATACGGTGGGAGGTATCCATGCGTAAGCAACGTGCCTTAATTACGCAATACCATGGTATTTTCGAGGTTTAACCTCTAAATCCCCAACCGATTTCACAAGAGAATGAATTTTACAAGTTTCACCCTCGGTCAATCTTCTAATGAGTCTAGATGTCCCTTGGGCCAACGTCTATGAAGTTTTAAATTAGGCTTGGAATTGTGAGTGCTTTGAAAGATTATTTTTGGGGTAAGAAAGGGTAATGACTTCCCCACCTTATCTTGTTATTTAGGTGTTGCTTTTAAAATTGAATTTATGCAAGTATACAAGATACTCAGAACAAGATACACTCAAAACGGATAAATCAGCCAAGAAGTTGATCCTATTCTATATACAATGTTTATGTACCTTGCTCCAGCACTCTTCAACAGTAATTTAAATGAATCGTAAAGACACGTGCTCTAAATGTAAGGGTCTTAACAAATTTTTAGATTTGCAACAAGTTTTTTATTATTGGTTTATTAGCAGTATTCTGGCGATGACATACAAGAACAATAATGCTTGCAGAAAGCTAATTTTGCAAAGCCAGCAACCCTGCAAAAAATTGATGAGTATTTCACTCAAACTGTCGCAAAAAAGTGGCAAAGTCGTGTTTGCGTGGCAGATTTAAGGATACTTGGTCTCTGCTTTCAAGAGCAGAGGCCCAAGACCACTTATATGTTTCTGCTGCCCTTGATTTCTTGATCCCAGGACCTGTACACAGAAACATAGAAGAATCCTTTAGTCCAAAAAAACTGTCACCCCTCCCCGGCAACGACGCCAAAAATTTTGTCCGAGGGAAAACCATGCACAAAAAATGTATGATTTGGATTATGGAACGTGTGCTCAAGATGATACTACTATTTTCTCAAAATTATCATTATACCTAAGAAGCTAAACGAGTCATGTCCACAAGGAGGGGAAGCAATAGAAGCATGTGTTTGGTTGTATTTATTTTGGGAAATCTTTATTTGTTTCAAAGAATTTTTAAAGAAAATAAAAGAGAAGGAATGTTGGTTAATGGTATGTGAAAACAAAGTATAATGGTTGGCTTGTGGAAATGTAAAAAAAAATGAAATGCTAAGAAAGGAGTTATGAAGTAGTAGAAAACAAGCTCTGAAAAAGAAAAGAAAATGGTTTTGGGAAAACTACAAAATGAAAGAAGTGTTCTTAAAGAAAACAGAAAATGTAACAAGCTTTGAAAAGATGGTTTTTAGAAAAGAAACTTCGAGAGCAAAGTTTTGAAAAGAGGAAAAGTAGAGTTTGCTTTTTAGATGGTGAAAATGCATGCTTAACCTCCTACTAATTGATCCCACTAATTGATTAGTCTCTAAAACTGTATATTTCATACCACATCTTCACATTTATTTAATATTAAATTCACATTTATTTAATATTAAATTCTGCTAATAATACCTCTCTTGCATGTTTCTAGGTCCATGTGTGCAATGAAGAAGAAGACCCTAAATCACCATTTAATGGGTGATTAAAGGCCTATAATATAGTCATTGACTTGGAGAGCTGTTTTGTTAAAACCAGGGGCTGAAATTAGAAACCGGGCGCTGATGCTGACAGGGGACAGACGGGACAGTACGCGGCACGAAGAGCCGTGGAAACGCTGATTTTGCCGCGTTTCCGCGGCCGTACGGGCGCGGCCGCGCCCGTACTTTGGGCCAGGGTTTTCCCCCTGGCCCCCCTTTCTCCTGGTGCCTATAAATATCCCTTGGGGTTTCCAGATCAGATGATATGCAATGTTTTAGGGCAGTTTCATCTCCATTTTATAGTTTAGGGTAGTTTAGGTTAGTGTTCTTCTTCTTCCTCCTTTGTATTTTTTATTTCTTGTAAATTTTGTAATAAGAGAGAGAGAGTGGTACATGATTGGGAAGCAAGAGTGCTTGTAATAGAAGGTGACAATCTATGGAAGGTGCTCTCTTAACTTATCTTTGTTTTCTTCTCTAACTCCTTTTACATGTTTAGCTAATCTTTTCTCTCATGACAACTAACCACTAACTAGTCTAACTTCTTATTTGATAATCCTCATCAATCTAATAGCCTCTACTTGGCCTTACTCTTGCAAGATCCATTGATGGCTCATGATGATGGATCTAACACTCTAACATCTAAATCTCTAACAAGCTAATATTATTTTATTTCATGCTTGCTCTTATTGGGTTTTAATGATTTAAATGAAGCTTGCACTTGTTGGTTGAATTTGGATGTGAAAGTTAATATATGAGCCATACTTTGTAAAGCTCTTGAACCAAGGACTAGTGATGGCCAATGATACATGTGAGGCAACTATCACTAAGAGGTTAGCATGTTTGCGGAGTCATTAGTAGTTAGTAGCTATGGATTTTCTTTATCTTTTTACTTTGTTTTAGAAATATATCAAAAATCACAAATATCTTATCTTCTATGTTTCCCACTTCTTCGTATTTCACCGTACTCTTCTCTTCCCATTCTTTGTTTTCTTTTCTTTTTATTCTTTCAAATATTGAAGAACTTTTAACACACTCATGAATCAACTGGTAAAGTTTCTATCGCCTCCCATCCCTGTGGATTCAGCTCGTTTTAACCTCTATGCTAAAACGGAAGTATCGAGGAAGCCAAAGAGCACACACTTTAAATCTTAATTTCAAAACATATACTTTTTGTGCGCGATTTTTCCCGATCACTAATCGCTAACTCTCTTGATGATAGAGCCTCACAATGGATCTTTGGCCTTCACTATTCTTATATTTTGAGAACATGTCATGTGGAATTCATATAAAAGTTCTTCACCCATCATAACCTTGCGTTACATGGAAAAAAAAACTCGAATGTCACCCCATCAAGATCCATTATAAGGCGAGAATGGGGTGAATTATAAGTGCACAATCAGTATCAGCAAGGATGAATAGGTAATCTCTAACTCACCAAACAAAGCAAGGTTAGTACATCAATAGATCATCAAGAACATAGATCATCAAGAACATATAGTTAAGCATGAAATATGAGAATTAGCTTGCATGTTAGTGTGTTAGAGTTAGAACCCTTCATCATAAGCCATCCATAGCTCTTGCTTTTACAAGGCTCAGTGTGATGCTCATTGATTCATGTGGGTTAACAATCAAGTAGCTAGAGATTAGTGGATTAGTAGTTAGTTAGCCAT
Organism: Agave tequilana; assembly: GCA_038442645.1. Taxonomy (NCBI): domain Eukaryota; kingdom Viridiplantae; phylum Streptophyta; class Magnoliopsida; order Asparagales; family Asparagaceae; genus Agave; species Agave tequilana. Next base: position 135,620 of record JAVJIF010030499.1, on the reverse strand, counting down.
GCAAATAGAGAAGTTAGCTATTCATGGAAAGAAAAAGCAAGAAAGTAGTCATTCTACACTATTTACAAGGAAGAAGAAAAAAGCAAGTAAAAGAGCAATGAAAATAAAGGTAGAAGATGAAGCAATTATTGTATAGATTTGTCACTGATCCAATATAGAACTCTCACTCTCTCTCCCTCTAATTTTATGGACTAAAACAAAAGAAAAAAATTATAAAAGATTACTAAAAAATCCTAGAGATTACCCTAAACAAAATGCTCTCTCTGGTAACTCTTCGTACTGAGACCCAAGGGGTCTATTTATAGGCATAAAACACTAGGTACATGCAATCGCAGTTGATGAAAATGAAGCGCCAACGGCCCTGATACTTCGCAAAAATGTGACAAAAGTCGCGTTTTCATGGCTGTATTGCGGTTGTTAGGCTTGTGTCAGAGAGCACAGGCTGTCAGTGGCCAAGTATTCTTTAGAAGCTTCTCATTCTCTAGATATTTTCTCTGAATTGAGAGCAGGTTGGGCTTCAAGTTTGTGGGCTTCTTTAATTAACTTAAATAATTTGAAATAATTAGAATAATTGGGCTTCTTCCTCCTTTGGGCCATGGACCTGAAAATAGAGAGAAAAATCCATTAAAAATCAGATTTTTATTAATAATCAATGGAAAATGTGATATAAATGATGCAAAAATGAATACTAATCATCTAGAGCTAATAACAGCTTCGCCTGAAGTAAATACTAGCTTCGTCTAAAGCTTTCTTGTGACTTTGCCTGAGGAGCTGTGCTAACCTCGTGCGAAGCTAATTCCAGCTTCGCTTGAAGCTTTCTGCACCCCCTATAGGAGAGTTTGCCAGGTCAATATTTGACCTAGTCTTTAGTGGGCTAACCCTACTACTTTAGTGGGGTTAAAGCCAATTTAAGTGGGCAGTTACATCCGCCTACTTCGTCCCACATTAAGTGGAGATAACCAGGTCAAATGACCATTTTTAGGCTCGTGCGAGCTTGTCTAGCCTCGCACGAGGCTTGTACTTAGCTTTGCATAAGGCTTTTTAACCTCGCGCGAAGCTCAAAATAGCCTTTGGAGTGAGGCTAACTAACTGTTACCAGTCTTACTGAATTTTAGGGGCAGTCAAACTCCAACACAGCTTATAAATAGTTAGTTCTTAGGATGAGCTCAGGGCTGACTGGCGGGCAAAGAAAATCAAGGCATCAAGAAGCAAAAGCTAAAAGAGAGAAAAAGAGCTAACTCTCTTTCTTTCAAGAAATTCAGAGAACCATTTCTCTAAATTCAAGGTGTTAATACCCTAAGACCTTCCTCTCTCAAGGAATCTCTGGAACCAGACGAGAAAGAATTCCTTAAGACTCTATCGATCGCATTATCAATGGAATAAAGTGGTCACGCACTGACCAGACTTCTACCAGCATGCTTTCCCAGAATCTCAGAATGACACTTGTAATTTTCCTTTTTTAATTACTTGTAATTTTCTCTTCAAAATTTTGTAAGATTTCACGATATTGATTTTCAATGGAAAATAAGATGGTGATTTCACTGGGAGCCTGCTTCTCCACTATTAAGAATTAAGAACCGCAATGCGATATTGAGTCTACTGCAGAGACCCTGGTCATTCAGTTTGACCAAGAGAAGTTTGAACAATTCTCTTTGAGGGTAGCACAAGTCCCCCACATCTGCTCAAGCACAGGAAGGTCAATGTAGCCAGAGCCCCTCTAGATACCTCTTGAAAGCAAGTCTTTGTTGAGACTAATGAGGTTCTCTATGAACCTATCATAGCCTCACGCGAGGGTAAACAGGCTCTATGTGGGCCTATCATAGTTTCAACATAGACTAATTTATCCCTGCGCTAACGTGTTAACATTACGCGCAAGGCTATAAAGATTCCTAATAAACCTAAAACAACCTCTTTGAAGGCTATATGGGTTGTAAAATCCATAGTCCCTTCTCTCGACTCAACTTCATGTGAAGCTATAATAGTCTCTGGTCAGAAGACTATCTCAGCTCCTTGCAGAGCTAAGCCTCGCCTGTCCTGCGAGACTAAGGCAAAAACACTTTGTGCTAACAGCGAGGCTACTGCAGCCTCGCTTACATCAACAACACTGTTAGGCAGTGCTAAGTGACCGCACATGAAGCTAAGACCGGAGCACCTCTGTGTGCTAATAGCATTGTTAATTCAGCGTCACTCTCATTAATAGCACCAAGTACTAAGAATCTCTGCCGCGAGACTAGAGACAAAGCATCAGATGCTAAGGATCTTAGCGTGAGGCTAGAGATAAAGCATCACTGGGTGCTAATAGTGAGCTTATTATAGTCTCGCTTTAAGGAAAATCTCAACACAATAAAGCTAAGTTCGCCTCCAAAGGTAGAGCTAAAACCGTAGCTTCACCTTGCAAAGTGTTCGAAGGGAGAAAATCGATGAGCAAGAGTTTAGAGTAAACCGTTTCAGTCCTTGTGTCGATGTTCAAACTCCGAATATGTATGTAGCAAAAGGTATAACGGGTCGTATCCACAGGGAGGGCGTGCGATGGAAGCTTTACAGTTCTTTATGTTTTAGTTTTTGGGAAGAAAACAAAGGTTCTTCTTTGTTCAAGAATTTGAAAAGAAAACAAAGTGAAAAGAAAATGATGAATCTTGTGATGTTAAGAAAAGGGAAGTAGAAGGAAGAAAGGTAGAATGAAAACGGTGAACTTGGAAAAGTAAAAGAGAAGAATGGATCTTTTAAGAAAAAGAAAGTTTTAAAAAAAGAGTTTTAATTCGATGGAAAGAAAACCATGACTAACTAACACTCTACACTACTAACTTATTAATCTCATTGTGTGACTTGTACCTCATGTAGATTCATTGGCAATTGTCCGTCTTACTTTGTCAAGTCAATAAGTTATCCCAAATTGTCGAGATGTTCTCATCTTAGCTTGGTTAGGTGTCCTTGGATCATTGGCTCCCAATAGGTTCACAAAGAACTAAGGAATTCACAATTTAGATATGCTTAACAAGAATATAAGGTTCATTAGATCATCAAAGCCATAGTTAGCAAGTATGAAATAAGAAGATAGTACAAGAAGTGTTAGCATACTAAAGTGATCAAATAATCATGTCCCATTAAGGCTCTTGTAAAAGAAATAAGGCTCTAAATAAGGTACACATGAATCATATGGAGGGGATAACAAAGCCTTCACTAAGATTAGAAACAATACTCATCTTCATTGGGAATTAAGATACATGTTAAATACAAGACTAGAAATATAAACATCCAATGAGTCATATGAGTTAGCATCGCCCAAGAGTTAGTAGTTAGTAATGTTAGAGGTTAGTTAGTCATGTTAGGAGATTAGTTATCTAGGAAAAGAAAAGAAAGGAAGAAGAAAGTAAAATAAAGTGCAAGAAAATAAACAGCTTGAAAGAAAATGGCAAGAAATTAAAAGTGCCAAAAAATTAGAGGAGGGAGAATGTAAGCTTTGTATTTGAATGTCACTCTTCAATTACAGAGACCTCACACTCACTCTCTTTTTTGGGTCTAAAAAGAGTAATGAAAAATATACAAGAGAACTAAAGAGAAAACTAAAGAAATCCTAAAACTCTCTCCTAAATGATGGTTATCCTCTCTCTTCTCTATGCAGAAGCCCTGGGGGTATTTATATAGACCTTAGGAGCTAATCGTTACCAATCGTAGCCGTAGGATCAATCGCCCCATCAACGATCATAGATTTACTGTGAAAACGCTGCTCGCGAAAACGCAGCCAGAGCTGCGTTTTAGTGGCAGAATCTAGGCCGTTATGCCAGCGATCGCTCTGACATTCTGTTACTGCCCAGGTGCCCAGTTGGAGCTTCTAGACCATGTGAATATTCTCTGGTTCATTACAGGTTTGGGCTTCTTAGATTTGAGCTCTTTTAAACTCCTTTAAATCCTTGAATAAACTTAGATTTGGGCCTTCTTCTCCATTAAAGAGTTGACCTTAAAAATAAAAGAAGTAACCATTAAAAAGCATATTTTTATTAATAAAATGCATGGTAATGTGATATAAAATGATGCAAAATGAAACACTAATCACACCCCCATACCTAACTTTTGCTTGTCCTCGAGCAAAATAAGCAAAGAAAAGAAAAAAAAATCATAACTACATTATTACACCACTTTCGTCGGTGACACGATTGCACTGAGCATGTGCAATAAGCTGTTAAACCTCTAGGTTACCCTGGAGGAGGAGTGTTATCTCCTGAGGGTTTTCAGCCGATTGCACCCACAAAATCCAAAAGAAAAAATGTTAGTGATTTTTTTTCAAAAAGAAGAAAGGAAGAAAGTTTGTGATCCATTTTCGTAAGAATTTAGGTGATCTTTCAGTTTTAGGTTACCCCAAACTTTCCTTCTTATTATAAGTCTCTATTTGAAGTTTTGTCTTTAACTTAGGTTAAGTTTCAAAAAGAGAGAGAGCACCAGATTTTGTCTCAAGCCTAATATATATACATTTATATGTATGAGGAATTGTTCTTAGACTATGGTACATTTATTTATATTTTATTATCATCATGTTATATATATATATATACACACACTTATTTGTTTCCTTAGCTTCATTAGGCTTTTTAATTTACCCATGTAGCGAGCCTTTTACCGATGACTCCCAGACCAGATGGTCTTTAGGGAACCAGATAAGGATACATCCCTAAGGTTCAAGGACTCGAGTAAACTAGGCCATGAATGCTAAGGACTTAACCACCTTTAGGCGTGACTGGTTATGCTTCTTAAGGAACTAACCAGCTTAATTGGTGATTAAGTTTTTATTAATTTCTAACACATATATTTTTCTTTTTTTCTTTATATATTTTTTATTATATATATATATATAAATAAATAAAGGACTAAGTCTTTAATTAATCTCTCAACATGTAAATGTATATAATGCTTAGAAAAAATTCAAAATCTAACTATCTTTCCATTATTTTCTTTCTTAGCCTAAAAATCCAACAATTCTTCTTATTTTAACTTATATCAAGAAATTCTAGTTTAGAGTTTTTCTAATTCCTAAGATTAAGTCTCTTTTAAAAATGGATCACAAAAAAAAATTTAATATATTTTTTGTCCTTTTTTGACTTTTTTTTTTATATATATAAGAAAATCAAAATCTAAGAAAATCCTAGAAAATAAAAATCTAAGTTAGTTCAAAAAATCAAAAAAAATTCCTAAAAAAATGAAAAATCTATGTTAGTATCCACCCACATACCTATCTCATGCATTGTCCCCAATGTATGCAAAAAAAATACATGCATGAAATAGGTAAAGAAAAGATATCACCCCCTCCTTCGGCTTGGACCAACTGTGGCACTTGGACCGGCCGGCTGCGACCTCCGCAAACCCTCCTCTATACGATCCAGGCGAGTGGTCTGCTCCTCCATCTATTTTCTCAGCCTAATTTGCCCCTTAAAAATTTTCTTCATGCCTCTCCGTATGGTAGACATGAAAGCTCTAGAATCAGTGGGTGGGGGCAGCACAAAAGGCAGGATCATTATCCTCCTTCAAGAGTTCCTCAGAAGAGGCCTCTGCTTGGGCATCTTCAGGTCAGACACTAGGGGTTCAAACAGCACGTGGACAACTATTGTATGCGCGCGTTGTCCGTTCTTGTGCAACAAATACTCTATCATAAGAATCAAAGACATTATCCGGTAAGAAATTCTTACACAGATGAGTCACCAATACAAGATGTGAATATTTGGCACCTCGTGTGCGTGTGGAGTTGGTGATGAGACAGTTAAAGATGATAGTGTTTAAGCAAACTGTGTGCTACTTGGTCATTAGATTGTGGATAATCTGTAGCACTGGCCTATTGAAAGAAGTGGTGTGGTCAAGGCCAAGAATGTTGTGTTAGATCTAGCGTCTAACGCAATATACATTCCTAAAAGAGGTACTGGCTTTGAGCCCTCTATCTTGTTTAATGCCGCGAGCTCCCATAATGATCATGTGCTCAATTAAAGGAAGGGAGTCGCTATGGTGTGAATTGCTGGGGACCTGCGTGTAGTCCTCTAACATGTCAATGGAGACAATGATATCCCCAGTCGCCAGGTGTACAATAAATGGATGGGTGTCAAGATCAATTGTGGCTTGGTCAAGATTAGCATAAAATAGCTTAACAAGCTCTGGGCAATAAGTAGGCTTCATATTCAGAATTATCATACACCAAGATATACCAATTTCATTCTATATTCCTATCAAGGAATACATGGCCATATCCATTAACATCACTAAGTATCCTAGGAAAATCTTTCTCAGCAAATATAGTGGGTGCCATGAATTAAAATTCGGAGGAGAAGAGAGATATTCGCAAACCTCCCCCGGAATACGTGGGGGGAAACAAAGATCGGATTGCACAGAGCAATCTACTCAGTGATCTGCAAATCGTGTTGTAGATCTGAGATCTACAAGAGGAATCGACCACTAGAAAATTTGGTGGCACGCAGAACTCCACAAGATCGCCACAGATCCGCGGCTTTGGCTGAGAAAACGTGGCAGAAACAGGGAGGCAGGGGCTGGAAAATTTTCTGTGACGGCGCGCTCGTCTCCCTTCTCAGATCGGCTCTCAGATTTTAGGTTAAGGAACAGGGCGGGGTTGGAGAGAATTTATAGAAGCCTGAGAAGGGTGTGTTACCTTATTTGCCCTAGGTAAAAATGTAATTTAATTACCTAGGGTTTATTTCTGGTTTTTATTGGTTAAAATGGGTATATATAGGGGAGAAAACCTAGGTGCCATTTAGCACTTAAGTCCTATATATTTGTATTTTGTTTTCTTGCTTTTATTTCTTTTTTCTTATTATTATTTTTTTATTTTATTTATTTTTTTACTAATATTTTATTATATATATTTTATTTATAAAATGTACAAGACAGGTCCCAAAGGATTTACAATGAATACCAAGGAAAATTGAAGTAGAGCCCTGTCACGTGTAGACTGGGTGCCAAGGCCCAGTTCAAGAATCTCCTGTGACTCTGGCTCAGTGGTGTAGAATGATTTTAGTCTTTGGCTATTGACTTTGAAAATGCTACCATTCTTGGGATCTGAGATCTCAATAGCAACATAAGGGAAAACGGTGTGTACAAGATACGGTCCCGACCACCTGGTCTTCAATTTACCATGGAAAAGGTAGAGTCTGGAGTTGTATAACAGAACTATTTGTCCGGGGACAAAATTATTCTGATTTATGGATCTGTCATGGAAGAATTTCATTCTGTATTTAGAAATCTTAGCATTATCGTAAGCTTTATTTCGTATCTCTTCCAGCTCAGAAATCTGCAACTTTCTCAAGTCACCGGCTTTCTTTAGGTCAAAATTCAGCAGTTTAATTGTCCACAACGCATGGTGCTCAAGCTCCACGGGCAAATGGCATGGTTTTCTGATTGGTAGTGAAAAGTGCATTTTTATCATAACATTTACCATCACATTTTCATATTTATTCATATAATTCTGCACATTTATTAATATTTTGTAATTTATTGTGTGCAGGCCTCGAATTATTATTTTAATAATAAATAAAGCTTAAAGAGCCCAAAAGCCCAGATCCAAGCCTACATTTAAAGCCCAAGTGCAAAAGTGCAAATATCAATTGTCAAAGTGCAAATACACAAGGGCTAAAGTTGCAATTATTAAAGATGAGGGAAGGATAGAATTCTACCCAACCCTAAACTCTTGCAGGATGAGCATAATAGCCAAAGATAAGAAGGAAATTCGTGGATAAAAGATTTGGGATAATTGAGATCAAGGTAACTTGATTTCTAAGTTATCTCGAAATCCCAAGATGAAGAGCCAGGATCACACTTCCAGAAGCAAACGCCCAGATGAACGGATCGGGAGAGGCCATGCGCCAAAGCGCGTGGCCAGAAGAGCCAGTTTTGCCGCAAAATTGCGGCAAAAACCAGGATTTTGCGGCAATTTAGATGAGATCAGTTTCCAGTTTTTGTGGGCAGGTTTATCCAGGACTTTTCAGCCTTCTGCACCTATAAATACCCCTGCAGTGCAACGTACAGAGTCGTCCAGCATCCAGCAAAGGGCCAAAAGCTAGGGTTTTTAGGTTTTTCTTCTTCTATGTTAGATTTTATTTCCTCCATTGTAAATTTCTATTTTCTTTTTGTAAAAACTGAGAGGAGATGATGTATTCATGGAGGAAGGGATCTACTTGTACTGATGGTGACAGTCGGTGTAAGTTCTATTTTTCCACCATTGTTTAATAATCAAATCGAGGTTTGCTTTTATTTTTGTATTGTTTTATTTCTTTTCTTCTTATTTGATCTTGTGTATCTCAGTATTTACTTCCTTCTATTTCTTTCTCTAATGTCTTGCCCACCATGAGATCCAACTGCTTCGAGAATACCTAGCCGAGGAAGGAACCTTGATGGCCTATGGCGATGAACAGGTCTTCATAGCTTGTTTTTCATTTCATAGAGTAGATTAAGAAGGCGGACGATCCTATAAGCCATTCTTGTACGCCTTCCAAGAAAAGGTAAATCATCGCAACGGTTCAAACGGTAAGCAGATTAAAGAGGTAAGTTTTCTTTTCTTTTCTTTTCTTTTCTGTAGATTAAATCACAACTTCTCCCAATTCTTTATTTGCCGACCCATTGTAAATACCACTTCCTTTCTAACTTAACTAATAAAAATAAAAACTTTAGAGAAACTTGCTTAACGCTTCCATCGCAGTCCCTCCCTGAGGATCACGACCCGCATAGCCCTGCTACCGCGGATTAGAATTGAGACTTGCACATCATATTCTTAAAACTAAAATATTATATTTTGTGTGCAGGAAATCTCAATCAACAAATTGGCGCCGTTGCCGGGGAGGGACGGTAAGTTTTTATCTCTAAAAAAAAATTAACTATTCTTTTATTCTTTTCTGTTTGCAGGTTTGGAGAACAGGAATCAGAAAAACAGCAGCAGCAGTGGACATACAGCTACTCTGTGCCTCTGCCCTCGAAGGCAGAGCACCAGAGTCTACTGTAGTGCCGCGGATCCGCGGCCATAGCCGCAGAAACGCGGCCTCAGTAGTGAATTACTGACTGCAGTTTTTTGCAGGTTGCTTCAAATTAAAAATACTGCTTTCTGCTCTGTTCTGATTTGTTCTGTGATATACCTGTATACTGCTAATTAATTCAACAGTAAATTATTTGTTGTTAAAAAATAAAAATTGATTAGACGTTTGCATATTAGGCACGTGTCTTTTTAATTACTTTATTTTTACTGTTGAAGAGTGCTGGAGCAAGGTACGTACGCATTGCATGTAGAATAGGAGTCATCTCTTGGTTGATTTTCTGCTTTGAGTGAATCTTATCTATTTATCTTGTACACTTGCACTAATTCATCTTAAGGGCATAACCCATTAACAAGATAAGGTAGGGATTTCATCACCCTTCCTTAGCCCAAAAATCATATCCCAAGCACTCACTAACCCAAGCCTAACTAAAAAAGAGTAGACGTTGGCCCTAGGGACATCTCGGACTCAATAGGAGATTATCCTAAGGGGGAACAGTGCTGGAAGTTGACTCTTGCCAAATCAGTGTCTAGGAAAAGGATTGAGGGCCGAAAGCCCAAAGATTGGTGGTTATTTAATTAAGGAACGTCTTTGACGGAAAACCTCCCACCACTCTTGCCCTGACCTGGCTGATTAACTCGTGGTCAAAATCTGCACCCGACCTCCCGTGGACAGTCTAACTAGTTAGGAGTCGTCTAGGTCATAGGTCTACCCTAACTTAGGATAGAATTTTTTTCTTTTTGTTTGTTTATTTGTTTGTTTGTTTGTGTTGGTGTGATATGGCATATAATAATAATTTTTCCAACTTTAATCCATATTACACACCTAACTATTTTTCGGATATTACCAACCCGGCATATCATAATTTTGACCAATCTAGTGTGCCGGAATGGTCTTATCCGAATAATTATAACCCATACCCCCCATCTTATGACCATGATTTTCATACTTTCAACTCGTCACAGAGTTCATGGGGTTTCGAGTCCCCCGAGTCCAATTTACAACCGACTTGTCCTCAGTCTCCACCCAGTCCACATTCTTTCAATGAGTCATACTTAGATCCACCCAGTCAGAATAGACTACCATCTATCGGGGAAATGATAAGTATGCATGAGTCCAAGCAACAATTACCATCAATCGGAGAAATGATTATGCGTGAGTCAACCGACTCACAATTTCATCACGATTACACTTCATCCTTTCAAGTCCAATCACAACATGATGCACCTATCAACTATGAAGGGATGCTTGCAGCCATGACTCAGGCTAGATTAGCCCGTGATCGTGATATAGATATGATGGTTCAATCTTTACGTTCTCACCGTTCGGCCATTTCTGATATCACTGACCACTCTCGTAGAGCCAACGAACCAAGTTGCTTTGAACAACAATATTCTACTTCAGTGCCATCATTTGAACTTGCTGAAACTCCAATTGTTGATAATTTGGCAAGTTTTTCCTTTCCTGAAATAGAACTTGAATATGAATATGATCATGATCTCCCACTTGATGATTCAATTTTACTTCCTGATTCAATAATGACTCCAGGGTCTCCACCTGATTTCACTTTTCCCGAGTCAACATTGGATCCTGTTCCAATTCATCATGATATTGAGTCACCTATAATTGATGATCATATTGAACTTGACCAATTGTGCAATTTTGAAAGTCCCATGGATAAATTGGCAAGTTCTGATTTTTATAACATTGAACCCAATGAGATATGTGACCTAGATTCTCAAATCTGTGATCAAGTTCAAATTCCCGAATCATTATTCACTCCTGTTTTGTTACCCGACTTAGGTAATCTTTTAGAGTCAGTTTTGATTCTCACACCTATCATTCCTGAACTTGAATCACCAACATTGAGTCACATGCCATTGTGGGAAGATGATTGTGGATTTGAGCTTAAACTTATTGATTTGGACCCACTTCCTGAACTTAGCCCGACTCCTGAGCCCTTACTTGATTTGAGCTTCTTCCCTGAGTCGGTATTCGTTCCCACACCCATAATTCCCACGTCCAAGTCAATCATTCCATCTTTTCACACTCCATTTTGGGACAAGGAGGTTGAGACAATTGACTCTGAAAATTATTATGAAATTTGGAAATTTGATGGGGTGACAACTTTAAAAAATGATTATACATATATTTTCGTGGGTTATACAAGAAAAATTTTTGGTGGGTTCCTTCATGAACTACTACATTATCTTGATTGGTAGCAACGCTTGGCCCAATTAGACCACCACCGGAACCACCCCCTAAGGTAATTTTCTGCCTTCCCTTGTTCTTTTTCATGCATATATGCATTCATTCATACATTGAGGACAATGTATGAGATAAGTGTGGGGGTGGGCTTTACTAACATACTAACATAAGTAGAAACTAACAAAAATTTGCTAATAAAAAAAAATTCAAAAAAAAAAATTATTATAAAAAGGACAGTATTTTGACTTATTTTTTTGAAAGAAATCTAAGTTAGTTTTAAGGATTAGGAAAATCATGATTAGGATTTCTAAAAACTTGGTCAAAATAAATAAATTGTTTAATTTTTAGGTATAGGAGAAAAAATTGAATAATTAATTAGTCTTGATTTTTACCTTAATGAAATTTGCATACCTAATACATATCTTGGATTCTAAGACAAAGACCTTGTGCCTCATAATAAAAAAAAATAATAATATCACCAATTGAGCTGGATACAAGTGCCTCAAGAAGCATAAGTATTCACGCCTAAAGGTGAGTTCTAAATAAAAATAAAGTCCTTAGTTTTGTGGCCTAGTTCATTCGAATTTGAGTCCGCGGGGTGTTTTCTCACCTGGTGCCCTAAAGCCGACCGGTTTGGGAGCCACCGACTTTAAGTTCGCTACATGGGTGGATTAGAAAGCCTAAGAAAACTGAGAAATATTATACATGTATTAACACATCTATTAGTCAATTAGTTAGGTATGAGGGCCTCAAGAAGCCTTGATACTTATACGAAAGAAAATTAGATGAGTTATACATGCCAAAAAAAAAATTATATTAACACATCTAATAGTCAATTAGTTAGGTATAAGGGCCTCAAGAAGCCTTGATACTTACACGAAAGAAAATTAGATGATGTTATAAAAATAATAAAGAGGCATGAGAGTCCAAGTTAAGGAATTGCTAGTAAAAATTCATAAGGATGCATATGATTTTTGGTAACGAAAAAGACTATATTAGAAATTCAATTTAATCCTTACCTAAAATGAATAACAATTGACTTTATAAAGACTAGGTTTGAAGAATGAATAAAAATGATAATCCTAAAACTTATAGACTACTTAGTCTCTTCAAATATAATTCAAATATTTTCCTTTTATGGATTTTGTGGGTATAATCGGCTGAAAACCCTCACGAGACAACACTCGTCCTCTAGGGTAACCTAGAGGTTTAACGGCTTGTTGCACGTGCTAAGTGCAATCGTGATTCCTACGAAAGTGAATTAGGTTAGATTAATTTTTCCTTTTCTTTGTTTTTACTCGAGGACGAGCAAAAAGATAAGTGTGGGGGTGTGATTGGTAGTGAAAAGTGCATTTTTATCATAACATTTACCATCACATTTTCATATTTATTCATATAATTCTGCACATTTATTAATATTTTGTAATTTATTGTGTGCAGGCCTCGAATTATTATTTTAATAATAAATAAAGCTTAAAGAGCCCAAAAGCCCAGATCCAAGCCTACATTTAAAGCCCAAGTGCAAAAGTGCAAATATCAATTGTCAAAGTGCAAATACACAAGGGCTAAAGTTGCAATTATTAAAGATGAGGGAAGGATAGAATTCTACCCAACCCTAAACTCTTGCAGGATGAGCATAAAAGCCAAAGATAAGAAGGAAATTCGTGGATAAAAGATTTGGGATAATTGAGATCAAGGTAACTTGATTTCTAAGTTATCTCGAAATCCCAAGATGAAGAGCCAGGATCACACTTTCAGAAGCAAACGCCCAGATGAACGGATCGGGAGAGGCCATGCGCCAAAGCGCGTGGCCAGAAGAGCCAGTTTTGCCGCAAAATTGCGGCAAAAACCAGGATTTTGCGGCAATTTAGATGAGATCAGTTTCCAGTTTTTGTGGGCAGGTTTATCCAGGACTCTTCAGCCTTCTGCACCTATAAATACCCCCTGCAGTGCAACGTACAGAGTCGTCCAGCATCCAGGAAAGGGCCAAAAGCTAGGGTTTTTAGGTTTTTCTTCTTCTAGGTTAGATTTTATTTCCTCCATTGTAAATTTCTATTTTCTTTTTGTAAAAACTGAGAGGAGATGATGTATTCATGGAGGAAGGGATCTACTTGTACTGATGGTGACAGTCGGTGTAAGTTCAATTTTTCCACCATTGTTTAATAATCAAATCAAGGTTTGCTTTTATTTTTGTATTGTTTTATTTTCTTTTCTTCTTATTTAATCTTGTGTATCTCAGTATTTACTTCCTTCTATTTCTTTCTCTAATGTCTTGCCCACCATGAGATCCAACTGCTTCGAGAATACCTAGCCGAGGAAGGAACCTTGATGGCCAATGGCGATGAACAGGTCTTCATAGCTTGTTTTTCATTTCATAGAGTAGATTAAGAAGGCGGACGATCCTATAAGCCATGCTTGTACGCCTTCCAAGAAAAGGTAAATCATCGCAACGGTTCAAACGGTAAGCAGATTAAAGAGGTAAGTTTTCTTTTCTTTTCTTTTCTTTTTGTAGATTAAATCACAACTTCTCCCAATTCTTTATTTGCCGACCCATTGTAAATACCACTTCCTTTCAAACTTAACTAATAAAAATAAAAACTTTAGAGAAACTTGCTTAACGCTTCCATCGCAGTCCCTCCCTGAGGATCACGACCCGCATAGCCCTGCTACCGCGGATTAGAATTGAGACTTGCACATCATATTCTTAAAACTAAAATATTATATTTTGTGTGCAGGAAATCTCAATCAACATTTTCCAAATACAATTCGATATAGAGACATACCGAGGACAGATTTGTAGGCGGTTTGATAAGCCCATAGAGCGTCTACAAGTTTGATGGACCAGTCCGTACGATTCTGTCCTCCTGTTTTCTCTAATATGAGTTTTATTTGTCTATTTGTAACTTTCACTTGTCCATTTGTCTAAGTATGGTAAGCTGTGGATAATTTGTGAATAATGGAGTATTTCTGCATTAGGGCTTCAAAAGCCTAGTTACAGAAATGACTCCCGTTATCGCTTATTATCACATGGGGGGCTCTGAAGCGTGAAATGATGTTTTCTCTTAAGAATTTGATGACAATTTGGTTGTCATTTGTCCTGGTTGGAACAACTTCAGCCCATTTAGAAACATAGTCTACAGCTACCTTAATGAATTTGTTGCCATAAGACATGGGAAAGGGTCTCAAGAAGTCAATGCCCCACAAGTCAAATTTTCCACTTCCGACATTGGTGTAAGAGGCATCATGTCTTTGCATGTAACTCGGTCCATCATTTGACATTTGGCACAGAGTTTGCAAAAAGTATGAGCGTCCTTGAAGAGAGTGGCCCAGTAGAAACTATTCTGAAGGACTTTCTCGGTGGTCTTTCGTGGACCAAACTATCCACCACAAGCTAACTTGTGACAAAATGTCAAAATGCTTTGATGTTCATCCTCAGGAAGATACCTTCTAATTATCTGGTCAGGGCAATACTTGAATATGTATGGTTCATCCCAAAAGAAAAATCGTATTTGTGTTAAAAAGCGGTGCTTGTCCTGATTTGACCAATTTGAAGGTGTTCGCCCGGTTGCAAGGTAGATATCAGCATATCAGTGCTCTTAACACATCGTGAAGATGTGTTCGTCAAAAAAATTTTCATTGATTGGTATCATCTCCGTTGGTGCATTGAGAATCCTTGAAAGGTGATCAGCCACCACATTCTCGACGCCCTTTTTATCCTTTATTTCTAAGTCAAATTCTTGTAAAAGAAGTATCCAACAAATAAGCCTAACCTTTGCATCCTTCTTTTGCATCAAGTACCTGAGGGCGGAGTGGTCGGTGAAAATCGTTGTCTTAGACCATAATAGATACTAGTGAAATTTCTCCAACGCAAACACAACTGCTAAAAATTCCTTTTCAGTCGTTGTGTAATTGAGTTGGGCCTCGTTGAGCGTCCTACTAGCATAATAAATCACATATTGCATGTTATCAATACGTTGTCCTAGAACAGCGCCGATGGTATAATCAGAGGCGTCATACATGCTTTCGAAGGGTCTAGTCCAATTAAGTGCTGATATTATTGGTGCCGAGACAAGTCTTTGTTTTAGCTCCTTCCAAGCTTGTAGACATTCCTTATCAAAATTGAAAGGCACATCTTTTCCTAAATGATTAGTTAAAGGTCTAGCAATTTTACTAAACTCTTTAATAATCTTCTATAGAAGCCAGCGTGCCCTAGGAACGATCTGATATCTTTTAGGCTTTTTAGTTCAGGGAGCTTTGCTATCACCTCCACCTTTGATTTGTCAACATCAATCCCTCTACTTGAAATTTTGTGCCCCAGGACAATTCCTTACTTGACCGTAAAATGACACTTCTCCCAGTTGAGTGTCAAGTTTTTCTCCATGCATTTTTGTAAAACCAACTTCAGATGATGCAGGCACTGGTCAAAAGAATCATCGTATATAGAAAAATCATCCATAAAAATTTCCAGAAATCTTTCTACCATGTTTAAAAAGAGACTAAGCATGCAACGTTGGAACGTTGCAGGAGCATTGTATAAACTAAAGGGCATTCGTCGGTATGCAAACGTTCCAAATGGACATGTGAAAGTTATCTTTTCTTGATCCTCAGGAGCATTTGGAATTTGATTGTATCTGAATATCCATCCAGGAAACCATAATACTCGTGTCCAGCCAATCTCTCGAGCATCTGGTCTATGAAAGGAAGAAGGAAGTGGTCTTTATGAAATCACCTGGGGGGGTGAATAGGTGATAAAGCTAATTAATGCACAAATTTAAAATGAGATGATGCAACGATCACTCAAAGCAAGATTAGAAGCCGAATACCCCGTGAAGGGCTCTGAACTCTTTCCTCGTGATTCCTTTAAATAAGAGTTTGAGGTGTGCAATGCAATTTGGTTGTGAGAGTATAGATCGACAATATAAGAATGAATGAATAGAAAGTAAACAACACAAGTAAACCAATCACAAACACAGAGATTTGTTTCGAGGTTCGAGCACCCAACTCTACGTGCCCGCCTTCACCCAGAAGGATTTCCGATCCACTAAAAATTTCACAAAGGATTACAACCACTAGGGAGTACCTAACTCCTCAATCACACTCCTCTAGTCCAGAGGTTGTGGAGCCACAAATACAATAATCACTTAGTGATCAAAAGACCACAAACTCTCTTTTGAAAAACTTTTCTTTACAAAACCCTAGAGAATAATGTATAGGATTGAAGCTCAAGATTTGTAAGTGAAAAATAACACAAAGTAGAAGAGAGTTGATTCAAAAACTTCAGAGAAAAATTAGAGATTAGAGTTCAAAAACTGAGAATAAAAACTTCTTTCAAGAATACTCAAACTTTGATTTCTTCGCAAATGCTGTTGTAATTCTCCTCAACCCCATCCACCCCTATTTATAGGATATAGGTAGGGATTAAAGGGCAAATAATAATTTTGACTAATCAGGAAGGATAAGACCGAAAACCAGCCTAAAACCACATTTTAAGATTAAAAACACGTTTTAAAACATGCTTAAAAAAACTAGCCGTTTGGCTGAGAAAACACTCAAGGTCGACTGGCCGGTCGACCGGTTTTCAAAAACTTTTGACCGTTGGCAGGCTCCGGTCGACTGCCCAGTCGTCCGTCCCAAATAGAGAGTTGGGTGCAGTCAGTCGGTCGACCGCCTGGTCGCCTGACATGGGGTTCGGTCGACTGCCCAGTCGACCGGATAACGTGTACACATGCACGCAACCAACGGTCAGAACTGCGGTCGACCGCCCGGTCGATCGTTCTGACCTGTAGAAGAGCCGGTCGACCGTCTGGTCGACCGCAACAGGTCAAAACAGAAAATTTTGAGGAAATGTTTTTGAAGATAAGTTTATTTTCAAAAATGATTTTTGTCAAGACTTTGTAAAATACAATAAACTGAGTTTGCAAATACTGAAATATGTCTATTAAAGTATTTTACACAAGAGACAAAAATAATCTTTTGAAAACACGTGCAATTTTGTGTGTGTGGAAAAATTGAGCTTCAACACTATATACTATCCTTTAACAAACTAACAAAAAATAAAAACTATATAGGAAGGTGTCTCAGAACCGCGTTGCCGAGCTAGAGCCTCCTCTCCTATGAAAGAGTCATCTTGCGCCATTAACCTTACGACATGCTTAAAGCTATCAAGACTTGTACAAACCTGAAATTCATTCTAAAATCTTTATTAGTACCAAATAACTTTTATATGGTTTGTTATCATCAAAACGTATATAAATGGAGAGTGTAACCTTTGGGCCAACAATCTCCCCTTTTTGATGATGATAAAACATATAAGCTATAACACAAGATATAAAATGGAGGTAAAAACTCTCCCTCAAATAATGCTATATTGAACAAGTAATTTATATTAAACAAGTATAAACAACTTATTATTTGAGAAAACAAAATAAAAACAAAAACAAAAACAAAAACACAAAAACAAAAACACCAAATATTACACCAAAACACTAAACAAAACACAACCACACATATTTCTCCCCCGTTTTGTCATACATCAAAAAGGGATATGATAGTAAGAAAACTTATTTAGTCAATAACACAAACATTTAGTTCACCACATATAAAAGAAAATCTATTGAACTCAAGTGGTTTAGTGAAAATATCGGCAAGTTGAAAATCAGTAGAAACATAATCAATATCATTATCACCTTTCTCAAAATGATCTCTAAGGAAGTGATATCGAATCTCAATATGTTTGGTCTTACTATGTTGATTTGCATTCTTAGTCATATGAATTGTACTAGTATTATCACAAAATATTTTGATATGGTCATAATGCAAATCATAATCAAGGAGAGTATGTTTCATCCAAAGGACTTGAGCACAACATGCCCCTGCCGCAACATACTCCGCCTCGACGGTTGAGAGGGCTACTGAATTTTGTTTCTTGGAAGACCATGAAACAAGACAATTATCAAGAAATTGACATGTGCCACTAGTACTCTTCCTATCCACTCTACAACCCGCATAGTCGGCATCCGAAAAACTCGTCATTGAGAATTCTCCGGTCTTCGGATACCACAGACCCATTCCAATAGTGCCCTTAATATAACGAATAATACGTTTTACCACAATTAAATGTGATTCTTTGGGACAAGATTGGAATCTAGCACAAAGACACACACTAAACATAATATCCGGCCTACTAGCCATTAAATACAACAAACTACCAATCATGCTTCTATATAATTTAATGTCAACACTCTTCCCTTGGTCATCCTTGTCAAGCTTGGTGGTGGTAGCATGGGAGTGTTGCAAATTTTTGAGTCTTCAAGCCCAAATTTCTTGATGAGTTCCTTAGAGTACTTGGCTTGACGTATGAAGATCCCATCACGCATTTTCTTGATTTGGAGTCTAAGAAAATAGTTCAAATCACCCATCAATGACATCTCAAATTCACGTTGCATACATTGTTCAAACTCCTTGCAAAGTAATTCATTAGTAGAACTAAAGATTATATCATCAACATATATTTGTACTATAAGAATATCACTACCAACATGTTTAGTAAATAATGTGGTGTCTACTTTACCTTTAAAAAAATCATTTGATAGAAGAAAACTAGAAAGCCTTTCATACCAAGCTCTTGGAGCTTGTTTTAAACCATACAATGCTTTATCTAGTTTGAAAATAAAATTTGGATGTATATGATCCACAAAACCAGGGAGTTGTTCAACATATACTTCCTCATCAATAAAGCCATTTAAAAATGTACTTTTTACATCCATTTAATTTTTATAGGATGCATAAGCTAGTGTGATCTGTATGGCTTCTAGCCGTGCTACGGGTACAAAGGTCCCCTCAAAGTCGATTCCTTCAACTTGAGTGTAACCTTGGGCCACTAACCTAGCCTTATTCCTAACAACATTACCTGACTCATCCAACTTGTTCCTAAAGATACACTTAGTACCAATGTTGGTCTATCATGGGGTCTAGGAACAAGATGCCAAACTTGGTTGCGCTCAAATTGATTGAGTTCTCCTTACATAACAAGCAACCAATATGAGTCACCCTCAACTTCGAGGATGTTTTTGGGTTCAAAATGAGATATGAATGCATAGTGCCCACACAAATCATGGAGTTTGGAGCGAGTGGTTACCCCCTTTGATACATCACCTATGATGAGATCTTTGGGATGATTTGAGGCGTATCTCCAACTCTAGGAAGTGGTTGTGATGTTCTACTTCATCCTTTTGAACTTCACCATTAGGTTCTTGCTTGTCTTCTTGGATGGGTGAGTCCTTCAAAGATATTTTCTCCATGTCCTCACCTAATGAGTCAATCTCTATAATATTCTCAACAAATGCATTAGATTCCTCAAATTTAACATGCAAAGATTCTTCAATAGTAAAAGACAATTTATTGAACACTCTATATGCTTTGCTAGTACTAGAATAGCCAACAAAGATTGCTTCATAAGCCTTAGCATCAAATTTACCCAAATTATCTTTGGTGTTCAAAATAAAACACTTGCATCCAAAAACTTTAAAGTATGAAACATTTGGTTTTCTTAAATGATAAATTTCAAAAGAAGTTTTGAAAGTATTTTTACACAAATAAATTCGGTTTGATTGTAGTATGCGGCGTTTACGGCCTCGGCCCATAAGTATTGAGGGAGCCCGTATTCACTTATCATAGTCCTAACCATTTCTTGAAGAGTTCTATTCTTCCATTCAACTACTCCATTTTGTTGTGGAGTTCTAGGACATGACATTTCATGCTTAATTTCTTTATCATCACAAAAAGTCATAAAGAGTTGGTTGACAAACTCACCACCTCTATTACTTCTTATGCGTAAAATCGATAATCCGTTTTCTTTTTCAACCCTTTTTCGAAAAGTCTTAAAATGTGAAAAAGTTTGATCTTTATGCTCCAAAAAGAAAACCCAAGTGAAACGAGAGAAATCATCGACTAAAACAAAAACATATCTATTTCTATTTAAGCTTTTAGTTTTAGTTGGTCCAAAAAGATCCATGTGAATCAATTCTAATGGCCTAGATGTCATGATATCCTTGATTGGTTTGAAAGAAGACTTGGTTTGTTTTCTAAGTTGGCACGCACCACAAATGCGTTCTTTTTCAAACTTCAAACAAGGAATACCCTTCACCAATTCCTTAGAATTTATTCTAGAAAGATGATCAAAAGAGGCATGGCCTAATCTTCTATGCCATAACCATGAAACTCATCAAAAGCATTTAAACATTTTGTAGTGCAATCCAAATTAAGCATATCAATAATGTAGACATTATTTTCATGAAATCCAGTGAGAATGCATTCATTGATTTTACAACAAAAAATTTTAGAAGAAGATTCATCAAAAATAACTTTGAGACCATGATCACATAATTGACTAATACTAAGTAAATTATGTTTAAGCCTATCCACAAGAACTACATTTTCAATTAAAAGAGATGCACCAATCTTAATGTTACCTATACCGATGATGGTGGCCTTGGAGTCATCTCCGAAGGTGACGGTGCCACCTTCAACGTACCTCGATAGGGTTGCGAAATTGTTGATGTCTCATGTCATATGCCTTGAGCAACCACTATCAAGGTACCACCGCTCCCTACGTCTTGGAGCTTGGTGTGTACCTATATCAAATAATTTAAAGCTTAATTTTGGTACCCATATTTTCTTGGGTCCTAATGTGTTAATGTTTTGAACCCAAACATGATTATTGGTACTATTTATATGATCATAACAAAATTTAGCTAAATGACCATTCCGGCCACAATAAGTACATTTATAAATTCTTCCATATTTAAAAGCATAATGAGCATGTGGTTTATGAACATGTGATTTGTGAGCATGAGATGTTTTTTGCATGATTAACATGTGATGTGTTGGCATGATTAACATGTGGAGTTTTAGCATGAGATGTTTTATTATGTTTAACATGCGGAGTATGCATGTGCTTCTTTGAAAATAATTCTTCTAATTTAGTATTGTTAAAAGCACATTCTTTTAAAACATTTCCCAAATCATTTATTCTAGTTTTTTACATAGAAAACTCATTTTCATCAATTTTAGGATATTTAGCTTTGCAAGCAACTCTATAGGCATCAAAATCTCTTTGTGTTGAAATAAGAGTAGAAGATAATTCATTCTTTTCTTTTGAAGAAATAGCAATTTAATTTTTAAG
Organism: Agave tequilana; assembly: GCA_038442645.1. Taxonomy (NCBI): domain Eukaryota; kingdom Viridiplantae; phylum Streptophyta; class Magnoliopsida; order Asparagales; family Asparagaceae; genus Agave; species Agave tequilana. Next base: position 114,215 of record JAVJIF010030499.1, on the reverse strand, counting down.
CATTTCATTTTCCTTTTTCAATTTTAAACAATCTTCCTTTTTAGAATCAAAACTTTCTGAAAGTTCAATGAAAGCTTGTAATAACAATTCTTTACTTATCTCACTATCATCATCATATGGTTCGATAGTTACTTTAGGTGTGTTTGCCATGAAACACACATTGGTCGTATCAACTTCATCTTCAGATTCACTTTTCGAATCCCAAGTGGCTTTGTACACCTTCTTTACAAACGGCTTCTTTGTTTCAAGGAATCTTTTTGTTGAAATCTGGACAATCGGCCATGATGTGTCCGGGTTTCCGACAGTTGTAACATGTGATCTTCTTCTCCTCCTTCCCTTCCCATCGCCTTCTATGGTTGAGCTTATTCTTGTGGTACATTCTTTTTACATTTTTCACAAGAAAAGATAGCTCTTCATCATCTTCTTCATCATCGTAGATGGTGGAGGTGGACTTGAAAGCAATAGACTTTTTCTTTTCAGGCGCCGCTTCTTCTCTAGCTTTTTTCTCCAACTCATGAGTCTTAAGATTTCCAATAAGACTTATGAGCTCCATCTCGTCTTTATCATTCAATTCCTTCAAGGTGGTAGCTTTGATTTCCCATGATGAAGGGAGAGCACAAATCACCTTAGGCACCTTTTGGTCGTTATTGATTTCATCACCTAGAGAAGTAAGAGCATTTGTGATTTTAGTAAACTTATATCATCAATAGATTCATTTTCTTGCATTCTAAAACTTTCATATTGGGAACGCAAGAGATCAATTTTAGCTCTCTTGACTTCTGATATTCCCTCATGAGTGACCAATAAGTGTTGCCAAATCTCATAGGCGGACTTGCAATGGATAACCCGTGTTAAGTCATCCTCATTCAATGCTAAAAGTAAGGCATTTTGAGCCTTCAAATTAGCATCAAATTCCTTGGAGGTAAGATCGGACCAAGTGTCCTCCTCACCTACGGGTTTACTAAAAGGCTTGGTCAAAGACATAGCAACTAGGCTACCTAGAGATTGCAGAAAAATGTTCATCCTAACTTTTCATATGGGAAAGTTGAGTCCATCAAATTTGGGAGGGGTCTTAAAGTTATCGGCCATCTTTACTAGTGTATGAATGAAGATATGAAAATAGCAATTAGCAATTTATAGGATCTCTCTAAGGATGTGAAGCTAAAAACTAGAGCCTAGCTTCGATATCAATTGAAATCACCTAGAGGGGGGGTGAATAGGTGATAAAGCTAATCAATGCACAAATTTAGAATGAGATGATGCAACGATCACTCAAAGTAAGATTAGAAGCCGAATACCCCGTGACGGGCTCTGAACTCCTTCCTTGTGATTCGTCTAAATAAGAGTTTGAGGTGCGCAATGCAATCTTGTTATGAGAGTATAGATCGACAATATAAGAATGAATGAATAGAAAGTAAAAACACAAGTAAACCAATCGCAAACACAGAGATTTGTTTTGAGATTCGAGCACCCAACTCTACGTCCCCGCCTTCACCCAGAAGGATTTCCGATCCACTAGAAATTTCAAAAAGGATTACAATCACTAGGGAGTACCTAACTCCTCAATCATACTCCTCTAGTCCAGAGGTAGTGGAGTCACAAATACAATAATCACTTAGTGATCAAAAGACAACAAACTCTCTTTTGAAAAACTTTTTTTTACAAAACCCTAGAGAATAATGTATAGGATTGAAGCTCTAGGTTTGTTAGTGAAAAATAAAACAAAATAGAAGAGAGAATGATTCAAAAACTTCAGAGAAAAAATCAGAGATTAGAGCACAAAACTGAGAACAAAAACTTCTTTCAAGACTACTCAAACCTTGATTTCTTTGCAAATATTGTTGTGATTCTCCTCAACCCCATCCACCCTTATTTATAGGATATATGTAGGGATTAAAGGGTAAATATTAATTTTGACAATCAGGAAGGATAAGACCCAAAACCGGCCTAAAACCACGTTTTGAGATTAAAAACACGTTTTAAAACATGTTTAAAAAACTAGCCGTTTGGCTGAGAAATACTCACGGTCGACCGGCAGGTCGACCGGTTTTCAAAAACTTTTGACCGTTGGTAGGCTCCGGTCGACTGCCCAGTCGACCGTCCCAAACAGAGAGTTGGGTGCAGTCAGTCGGTCGATCGCCCGGTTGCCTGACATGGGGTCCGGTCCACCGCCCGGTCGACTGGATAACATGCACACATGCACGCACCCAATGGTCAGAACTGCGGTCGACCTCACGTTCGACCGTTCTAACCTATAGAAGAGCCGGTCGACCGTCCGGTCGACCGCAACAGGTCAAAATAGAAAATTTTGAGGAAATATTTTTGAAGATAAGTTTATTTTCAAAAATGATTTTTGTCAAGACTTTGTAAAATACAATAAACTGAGTTTGCAAATACTGAAATAGGTCTATTAAAGTATTTTACACAAGAGACAAAAATAATCTTTTGAAAACACATGCAATTTTGTGTGTGGGGGGAAATTGAGATTCAACACTATATACTATCCTTTAACAAACTAACAAAAAATAAAAACTATATAGGAAGGTGACTCTGAACCGCGTTGCCGAGCTAGAGCCTCCTCTCCTATGAAAGAGTCCTCTTGCGCCATCAACCTTACAACCTGCTTAAAGCCATCAAGACTTGTACAAACCGAAATTCATTCTAGAATCTTTATTAGTACCAAATAGCTTTTATATGGTTTGTTATCATCAAAACTTATATAAATGGAGAGTGTAACCTTTGGGCCAACACTTTACATGTGGCGGCGTTCAGTTTTCAATAATCAATACAGACTCGAATCTTAATTGGAAGACGAGTTTGTACTAATTCCTTCTTATCATTTTCTACTATTGTAAAGCCTGCCTTCTTGGGCACAGCATGGACTGGACTAACCCATTGGCTATCGGATATGGGATAAATGATCCCATTGTCTAGCAATTTCACAATTTCAGTATGGACAGCCTCTTGCATGATTGGGTTTAGTCGACGCTATGGATCACGTTTTGGCTTGGCCTCTTCTCTTAGGTGAATCCGATGTTGTACAATGGATGGGCTGATCCCCTTTATATCAGCCATGGTCTACCAATGGCCTTTCTATTTTTCCTTAACGCAGCAAGAAAATCCTCTTCTTATTGTTCCGTAAGATGAGACGCTATTATCACGGGGAAAGCTTCCTTTTCACCCAAGTACTGATACTTGAGATGACTAGGAAGAACTTTCAATTCTGAAGAGGAGGTATGATCTATCGATATTTGTTCTTCTTGTAAGGGAATGATAGGGGTTGCGTTTGTTGCCTACTCCATTGTGGATACAATGTCTGGTCAAGATTGAAGTTATCTGACTCCAAATCGAATTCATTGTCAGACTAATATTCTATCTCCTCTTCGTGTCACTTGTGAGTCCTTCAATCAAGTTCACCTTGAATGATTAGTGATCCAAGTCTCGAGATTATTTTCCTAGGTGAAAAATATTTACCTCTTTCATCATATCACTGAAAGTCAAACTCATAGACCCAATCCTACTGTTTATGATAGCATTTGCAGTGGCTAGGAAGGGTCGTCCAAGAATGACCGGGGTTTGAGCTTTTGGATTTTACACGGGTTGTGTCTCTAGAACGATGAAATCTACAAGGTAAATGAATTTTCCGACTTGTATGAGGACATCGGTAATTTTCCCCTTGGGAATCTTTGCAGATCGTTAGCCAATTGTATATTAACTCTGGTTGGACGGAGGTCGTTGATCAGGACGGAATGAGCACCTGAAAATGTATGTTTTATGAAATCAGTGTAAATGTATGTGTGCTAATATTCCCTCGATACTTCCGTTATGGCATTTGCTCAACGGGTCGAATCCACAGGGACGGGAGGCGATAAAAGCATTAATAGTTTTTATTCACGTGTTATGTTAACAAGTCTTCTTTGTTAAAGAATGAGAAAAAGAAGAAAAGAAACCAGAAGTGATAGGTGGAGAAGGTAATGAAACGATGATGTGAAAATAAAAGAGAAATAGTTTTGAAAACAAAAAGAAGATGAAACAAAGAAGAACTAAGAAGTTGGTGAAAACAATGAAGAAAATGATAAAAGAAGTGTTTTGAAATCGATTTTTAAAACAAAGTAAAAAGAACGAAGAATACTATGAAAGAAATCTCATAGTTTCTAACAACTAATTACTCCACTAACATGCTAACCTCTTAGTGATAGTTGTCTCATATGGATCCTTGGTCATCACTAGTCCTTGGCTTCAAGAGACGATACAAAGCATGGCAAATAAGATGATTCTTCACATTCAAACTTGCATCAAGAGCAAGCAAATACAAACATTAGATCTGAAATCACCTAGAGGGGGGGGTGAATAGGTGATAATGCTAATCTAAATACTAAATGCGGAATTTAAAACTAATTTGCAACAACACTTAGTGCAACCAACGAGTGTAGCCGAATTCCCTGTGAAGGGCTCTGGACTAACTCCTCTTGATTCCTCTGAATAAGAGTTGAGGCGCTATATGAAGCTCTCGTGGTTAAGCACAAGTGAGGCACACAAGCAAACAAAACCAAGCATATAGATATAAGAAATATGAATCAATGCAAGGCACAACACAAGCATATAAATGATATGGTAATATGAATGATGCAATGCACAAAGGTAAAGAGAGAGAGAGAGTCAATCGATCAAACACAAACAACAAGATGTGTTTCGAGGTTGAGCACCGAGCTCTACGTCCCCGCCTTCACTGAGAAGGATTTCCAATCCACTAGGAGTACCGAACTCCTCTCACAACCAATACAACCTCCACCGAGGAAATACAAATGGTCTAGTACCAAACTCCACCAATACAACCAAATCCACCTCACCAAGAGGGATACAAGCACCAACTCCAACTCCACCTCACCAAGAGGGAGTAAACCGCAACCTCAACCTCTACCAAAGAGGGAGTCAACCACAACCCAAATCAACCTCTACCAAAGAGGGATATCACAAATGAAAGGGTTTACAACAAAGTGGTATATTTCAACCACAAACCAATTTTCCCACAAACAAATGATCCTAATAGAATAGGATAGGAGATATAGCTCAAGTGTGGAAAACAAAGTGTTTTGATCAAAGAAAAATCTCTTGGAAAATACCAAATGGATATGGAATTTTAGACCAAAACTTGATTCCCAAAAACCTATTTTCTTTGAAGTAAACAAAACACTTTAAAACAAATAGAGATTTAGAAATTTTGCACCCAAAACTTTTGGCTTGAAAACACTGAAATACGTATGAATTTTTCTCCTTGAAAATCTTAGCCAAAATCCCAAACAAATGGGGCTTAAATAGGCCTCCAACAAAAACTAGCCGTTGAGCTGATCTGGCAGCTCTGGCGGCTGGCGGTCGACCGCCAACGGTCAAAAATTTGACCGTTGGAGTCCTTCGGTCGACCGCCCAAATCCAGAGAGCAAATGCTCTCTGGCCGGTCGACCGTTCGGTCGACCGTACCTTGCTTACGGCCGACCGTCCGGTCGACCGCCCCCACCGAAGAGTGGGGGACTTGCAGTCGGTCGACCGTGCGGTCGACTGGCTCAAGTACCAAGCCAACGTGCACAAGTTTGTGCACGTCGGTCGACCGACCGACTCTGGGTCCGGTCGACCGGCCTGGTCGACCGACAGAGCCTGGCAGAAGGCATTCTGGGTCAGAAAAACTTGGTATTTTTAATTCTAAAAATTCTCATAAATCTTCTAAAAATCCTCAAAAATAGTTTCTAACATTATATATGATATACAAACATTTGTTAAAAATTTCAACACAAATATCAAACATTTTGAACCATTTTTGTGTTATGGAAAAATTACCGAAAACCAAAACCTGTCTTTTTCCAAACTTAGATTTTTCAAAAGAAAATTTGTTTTCTCCAAAACTTATCCAAATACAAAAACATGATACTTAAACACTTTGAAGCATGTTGCATATGGACATAAGTCTAATATACATGAAACATATATATATATATATATATATATATATATATATATATCATTGTTTTTGTCTTTAATTCCAAAATATGTTTTGTTAAAAACACAAAACACCAAACCTCATGAATAGGCATCTCAACATAAGTTTGTCTAGGAAATTAAGCTTACATGTATATAGAATATATCTAATATACACTTTAAACAAAGTAAACTTGTATTGATACTATCTATTCATGAAAACCAATATCGGTTAAACTAAAAACCGAAAACCAATATCCAAAAACATAAAACGTGTGTGTTGTGAACTTGAGCATATCACACTATTCTAATCTTTACAAATGGATCTAAAACAAACTAAACTAAGATACCGAGGTCTTCTTGTAGAACGCCGTCTCCAAGCCGACTCGATCCAAAACGTGATCCACCGAGCTAGACTCCAACGAGTGCTATGTATGATCTTGTTGCTCGGGCTCTGGAATCACCATGTGAAAGACTTCAAAACTCCTTTGTTGAAGCAATCACCAACTAATATCTTGATTAATGATCTGAAACTAAACATCACAAGATAATTAGTAAACATAACTACATGAGTTAATTATCATCAAAACTAGAGTGGAAGGCCACTGGGCCAACAATCTCCCCTTTTGATGATGACAAAACTCATGGAGTTATATATCCATGGATTAAAGTTAAGCTTCAAGGAAGCTCCCCCTTAACTCATGCATTACAATAAACAATAAATATATGCAATGAAGGCTCATAAACATGAATGCAAATACAAGGAGATAAACGTGCCAATCAAGCATAAAACTCATCAAATACTTTTTCTATTTTTTCTCCTATTTGTAAAACAAAACATATATACATAAACATAAATACTTTTACCAAAACATGCATATATACTAAAAAACATCTCCAATACTTCTCCAATACTTCTCCCCCTTTTTGTCAATCATCAACAAAGGGGTTAAAGTAAATACAAAATGTTCTCCCCCTTTTTGTCAAAAGCAAAAATCAACTAAGGGGTGACATATAACAAATCAATAAAGGATATATGCGATATACATTCATGAAGAGGAAGAAGCTAAGTTAACTTCCCTACATATATGCATTACATGAAGGAGGGATGACAAGCCCTAATTCACATAACGCATAATATGCAATGCATAAGAGGAGATGTGAAGCTCTCCCTACACACGTGTACCGCATAAAGAAGAGTTGTCAAGCTCCTCAATATAAGATACACTCAACATGAATCTATATGTAGAAGAGATGTTAAGCTCCCCTTGTATATAGGCAATACAAATCAAAACATTTTATGATACCAATTGAAAGAAAACAAATATATCTTTCATTACATGATACCAAATGAAAGTAAACAAATAACATCTTAATACCAATTGTAAGGTATTTTTCTTTATAAGCATATGATACCAAATTAAAAATCAATATTAATTTTTCAATCATTTTTCATCATAAAGTATGGGAGTGGAATACAAAACCAATGGTAAACAAAATACCAATTGAAAGATGAAATACGAGTTTTCTCCCCCTTTATGAAATACCAACTAAAACGATGCATAAGCTTGTAAAAGAATACCAATTGAAAACTAATCAATTGAAACATGATAGTCATTAAAATATCAAGCTTTAACATAAACAAAAATTGTGCTCAAAGATATAGGGATATAGTAAGCACAAATAAAACATATATAAGTGTATGAAAAGAATGAGTTCCATTCAAAATAGATGATACTAATTGAAAGCATACATACACAAAAACAATATATGAGTATACAAAAATGTCAATATTGATACCAATTGAAAAGATTCAATGATACCAATTGAAACAATAATAATATCAAGTGTATATCTCATATCACCTACCACCCATTTCATGCACATGTTTAAAAAGATTTTCAATATAAGCATACAAGGCATGGACTCCCATCCAACCGCCCGTGGAAGGTAGGGGTTTTTCAAAAATGGGTTTGAAAATATAGTATGTTTGAAAACTCTACCATAACGAAGAATACCGCAACTAGTTAAAAGAAAAATTTGTAAACTAGTACGAAATCCTTCAAGCAAGGAATAAAACAAAAATGTTTTTCATGAAACATGAAACTCACATAATATCCAACACTCAAAGTCAATAAAGCATGAATATGACTCATGAAAACAAAACATGAGTAAACAATAAGTGAGGTGAGTGAACAAGATATATGTGAAACACAAAATCATGAAAGGTAGGCAATAAGCTCAATATTCCTTAAAACAAGAAAATCATCAAAACGATTTAATCTTCAAGGCATATGTATGTCTTATACAAACTAAAGTATACATACATATCCAAATATAAACGAGTCCACAGATGTATAGCATGAAGGCACGTGGCTCAAAAGATGTATATGCATAATCAATAGTTTGGACAAGATGGACATATACATGAAGTTAAAACACATGAACATGAAAACGTGGATAAAATAGGAATACAAGTCAAATGCATGAATCATCAAAACTAGACTATACTAGCACATCTAATGGGTACAAATGAGCGTTCAAGCACAAACACATATAAATGATCTATTTGTAGCCCACTATATGTACAAGTATATATATCCTAGTTTTAATGAAAAACTAACATTTAAACATGTAATCAAATCATGAAGTATAAAACAAGACATAAATCAACATGATAAATATAAATATGATCATTATGTAAATCCACATGCTATTAGAGTTATGATATACATAATAGCTAAACATATGTGAGAACACAAAGAATGATCCATATGAACATGGGTGATCTCAAAAGCTATACATGTATGTCAATGGTCTAATAATCATGATATTTAACATACTAATCAAAACATAAAGCATCAAAACAAAAATCATAACCATCCATATGATCATTATGTTTATACACATGCATTAGATCTAGGACATACATATTAGTTTAAAACAAAGTGAGAACACAATGATATAAGTCCATATTAAACATGGGTGTCTCAAATAACTACTAATCTAATTAACATGGTATAATCATAATAATCAATAAACATCAAAACATGCTATAAACAATGAACATGGAAAGCATGCAAATATAAACGGGAGTTAGAGATCATACCAAAACTGATGAGGGCACCTCTCTAGTTCTCCAAACCAAGGTGGTCCTCCCACCAAACTTCCCTTGAAAGTGATGCATCCAAATAGTCCTCATGAAGCTCAAAACGCATCCACCTCAAGGTACCGTAACTCTCACGTCATGCGAGAGCCCACACCTACATCAAATATAATAGGGGTGGTCTTTGGTACCCACACTCTTTTGGGTCCATGGGGGTTAGTACCTTTTCTAACCCAAACAAATTTAGTTGCTAAATTTTCATCATGTATACAATCATAGCAAAACTTAGCAAGGTGGCCCTTACGTCCACAACGTGTACATGTGTACACATGAGCATACATTGTGTGATGGTTGTGATCATGAGTAGCATGTGTATGCCGTGGAGGGTGTACATGCACAGATGGAACTTGTTTCTTTCGAAACAAAGATTCCAAACGTGTATGACTCAAAACATAATGGCTCAAAGTGGAGCCCAAACAATCAATATTCTTCTTTAGCATGGATATATCATTTTTAATTAAAGAAGAAGTAGAGCATGCAATGGGTGAACTAGGTGAAACTACCCTAGCATGGCAAACATGTGAATCTATATTATTTTGCAAAGATTCATTTTCTTTAAACAAACATCTAAATCGTTTGAAATAGAAATTATTTTGTTTTTCAAAGAATCATTCTCTTTTACTACAAAATCAACTTTTGAAGACAATTTTTCATTTTTCTTCAAAATTATTTCACAATCATTTTATTTTTCAAAAATTTATTTTCTTTTAGGGCAAGTTCAAGCTTAGATTTCAATGAATCCCTTTCATTAGAAATCTCCTCTTTCTCTTGCAAAACCAAACCAAGTTTAGAAGACAAATTTTCGTTTTCTTTATTTAATGCAAAAGTCTTCTTTTTCAAAAGATTATACTTTTCTATCAATTTTTCACAAAAAATAGAAAGTTCTTCATTTAAAGTGTTAAAATCAACATGCTCATTGCTAGAAGAACTAGCATCATCACAATCTGTTGAGATTCCGAATATACCTCAAGGGAGTCATTCCCTTGGACCATGAAGCATTGTGACTTGGATTCTCTGCTAGATTCCTCCTCCGGTTGAATTGGCAATTGAAGCTTGGAGGTGGTCAACTTGTTCCACACTGCAAAGGCGGAATCAAAGTTAGAAACAAGCGTAAGATAATCTTTGTTTAGCATGCTTCTAATCGCCTCAAGGGCTTGTGTATTGGCCCCTACATGATTGCGGTTACCAAGATAGCATTTCTTGGTAGCGGCAAGGAAAACATGCAAACCTAGGGTTTTTAAATACAAAGACATCCTAAGTTTTCATGTGTCAATGTTGGAAACATCAAACATGGGAGGTGACAAGCAATCCATGAGTGTGTGCAAACAATATATATGTGCAAAATGCAAATGATAGATTAGCAAACCAAGATCTCACTCCTAGGTGGTTAAACTAAATATCAGGAGCGTAGGCTCTGATACCAATTGAAATCACCTAGAGGGGGTGAATAGGTGATAATGCTAATCTAAATACTAAATGCGGAATTTAAAACTAATTTGCAATAACACTTAGTGCAACCAACGAGTGTAGCCGAATTCCCCGTGAAGGGCTCTGGACTAACTCCTCTTGATTCCTCTGAATAAGAGTTGAGGCGCTGTATGAAGCTCTTGTGGTTAAGCACAAGTGAGGCACACAAGCAAACACAACCAAGCATATAGATATAGGAAATATGAATCAATGCAAGGCACAACACAAGCATATAAATGATATGGCAATATGAATGATGCAATGCACAAAGGTAGAGAGAGAGAGTCAATCGATCAAACGCAAACAACAAGATGTGTTTCGAGGTTCGAGCACCGAGCTCTACATCCCCGCCTTCACCGAGAAGGATTTCCAATCCACTAGGAATACCGAACTCTTCTCTCAACCAATACAACCTCCACCGAGGCGATACAAATGGTCTACCGAAGACCGGAGTACCAAACTCCACCAATACAACCAAATCCACCTCATCAAGAGGGATACAAGCACCAACTCCAACTCCACCTCACCAAGAGGGAGTAAACCACAACCTCAACCTCTACCAAAGAGGGAGTCAACCACAACCCAAATCAACCTCTACCAAAGAGGGATATCACAAATGAAAGGGTTTACAACAAAGTGGTATATTTCAACCACAAACCAATTTTCCCACAAACAAATGATCCTAATAGAATAGGATAGTAGATATAGCTCAAGTGTGGAAAACAAAGTGTTTTGATCAAAGAAAAATCTCTTGGGAAAATACCAAATGGATATGGAATTTTAGACCAAAACTTGATTCCCAAAAACCTATTTTCTTTGAAGTAAACAAAACACTTTAAAACAAATAGAGATTTAGAAATTTTGCACCCAAAACTTTTGGCTTGAAAACACTGAAAATGTATGAATTTTTCTCCTTGAAAATCTTAGCCAAAATCCCAAACAAATGGGGCTTAAATAGGCCTCCAACAAAAACTAGCCGTTGAGCTGATCTGGCAGCTCTGGCGGCTGGCGGTCGACCGCCCGGTCGACCGCCAATGGTCAAAAATTTTTTGGAGTCCTTCGGTCGACCGCCCGGTCGACCGGTCGACCGCTCGGTCGACCATGCCTTGCTTACGGTCGACCGTCCTGTCGACCGCCCCCACCCGAGAGTGGGGGACTTGCAGTCGGTCGACCGTGCGGTCGACCTCAAGTACCAAGCCAACGTGCATAAGTTTGTGCACGTCGGTACCGACTCTGGGTCCGGTCGACCGCCAGAGCCTGGCAGAAGGCATTCTGGGTCAGAAAAACTTGGTATTTTTAATTCTAAAAATTCCCATAAATCTTCTAAAAAATCCTCAAAAATAGTTTCTAACATTATATATGATATACAAACATGTGTTAAAAATTTCAACACAAATATCAAACATTTTGAACCATTTTTTTGTTATGAAAAAATTACCGAAAACCAAAATCTGTATTTTTCCAAACTTAGATTTTTCAAAAGAAAATTCGTTTTCTCTAAAACTTATCCAAATACAAAAACATGATACATAAACACTTTGAAGTATGTTGCATATGGACATAAGTCCAATATACATGAAACATATATATATATATATATATATATATATATATATATATATATATATATATATATATATATATATATATATATATCATTGTTTTTGTCTTTAATTCCAAAATATGTTTTGTTAAAAACACAAAACACCAAACCTCATGAATAGGCATCTCAACATAAGTTTGTCTAGGAAATTAAGCTTACATGTATATAGAATATATCAAATATACATTTTAAATAAAGTAAACTTGTATTGATACTATCTATTCATGAAAACCAATATCGGTTAAACCAAAAACCGAAAACCAATATCCAAAAACATAAAACATGTGTGTTGTGAACTTGAGCATATCACACTATTCTAATCTTTACAAATGGATCTAAAACAAACTAAACTAAGATACCGAGGTCTTCTTGTAGAACGCCGTCTCCAAGCCGACTCGATCCAAAACGTGATCCACCGAGCTAGACTCCAACGAGTGCTATGTATGATCTTGTTGCTCGGGCTCTGGAATCACCATGTGAAAGGCTTCAAAACTCCTTTGTTGAAGCAATCACCAACTAATATCTTGATTAATGATCTGAAACTAAACATCACAAGATAATTAGTAAACATAACTACATGAGTTAATTATCATCAAAACTAGAGTGGAAGGCCACTGGGCCAATAAGATCATCAAAACTATTAGGAACAAACATGAAATAAGAGAGAGTTAGTTTGGTTAGCAAGTTAGCAAGTTCGATGTTAGAACCCATCATCATGAGCCATCAATGGCTCTTGCAAGAGCAAGGCCCTGTAGAGGTTATCAGATTCATATGGATTATCAAGTAAGTGGTTAGCTAGTTAGTGGTTAGTAGTTAGATTATCATGAGAGAAAATCTAGCTAAGAATCATGTAGAAGATGGAGAAGAGTACAATGGAGAAGAAAGGAGACACCTTTACATAGAATGTCACCATCTATTACATCAATATCTCTCTATCTCTCTCTCTGAATCAGCTCATCCCTGATACATGATCTATAAAAGAAAATAAAATACAAAATGAAAGAGAAAGAAAATCCTAATCTATAACAAAAAGAGAGAAAACCTAGCCTATTTTCAACCTGCTTCCGTTTCGGGTCCCTGCAGGCGTATTTATAGGTGAAAGGAGGCTTCAGAAGATGAGACGAGGCCACGCGTCGAAAATCGATGCGTGGGTCCAGGCCGCGAAAACGCAGACATAGCCGCATTTTCGCAGCAATACCAGGGACTTGGCTCCCTGGTTTTGGTGCTTGGTTTGTTTCTCTTCGGGGACCATCCAAATGTGCTAAGATTCAGTTATTTCTATCCAGATTCTAGTCTGACGTGCGTAAGGGTCTACGTTCAATATATCTTCTAGAAGCTCCCTTGCTTGGCTTCCAAGAAATGCGGATTTAATTACCCAAAAATTGGTTTAATTAAGCTCTTATTACCCTTTTGCCCTCCTTGTCTTGATTATCTACAAGAGAGACCAAAACATGGTTTAGACCGACATTTTATTCATAAATCAGTAGGAAAATGTGATATAATAATGCAGAACTATAGACTAATCACACCCCTCACTTATCTTTTGCTCGTCCCAAGCAAAACAAGAAAAGAAAACTATATTACAAATGTTATTACACCACTTTCACAGGTGACGCGACTGCACTGAGCGTGTGCAACAAGCCGTTAAATCTCTAGGTTACCCCTAGAGGAGGAGTGTTATCTCCTGAGAGTTTTCAGCTGATTGCACCCACAAAATCCATAAAGAAAGAAGACAAATGTTAGTATTTTGAAAACACATTTGAAAGAGAGACAAGTTTACAAAGTATTTTTGCAAAAATATAAGCGATCTAAGAACATAAGTCCACCAAAAATTATTCTTTCTTAAACTCAATCTATATGCAAGATCTTGTCTTCAATTAAGGTACGAATTAAAAATTGGATTGAATATTTTATCCTTTATAAAACCTAGATAATATGTACTTTGTGATAGTGAAGATTTCTTGGATTTCAACTCCAACCATCAAGCCATTTATTTATATATATTTTTTCTTTTTCTTTTTTTTCTTCCCTTAGTTTTCTTAGGCTTTCTAGTTCACCCTGGTAGTGAGCCTTTAACCGATGACTCCCAGACCGAATGGTTCTTAGGGCACCAGATGAGAAAACATCCCTCGGGTTTAAGGGCTCGAGTAAACAAGGCCACAAAACTAAGGGGGATTACTTTTTTCTTTTGACCACCGTTAGGCGTGAATAATCATGCTTCTTTAGGCATAGTTATCAAGCTTAATCAGTGATTTTTTTCTTCATATATACCACATATATATATATATATATATATATATATATATATATATATATATATATATATATATATATATATATATATATATATATATATTACTTTATGGCATTTTAGGTCTTTGTTTCCATCCAAAAAATGTGTAAGTGTGAAGTGCATACTTTCTAAGGCAAAAAATTCAAGATAAATTATCTCTCCAATTTATCTTACTTAACATATAATCTTAAACAAGATCCATTATTTTGACTAGGTTTAAGATGTCATAATTTAAGGCTTCCTTAATTTCTAACATCATCTTAATTTCCTTTAAAAATAAATCAAAACTTTGTCTCTTATTTCAAAAAATTTTTAAAGAAAGGAAAATCCTATACAAAATGGAATATTTCTAAAAGTATCCTAAAAGAAGTGAAAAAGAAAGAAAAATGTAAAAAACTCTATGTTAGTAAACCCTCCCTCACCTTATCTCATGCATTGTCCTTAATGCATCGTGAATGTATGTATGCATGAAATAAATAGAGAGGGAAGAAAAAATCACCTCAAGGTGGTGGTTCCGGTGGTGGTCTGACTGGTCCACGAAACGCAGCCCAATCCATTTGTGTGGAGTTTGGAGGAACCCACCAGAAACCTCTATACAAATCACTAAAATGATGTATATATGAATGATTTTTATTAAGAATTTTACCCCATCTAATTTTCAAATTTTCAAAATAATTTCAGAGTCAATTTTATCAACACCTTTGTCCCAAAATGGAGTATGAAAAGATGGAATAATTGATTTGAATTCAGGAAGTGCAGGAACTAATACTGACTCAGGAATTTGACTTAAGTCAAGTAAAAGTTCAGGAGTCAAAATTAGTTCAGGAATTGAGTCCAAATTAAGAAGTTGAACTTCAAGTCCACATTCATTGCCCCACAATATAATGTGACTCTGAGATTGGTGATCAAGTTCAAGAATGACAGGTATGGGAATCAAAACTGACTCTAAAATGTTGCTCAAATTGGGTAGTAAAACAGGAGTCAATATTGATCCAGGAATTTGAACTGGATCACAAATTATAGGATCAAAGTTACATTCTTGTCTAAGTTCAATTTCTTTGAAAGAAAAACTTGCCAATTGTCAATGGGACATTCAAAGATATGAAATTGGTCAAGTTTAATTTGTTGATCATAAAAGATTGGTGATTCAATTTCACGATGGATTGGCACAGGATTCAATACTGACTCGGGAAAAGGATTGAAGTGAGGTAAAGATACGGGAGTCAATATTGAATCAAGAAGTGGAATTGAATTACTAAGTTGCGGTTCATGATCACATTCATTCTCAAGTTCAATTTCAGGAAAAGGATAACTTGCCAAACTGTCAATGGGATTTTCAAAAGTCAGAGTTGGTCAAGTTCAAATGGGTGGACTGAAATTGAATCTTGGTTTCCAAAATAACATTATTCTTTGGCTCTAACAGAATGGTTAGTGACAGCAGGACTGGTCAAAGGATGAGAATGGAGAGTTTTGACCATTATATCTATGTCATGATTATGAGCGATTGAGCCTGAGTCATGGCTTAAAGCATCTTTTCATAGTCGATTGGTTCATCGTTTTGTTGTGATTGGGCTTGAAAAGATGAAGATTTATTTTGAAAATTATGGTAAAATTGTGAGTCCATCAGATTTCGTGATTGTTGTTCGGACTCACGCATACTCATTTACAAGATTAATGTTTTCTATTTTGAACTGGTGTGACTGAGTATGAATTTTGGTTTTGAAAAAATTGTGAGTCGAACTTGTTTTGTTGGGACTCAAGTAAGGCGTCTATACTCTTTCTAGGTCAGACTTTTCTTCAATGGGTTGATCTAGAATAGGAGTATAGGAAGAGAAATTGGGGAGTGAATATTGTAAAAATTATGGAAAAGGTGGACACGGTGGACAAGGAGGTTGAAAATTTGACTCGGAGGAGGTGAATCCCCATTGATTCTGTGAAGAGTTGAAATTATTTTGAAAATTATGGTCATAAGGTTGGGGGTATGGGTTGTATTGATTCGGATAAGTCCAACCCGGTGTATTTGATTGGCACATATTGTAAAAAGCCGGGTTGAAATTATCTGAATCAAATAGGGTCAGTGTGAAATATAGATTCATATTAGGATTGAAAGAATTGTTATTATTGAATTCCATTTCACAAACAATCACAAAAAAAAAAGCAAATAACAAACAAAAAGAAAGAAAATCAAAACCAAACTTATACTAAGGTTGACCTTGACCTAGACGACTCATAACTGGTCATTACCCGGGGGAGGTTGTTGCTTGAATCCCACCACAAGCTAATCAGCCAGGTAAGGGCAAAATATAGTGGGAGGTATCGTGCGTAAGCAATGGGCCTTAATTACGCCAAACCACGGTATCTTTAAGGCGTAACCTCTTAATCCCCAACCTTAGACATTGATTTCATAAAAGTAAGATTCAAAACAAGTTACAACCTCGGTCAATCTCTTAATGAGTCTGAGTTGTCCCTAGGGGCCAATGTCTATCAATTTTATAAGGGCTTGGGTTGTGTGAGTGGAGAGGTGGTTTTTGTTGGCCCAAAGGCCCATCACTCTAGTTTTGATGATGATTAACTCATGTAGTTATAGTGTACTAATAATCTTATGCTTATTTAGTTTCAGTTATCTATCTTAGTAGGTGTGTAGCTTCATCAAAGGTGTTTTTGGAGCTTACACGTGTTGATTCAAGAGCTTGTGCATCAAGATCACATCTAGCACTCGGTTGGAGTCTAGCTCATTGGATCGTGTTTGGATCTGGTCGTCTTGAAGATAAGGATCGACAAGAAGATTTTGGTTTATGTTTAGTTCAGTTTGTTAAAGATTAGTATATATGTTTGAAGCTCAAAAACTCACACACATAAAATGCACGTTTTCAAAAGAATGATTTTTAACATGTTTGGTTTTTGATACTTGTTCTATATGTTTCTAAATATTTCTATCAATGTTTAGAACTTGAATTTCATGGATAATCATGTTTTCTATCTCCTGAAATCCAAACAAAAATATTTCAAAATTTTATATATCTTCAAAAAGAGTTTAAAATCTATTTTGGTCAAGGTCGGTCGACCGTTCTATTGAACGTGCCTGCTACAGGTCAGAACGGTCGACCGCACGGTCGACCGGAGTTCTGGCACTTGGGGATGTTCACGTTGTGCACGTTCCTGATCGACCGGGCGGTCGATCGGTCCCCACTTCCGGTCGACCGGGCGGTCGACCATCTGTAAGCACTTTGGTCTCTGTTTGTCACGGTCGACCGGTCGGTCGACCAAGGGCTAACGGTCAGATTTTTTGAATCTGCCGGTCAACCGACTGGTCAACCGCCAGTATGCCAGATTGATAATTCTGACTGTTTTATTTTAATTGTTAAAAATATGTTTAAATTAAAAACGTGGTTTGCTGAATTGAGGGTCAATTTCTTCTTCTTTTATACTGGTAAAATTATTCTAAGTTTTCTCTTCCTAAAACCTATATAAAGGGGTCATTAGGGTAGAGGTTTTCACAACAACAATTTGAAAGATTCAAAGTTTTTGTGCTTACTTGAGAAAAAGTTTTTGTTTCAGTTTTTGTGCTTTTATTCACTGAAATTCTCTTCAAGTTTTCGTTCTAAAAATCTCTCTTCTATTTTTAAATTTCACTTACAAAACCTTGAGCTTCAATCTTATATATTATTCTTTAGGGTTTGTAAAGAAGTCTTTTCAAAAGGGAGTTTGTGGTCTTTTGATCACCCAGTGCTTATTGCTATGCTACCTCTGGACTAGAGGAGTGTGTTGGGGAGTTGTATACTCCATAGTGGTAGTAATTCCTTTGGTGAAAAGTTAGAGTGGATTGGAAATCCTTCACGGTGGTGAAGGCGGGGACGTAGAGCGGTGGTTCGAACCTCGAAACAAATCTCTTTATTTGAGATTGATTTACTTGTCTATTTTATCTACTTTATATTCATTCATTTATTGTCGATATATATTCTTACAATAAGATTGCATTGAGCACCTCAAACTCTTATCTAGAGGAATCACGAGGAAGAAGTTCAGAACCCTTCACGGGGTATACGGCTTCTAATCTTACTTTGAGTGATCGTTTGCATCATCTCATTTTTATTTTGCATTGAATATTGATTTGATTAGCCTTACACTATTCACTGTAGGATCTAAAATATTATGTCAACACAACACTAGAACACATATATTAGCATTAAATAAAATATCGTGCAAGAAAGAAAATAAATCTAAGAAATTATGCAAACGCAAACACAAGAGATTTTATCCTGGTTCGGTCCTCGTGACCTACATCCAGTCCCCAAGCAACCCGCTTGAGATTTTTCTTGTCCTTGATTTTGTACACCCAAAACCAATACCTTGTACACCACTTGACAAACAACCTTTGCCAAATCCGTACAACTCTTCTTATACCAAGAAGACAATAACACCTTGTACAACTTCTCTTCTACATCAAGAAGACGCTCATGTACAATACTTCTCTTTGAGTGATTACAATCAATTCTATAAGCCTTGAGATTTGTATGTAATCGTGAACAAGGACTCTTATAAGTAGACTCTCAGAATTCTTCACGAAAGGATTGGAATTTGTGTGATGAAATAGAAAGTAGAACTAGTTTTCTGAAAACAGAATTTTGATAAGAGTTTTTGGACAGAAAAACTAAGATTTGAATTGGTGTTTTTAGCCTTGGACAACATCCCTATTTATAACTGAAATCTATTGTCAGTTAAGGCAGTTATCAACTTGAATTTGAATATTAAAACGTTGGATAAATACCAGAAAATCAATAACTATTTAACAGTCAGAAACTGTTATAAGTCGACTATGGTAGGAAGTCATTCGACTAGTATAGGCATTTTTGACTGGGTTAGTCGACTAGTCAAATGAGCAAGTCGACTACACAAGACTGATACAGATATGCAAGTTTCTGGAAACTACTATTAGTCGACTAGCAGGAAGTATAAGTCGACTACATTAAGGATTAGTCGACTAACCATATTTATAAGTCAACTAATACTGCTTTCAGTCAACAAACAGAGAGTGGATATCTTTTCTAGACAAGACATAGTCGACTATAGGATTTTGATAAGTCGACTGGACATTTATTAGTGGACTATAAGAAGGGTCAAGTCGACTAATAGGAAGGGTCGAGTCTACTAATAGGACTATTTTGTGTGTGATCAAGGCTTTTAAAAATATCTAAAAAATACAAAAAAAATAATACAAATTATATTTGTTATCATCAAAATAAGTTCCAACATTCTCCCCTTTTTTGATAATGACAATGTGTGCATGCACAAGCTCCCCCTATAGAGAAACTCCCCCTGTAGAAAACAGGTTATAACAAATATATATAACAAGTGTTCTCCCCGTGCATCATAGCATACATATGATATATTTTTAAATTTTAGAACTAACTTATATCATCAGGTATTCTCTTTTCTTTGTATGGTACCTATATGATAAACATTGTTAATGACACCAATCATAACATGATTAAAATATTAACCTTTAGGAATCCAAACCCAATTTGAATTTTGTTTCCATTTGTTAGTATAAACATAATTGCATGAATTACATATATCATGTACATATGATTTAATATAAGCATTTTTGTGCATATTATTTAGATTTTTAGGAATCCAAATATATTTATACTTTGATTTCATGGTTTTCTTAACAAAAAAATTATCATTATTCTTTTTGAAGACTGATTGGTTGCTAATGTTGCATATTTAATGTCACATTTTCATACTTATTTTAGAATAAAAGCCTGCATTGTCCTAATTATTTGTTTAATTTATTTGCAGGCCCAATCCTAAAGGAGTGAAGAGAAATGAGCCCAAAAGCCCACCAGAATTCTGAATTAAATCAGAATTAATTCGCACACACAAAATCAGGGCAAAATCAAGAGGTTGAAACCGGTTGAGAAGAATCCTCTCAGAATCGATCGGTTAAAGCCAAGAATCCAAGGTCATTTCATCAGAATCTGGGGCTCAAACGAAGAAACCAACAAAGGATAAAGGCAGAAACAACTCCCAGGATGACCCACCAACAAGGTGTGGCCATCTGGCCACACCCTGGCCGCGAAAACGCGGCTTGGGCCTCGTTTTCGCGGCTTTGTTGGGGAGTTAGGCGGAGCGTTTGCTCCCCCGACCTCCCCGGGATTCTAGTTGTTGGGTTTATGCCTATAAAAGGCCTGTACTTGCGCTGAAAATGGAGGCCAATGCAGATTAGGATTTAGCCTAGTTTTAATTCTTTATAGTTTAGGTTTTTCTTTTCTTTTTATGTAATTTGTATGTAACTTAGGGTAGAAGAAGATTCATGTAAGTAAGAGAGAGGGGCTGATGTTGAGAGTGACACCGACGATGTACCCTACTCCTTTCTTCCATTGTCTCTGCAATTAATAAAGGTAAAAGTTCTTTTTATGTTTGTATTTTCTTTTGTTCGTCTTCCTCTTCTACTTTACCTTGGTTGTTGTTGTTGAGTGTACAAGTGAATTCAAAAGCAAGTATAACTAAGCTACGTGAGAGCCAGCGATAGTTCATGAAGACGTTCTCCTCTTCCAAGATCCGCATCACTTCGTTCTTGCTAGGCTTGACGATATAATGTGCACGGGGACTGAGCTCGAGCTTATGATCTATGCGTTGAACGCCTCCGAAGCAAAGGTAGAACATGCAACGGTTTCCAGGTAAGTCATCACTCAACCTAGGTAAGTATTTCTTCACTTTTCTTTCTTTCTTTTCTTTTACTTCTTTAGTATAGATCACTACCTCCTCCAACTCTTTCTTCTCCACTTCATTGTACATAGTCGCTTTTCATCGTTTTTTGATTTTTCATCTTCTTCATCTTTCATCTTCTTCTTAACTTTAACTATAACTTTCTTTTTTTCATTTTTATAACTTTAAAACAGAGAAGAACCTTCGCTTTTTTTCTTAACGATTTCAATAAAGAACTGTAACGCTTCCATCACAAACCCTCCTTGTGGATCACGACCCGCATAGCCACTTGCTATAGCGGAAGAATTGAGCACTTGCACGTTTTCTTTCTAAATCTGAAATTCTTTATTTTTATGTGCAGGTTTAGCCTCAATCAAATTTTGGCGCCGTTGCCGGGGAGGGTAAAACAGTTTTTATTGAAATCTGATTTTTTATTAAAAATTTTTTAGAACTAAACGAATTTTCTTCTCTGTTGCAGGTTACAGGGCAAGAAAAGTAGGAATATAAGTTTGCAGTGACATACAAGTGGTATTGGGCCTCTGCTCTAGAAAGCAGAGACCCATTGCCCTCTGAATTGCCGCGTTTCCACGGCAAAAGCCGCGGATCCGTGGCAATAAAGAGCTGACTACTAACAGGTTTTTGCAGGGCTGCTAGCTTTGCAAATTCTACTTTGCTGCAATTATTTATTTCTTATATGCCATCACAAAAACCTGCTAATAATCAACAGTAAAAAGTTTGTTGCAAAAGTTAAAAATTGATTAGACGTTTACATTTTAGGCACGTGTCTTTTCAATTCATTTACTTTTACTGTTGAAGAGTGCTGGAGCAAGGTACGTATGCATTGCATTTAGCATAGGACTCACTTCTTGGTTGATTTATATCGCTTTGAGTGAATCTTACATATCTTGTACACTTGCACAAATTGACCGGGCCAGTCGACCGGATCGGTCGACCGATGTGCACAAGAATGTGCACGCTGACCTGCCACTTGGGCCGGTCGACCCGAGCGGTCGACCGACTGCAAGTACCCCACTCTCGGGTGGGGGCGGTCGACCGGACGGTCGACCGGCCAGAGAGCAATTTCTCTCTAGATTGGCACGGTCGACCGGCCGGTCGACCGGCCGGCTCAATGGTCAAATTTTTGACCGTTGGCCGGTCGACCGGAAGTCCATTCTGGACCTAGTCAGCTGCCAACGGCTAGTTTTTGTTGGGGCCTTTATATACCCCATCTCTTGGCTGTTTTGTGTAAGATTTTTAGAGAGAAAAATTTCAGATCTTTTCAAGTGTTTTCAACAAAAAGTTTTGGGTTCAAATTTCCTATTCTCTATTTGTTTTAAAGTGTTTGTTATTTCAAAGAAAATAGTCTTTTGGGAATTGGTTTTTGGTCTAAAAATTCTATATCTATTTGGAGATTTTTTCCAAGTGATTTTCTTTGTTAAAAACACTTTGTTTTCCACACTTGAGCTATATCTTGCTATCATATCTATAGGATCTTTATTTTGTGAGAAAATTAGTTTGTGGTTGTGGAAACCACTAAGTTGTAAACCCTCCTACTTTGTGTTATCCCTCTTGTGTAGAGGTTGATTTGTGGAGTGGTAGCTTTGTGCCCTATCCCTCTAGTGAGAGGTTGATTGGTTGTATTGGCTTTGTGCCTATCCCTCATTTGTGAGGTTGATTTGTGTGGCTTTGTGCCTAGTCTCTAAGTGTAGAGGTTATTTTGGTTGAGAGAGGAGTTGTGTAATCCAATTGTAATTGCCCCAAATCCTCAGTGGAGGTTCCCTGTGTGGGAGTCCTATGTGGACAAGTTAGTGGATTGGAAATCCTTCTGTGTGAAGGCGGGGACGTAGAGCTGTGTGCTTGAACCTCGAAACATATCCGTGTGTTAGCGATTGATCTATTGACTCTTACTCTCTCTCTCTCTCTCTCTCTCTCTCTCTCTCTCTCTCTCTCTCTCTTTACTTTGTGCCTTGCATCATTTCATATAGCTTATTCATTATATGCTTGGTTTGTTTGTGTGTGCCTCACTTGTGCTTAACCACGAGAGCTTCATATAGCGCCTCAACTCTTATTCAGAGGAATCAAGAGGAGTTAGTCCAGAGCCTTTCACCGGAAATTTGGTTACACTCGTTGGTTGCATTAAGTGTTGTTGCAAATTTAGTTTTAATTTTCGCATTTAGTTCATTAGATTAGCCGTACACCTATTCACCCCCCTCTAGGTGTACTTTCAATTGGTATCAGAGCCTATGCTCCTGATATTTGGTTTAACCACCTAGGAATGTGATCTTGGTTAGG
Source organism: Agave tequilana (assembly GCA_038442645.1). Classification (NCBI taxonomy): domain Eukaryota; kingdom Viridiplantae; phylum Streptophyta; class Magnoliopsida; order Asparagales; family Asparagaceae; genus Agave; species Agave tequilana. The sequence continues at coordinate 90,713 of JAVJIF010030499.1, read as the reverse complement.
TAATCTACATTTGTATTTGCACACTTATATTGTTTACACATACTCATGGATTGCTTGTCACCTCCCATGTTTGATGTCTCCAACATTGACATGTGAAAATTTAGGATGTCCATGTATCTAAAAACCCTAGGCTTGCATGTTTTCCTTGCCACTACCAAGAAATCCTATCTTGGTAATAGCAAGCATATAGAGGCTAATGCACAAGCCCTTGAGGCATTTAGAAGCACGCTTAACAAAGAATATTTGTGCTTAGTTTCTAACTGTGATTCCGCCTTTGCATTGTGGAACATGTTGACCTCCTCCGAGCTACAAACGCCCAACATTGTGGAGGATGAATCTAGTGGAGAATCCGAGCAACAATGCTACATGGTCCAAGGGAATGACTCCCTTGAGGTATATTCAGAATCTCAATTAGATGATGATTGTGCTAGTTCTTCTAGTAATGATTATATTGATGCCAATGCTTTGAATGAAGAACTTTCAATTGCTTGTGAAAAATTATTGGAAAAATATAATCTTTTGAAAAAGAAGAGTTTTGAACTAAAAGAAGAAAATAAAGATTTGTTTTCAAAACTTGATTTGACTTTGCAAGAGAAGGAAGAGATTTCAAGTGAACGTGACTCACTTAAATCCCAACTAGACATTACCCTAAAGGAAAATGAGATTTTGACAGTAGAAATGATTGTAATGAGGTTTTGAAGAAAAATAAAGTTATATCTTCAAAACTTGATTTTGTTATAAAAGAAAATGAGTCTTTGAAAATCAAAATTATTTCTATTTCAAAGGATTTAGACTTGGTTTCTAAGAAAAATATTTCTTTACAAAATGATATTGATTCACATGTTTGCCATGCTAGTATAGCGTCACATTCTAGCTCACCTATAGCATGCTCCACTTTATCTTCAAGTATTAAAAATGATATAAATGTTTTGAAGAAAAGTGTTGATTGTTTGAGCTCCACTTTGAGCCGATGTGCCATAAACCATACACGTTTGGAATCTATGTATCGAAAGAAATAAGTTCCATCTTTGCATGCACACAAACCACGGCATACACATGCTCCTCACGTACACACTCATAACACGATGTATGCTATGTGTACACTTGTACACATTGTGGACGTAAGGGCCACCTTGCTAAATTTTGCTATGATAAGATACATGACGTAAATTTAGCAACTAAATTTGTTTGGGTTAGGAAAGGAGCTAACCCCCATGGACCCAAAAGAGTATGGTACCAAAGACCACCCCTATTGTATTTGATGTAGGTGTGGGCTCTCACGTGACGTGAGAGTAATGGTGCCTTGAAGTGGATGCGTTCCGAGCTTTATGAGGACAATTTGGATGCATCACTTTGAAGGGGAGTTTGGTAGGAGGACCACCTTGCTTTGGAGACATAGAGAGTTGTCCTCTCGGTTTTGGTAACTATCTCTTACTCCTCATTATGTTTGTATGCTTTTAGATCATTCATTTATAGCATGTATTATTTTAATGTTCATTATGCCATAAGCCATGTTTATTAGTCCTATGACATGCATTTGAGACACCCATATTTATATGGACCCATATTTAGTGTTCTCACTTTAGTTTAACTAATGTGTATGTCCTAGATCTAATGCATGTGTATATACATAATGATCATATGAATTTTTGTTTTGATTTCTATACTTCATGTTTTGATTACATGTTTGGATGTTAGTTTTCATTAAAACTTGGATATATACTTGTACAACTAATGAGCCACAAATAGATTATTACATGTTTGTACTTGAACGCTCATTTGTACCCATTAGATGTACTAGTATAGCCTAGTTTTGATGATTCATGCATTTGACTTGTATTCCCATTTTATACATGTTTTCATGTTTATATGTTTAGCTTCATGTATATGTCTATTTTGTCTAAACTATTAGCTATACATATACATCCTTGAACCACTTGCCTTCATGCATATACTTTTGTGGACTCGTTTATGTTTGGATATGTATGTATACTTTAGTTTGTACATGACATACATATACCTTGAAAGATTCTAGTTTTTATGTTTTTAAGGAATTTCATAATAGAGCTAAAATGTCTATTTTCATGACTATGTCTTTCACACAAAACTTGTACACTCACATTATTTGAGGTTTCTCATGATTTTGTTTTCATTAGTCCTATATGAGCTTTATATCTTTTGAGTGTCAATTGTTGAGTGATTTTCATGTTTCATGAAATATAATTTTGTTTTATTCCTTACTTGAAGGATTTCGTACTAGTTTACAAATTTTTCTTATAATTAGTTCGTATTCTTCATTTTGGAAGAGTTTTCAATTATGCTAAACTATTTTCAAACCTATTTTTGAAAACCCTTTCCATTAAAGGGTGGTTGGTTGGGCGACCATGACTTGTATGTTCATATTGAAAATCTATTTAAAACATGTACATGAAATGGGTGGTAGGTAATATGAGTTATACACTTGATCTTATTATGTTTTCAATTGGTATCATTGGATCTTTTCAATTGGTATCACTATTGCCATTCTTTTTGTATACTCATATATGTTTTTATATATGTATGCTTTCACTTCAAATAGTATCAATTTCGATTGGTATTTAATTTTTCATACATATATATGCTTTATTTGTGCTTACTATATCTCTATATCCTTGAGCACAAATTTTAGTTATGCTAAGCTTGATTTCTTAAAATGACTATTTTATTTCAATTGATTATGTTTCAATTGTTATCATATACAAGCTTATGCATCATTTTATTTGATATTTCATAAAGGGAGAGAAAATTCATATTTCACCTTTCAATTGGCTTTGGTATTCTACTCCCACACTTTATGTTGAAAAATAATTGGAAAAGGATATTGATTATTTTTGGTATCATATGCTTTTAATGAAAAATTACTTTCAATTGGTACTAATCTTTTCAAATTGGTATCAAGATTACCTATAAGTTTACTTTCAATTGGTATGTTTTATTGATATCAAAATTTTTGGTTGAATTGCTCAAAATGATTTATTTACTTACAATTGGTATTTAATTGGTATTTACTTACAATTGGTATCAATTGGTATTTAAATGTATATTAAAAATATTTGTTTTATGTACCACATTATGTACTTTCAATTGGTATTATGATGCACTAAATTGATATTTTTTTTCTTACAATTGGTATCAAGAAAGTTTTGTTTTGATTTCACCCCTTATTGATATTTTTTTGTTTAAGACAAAAAGGGGAGAATATTGTTTTCTTTGACCCCTTTGTTGATGTTTGACAAAAAGGGGGAGAAGTATTTGAGTTTATATGCATGTTTATTGTTTTTGAGAGTTTAAACAAAAAGGGGAGAAGGTTTTTGAAACATATGTTTAATTTATGCATGTTTCTCTCTCCTAATTGATGCATACTTTTGTTTAGTATAATGTGCTTCATTGAATATCTTAATTTTATTGCTATGCATGAGTTAAGGGGGAGCTTCTTTGAAGCTTAACTTTAATCCATGTATATATAACTCCATGAGTTTTGTCATCATCAAAAAGGGGGAGATTGTTGGCCAGAGGCCTTCCACTCTAGTTTTGATGATGATTAACTCATGTAGTTATGTTTACTAATAATCTTGTGATGTTTAGTTTCAGATACTTAACCAAGATGTTAGTAGGTGATTACCTTCAACAAGGTGTTTTGGAGCTTCTCATGGTGATTCAAGAGCCCGAGCGTCAAAGTTCATATCTAGCACTCGTTGGAGTCAAGCTCGGTGGATCACATTTGGATCGAGTCGACTTGGAGATGGAGCTCTACAAGAAGACTTCGGTACTTTATTTAGTTTAGTGTATAGATCCATTTGTTAAAGATTAGATAGTGTGATATGCTCAAGTTCACAACACACACACACACACACTTGTTTCTAGTTTCATGTTTATTGGTTTTCGGTTTTTGGTTTAACCGATCTTGGTTTTCATGAATAGATAAAATCAACAAGTTTACATGATTTAATGTATATTAGATTTGTTCTATATACATCTATGCTTCAACTATTTATACAAACTTAGTTTGATAACCTATTCATGTATTTAGGTTTTGTATTTTAACAAAACTTGTTTTTGGAATTATTGTCAAAAACATTGGTATATATATCTTTCATGTATATTGGATTTATATCCATATGCAACATGCTTCAAGTTGTTTAAATATCATGTTTTTGTATTTGGATGAGTTTTGGAAAAATCGGATTTCCATTTGAAAAATCCAAGTTTTAGAAAATACGTTTTTTTGGTTTTCGGCAAAATTTCCATAACACAAAAAGAGTTCAAAATGTTTGTAACTTGGTTTGATTTTTACTCAAACAAGTTTGTATTTCAAAGATCATGCAAGAACTTATTTTTGTGAATTTTTAGAGATTTTATGGGATTTATTTGACATATAAAAATCAAGTTTTCTAATCCCTAAAACAGCCCTGCCAGGCTCTGGCAGTTGACCGGGCCGGTCGACCGGACCCAGAGTCGGTCGACCGGATCGGTCGACCGAAGGGCAGAAGAATGTGCACGCTGACCTGCCACTTGGGCCGGTCCACCGACTGCAAGTACCCCACTCTCGGGTGGGGGCGGTCGACCGCACGGTCGACCTTGAGGCTTGGCACGGTCGACCGAGCGGTCGACCGGCCAGAGAGCAATTGCTCTCTGGATTGGCACGGTCGACCAGGCGGTCGACCTGTAGGCTCAACGGTTAAATTTTTGACCGTTAGCCGGTCGACCGGAAGGCCATTCTGGGCCTAGTCAGCTGCCAACGGCTAGTTTTTGTTGGGGCCTTTATATACCCCATCTCTTGGCTGTTTTGTGTAAGTTTTTTAGAGAGAAAAATTTCAGATCTTTTCAAGTGATTTCAGCAAAAAGTTTTGGGTTCAAAATTCCTATTCTCTATTTGTTTTTAAAGTGTTTGTTATTTCAAAGAGAATAGTCTTTTGGGAATTAATTTTTGGTCTAAAAATTCTCTATCTATTTGGAGATTTTCCCAAGTGATTTTCTTTGTTCAAAACATTTTGTTTTCCACACTTGAGCCATATCTTGCTATCCTATCTATAGGATCTTTATTTTGTGGGAAAATTAGTTTGTGGTTGTGGAAACCACTAAGTTGTAAACCCTCCTACTTTGTGTTATCCCTCTTGTGTAGAGGTTGATTTTTGGAGTGGTGGCTTTGTGCCCTATTCCTCTAGTGAGAGGTTGATTGGTTGTATTGGCTTTATGCCAATCCCTCATTTGTGAGGTTAATTTGTGTGTCTTTGTGCCTAACCTCTAAGTGTAGAGGTTGTTTTGGTTGAGAGAGAAGTTGTGTACTCCAATTGTAATTGCTCCAAATTCTCAGTGGAGGTTCCCTGTATGGGAGTCCTGTGTGGACAAATTAGTGGATTGGAAATCCTTCTGTGTGAAGGCGGGGACGTAGAGCTGTGTGCTCGAACCACGAAACATATCCGTATGTTAGCGATTGATCCATTGACTCTTACTCTCTCTCTTTACTTTGTGCCTTGCATCATTTCATATTGCTCATCCATTATATGAATGGCTTGTTTGTGTGTGCCTCACTTGTGCTTAACCACGAGAGCTTCATATAGCGCCTCAACTCTTATTCAGAGGAATCAAGAGGAGTTAGTCAAGAGCCCTTCACTAGGAATTCGGCTACACTCGTTGGTTGCATTAAGTGTTGTTGCAAATTTAGTTTTAATTTCCGCATTTAGTTCATTAGATTATCCGTACACCTATTCACCCCCCTCTAGGTGTACTTTCAAGAACATACAATAAGAAAAAATACAACCATAGGAGACGATGGCGAGGAAAGGAGGAAAAGAAAATCATTTGCTTCAATTGTAGGAAACCCGGATATATCGTGGTCGAATGTCTAGATTTCAGAAACAAGATATCTTCTTCTATCAAGCAAAAGAAGCCATTTATGAAGAAAGCTCTCAAAGCTACTTGGGATTCAGAAAGTGAATCCGAAGAGGAGGTGAACACTGCAAACGTGTGTTTTATGGAAAACACACCCAAGGTAAATTTTGATCCATTTTTTGATGATAGTGGAGTAACTCAAGATGATTTATTAAATGCTTTTCTAAAACTTTCAGATAATTATGATTCTTTAAAGAAAAAATGTCTAACATTGAAAAAGAAAAATGAAGTTCTTCAAAACAAAGTTATTATTCTTTCCACAGAAAAAGATGATTTGTTTTCCACTCTTTTATAAATACAAAGGAATTTTGGTGCATACAAGGTTTCATATAAATCTAAGTTTCCCAAGATCGATAAAAATAAAATTTTTATCTTAAAACTAAAATCAACAATTTGAAAAATGTTTTAAAGAAATGTGAGTTCAACAATGCTATATTAGAAGACATGTTTTCAAAGAAAAATGCTTCAAAGAAACACATTCATACTACACATGCTCACACTTCTGAAACACACACCAAGCATGTTCATACACCACATGTTCACCATGCTTTTAAACCAATTGTTCATCCTGCACCACATCATGCTTTCAAGTATGAGAGTTTTTATAAATGTACTTATTGTGGTCGAAATGGTCATCTAGCTAAATTTTGTTATGATCGTATAAATAGTACTGATAATCATGTTTGGGTTCGAAGTACTAACCCTCATGGACCCAAAAAAGTATGGGTACCAAAATTCACCCCTATTGTATTTGATATAGGTGTGGGCTCTCACTTGATGTGAGGGTATTGGTGCCTTGATGGTGAATGCGTTTGAGTTTGATGAACACTATATTTAATGCATCACCTTCAAGGATGTTTGGTGGGAGGACCACCATGGTTTGGAGATTTAGAGATTAGCCCTAATGGTTTTGGTAACTATCTCTAACTCACATTTAGTTTACATGCTTTCATAGTATTAATTTTTAGCATGTTTTGATTTTTCATGTTCATTATATTAGTTGCAATGTAAATTAGACATGTGATATACATAGATAGTCCTTTGAGATGCACCCATATTCATATGAATTTACATCTTTTGTGTTCTCACTATAGTTTAGATATTGTGTATATCCTAGTTCTAAAATATGTGCATTTAACATAATGATCATATTGGTTTATGTTTTCTTTTATGCCTTATGTTTTGATTACTTGTTTAGATGTAGTTTTTATTAAAACTTGTGTTTATACTTGTACAACTAGTGAGCCACATTTGATTACTATATGTTTGTGCTATGTTGCTCATTTGTACCCATTAGATGTACTTATATAGCCTAGTTTTGATTATTCTTACATTTTAACTTATATTCACTATTTTGTATATGTTTTCTTAAAAATTAAATTTTATGACTTTCATAGGTTTTGATGTTTTAAGCTTTATTGCTTATTTTCATGAATATGCTTTTCACATGACTCTTGTATACTCATATTATTTGTATTTACTCATGACTTTATTTTACGAGCGCATTTATGAGCTTTATATATTTCGAGTGTTAATTATTGTGTACTTAGCATGCTTCATGAATTATATGATTTCGTTTCATGTTTTGGAGAATCTATAACTATTTATTTTAAAAGTTATCTTAAACTAGTTCATATTCTTCAATTGGTAGAGTTTTCAAACTATGCCTATTTACTTTCAAATCATGATTTTTGAAAACTCCTACCTTTTAAGGGTGGTTGGATGGGCGACCATGCCTTGTATACCCTTATTGAATATCTTTTAAACTTGTGCATGAACAGGGTGGTAGTTATGAGTTATATACATGATCTTCATGAAAATTCTATTTTTGTATACTCATATCTATTTTCTTACATATGTATGCTTCAAATTTAATTGGTATATGTTTGCGTCATATTTCAATTGATATATTCATTTTCATACATATATATGATTTGATTGTGCTTGTTTTACAAATCTAAAAAAAAAACAAATTTTTTATTGCTAAGCTTGATTTAGTTTATAATGTCAATTAGTTTTTAATTAGAATCTTATTCAAGTCTATGCATTGTTTTCATTAATATTTCATAAAGGGGGAGAAAATTCTTGTTTTTAGATTGGTTTTGTGTAAAATTGGTATTGGTTGAGTTTTCAATTGGTATCAGTCTTCACTTTCAAATTGGTATCTTACTCCCACTCTTTATGATGAAAAGTACTTTATTTTAGTATATGCTAATATTTTCAATATTGGTATCAATGATCTTAAATTGGTATCATTTTCTATTTGGTATCCTTATTGCAAAATGATTTTAGTGTTTATTCAAAAGTTTAGTTTTTACCTTCAATTGGTATCAATATTTTTTTTATTGGTATCAATATGTTTATCAAAATTATTTCAATTGGTATCAATATTTTCAATTGGTATCAATATGTTTATCAAAATTTTTAAATTGGTATTAAACATTATTTTGTTTACTAAAGAAAAGATTCAAATGTTTTGGTTTTACGTCTTCTCAAATTTTTTTTGATATGACAATTGATTATTTTTACTTCACCCCTTTGTTGATGAATTGACAAAAAGGGGGAGAGAATTTGAGTTGGAGTTTATATATGCATGTTTATATCTTGTTTATGCATATATGTTTTGTGTTAGTTTTTACACTTTATTGAATATCTTTATTGTTTATTGCTATGCGAGTTAAGGGGGCTTCTTTGAAGCTTATCGTTAATCCATGCATATATACTCCATGAGTTTTGTCATCATCAAAAAGGGGGAGATTGTTAGCACAAAGGCCCATCACTCTAGTTTTGAGATGATTAACACATGTAGTTATAGTGTACTAATGATCTTATACTTATTTAGTTTCAGTTATCTATTAAGATCTTAGTAGGTGTGTAGCTTCAACAAAGGTATTTGGAGCTTACACGTGTTGATTCAAGAGCTTGCGCATCAAGATCGCATCTAGCACTCGGTTGGAGTCTAACTTGTTGGATCGTGTTTGGATCGGGTCGTCTTGAAGATGAGGATCGACAAGAAGACTTCGGTTTATGTTTAGTTCAGTTTGTTAAAGATTAGTATATACGTTTGAAGCTCGAAAACACACACACATAAAATACACATTTTTAAAAGAATGATTTTTAACATGTTTGGTTTTTGATACTTGTTCCATATGTTTCTAAATATTTCCATCCATGTTTAGAACTTGTATTTCATGGAAATTCATGTTTTCTATTGCCTGAAATCTAAATAAAAATATTTCAAAATTTTATATATCTTCAAAAAGAGTTTAAAATCTGTTTTGGCCAAGGTTGGTCGACCGGGAGGTCGACCGTGCCTGTTACAGGTCAGAACGGTCGACCGCACGATCGATCGGAGTTCTGGCAATTGGGGATGTGCACGTTGTGCACGTTCCCAGTCGACCGGTCCCCTCTTGTGGTCGATGGGCGGACGACTGTCTATAAGCATTTTGGTCTTTGTTTGTCACGATCGACCGGTCGGTCGACCGAGGCAACGGTCAGATTTTTTGAATCTGTCGGTCGACTGGCCGGTCAACTCAGTATGCCAGATTGGCAATTCTAACTGTTTTGTTTTAATTATTTTTAAAACATGTTTAAATTAAAAATGTGGTTTGTTGAATTGAGAGTCAATTTCTTCCTCTTTTATGCTGGTAAAACTATTCTTAGTTTAGTCTTCCGAAACCTATATAAAGGGATCATTAGGGTAGAGGTTTTCATAACAACAATTTGAACGATTCAAAGTTTTTGTGCTTATTGAGAAAAAAATTTTGTTTCAGTTTTTGTGCTTTTATTCTCTGAAAATCTCTTCAAGTTTTGGTTCTGAAAATCTCTTTTCTATTTTTAAATTTCACTTATAAAATCTTGAGCTTCAATCTTATATATTATTCTCTAGGGATTTGTAGAGAAGTGTTTTCAAAAGAGAGTTTGTGGTCTTTTGATCACCCAGTACTTATTGTATTGTTGCTACGCTACCTCTAGACTATAGAGGAGTGTGTTGGGGAGTTGTGTACTCCATAGTGGTTGTAATTTCTTTGGTGAAAAGTTCTAGTGGATTGAAAATCCTTCACGGTGGTGAAGGTGGGGACGTAGAGCAGTGGCTCGAACCTCGAAACAAATCTCTTTATTTGTGATTGATGTACTTGTCTATCTTATCTACTTTATACTCATTCATTTATTGTCGATCTATACTCTTGCAACAAGATTGCATTAAGCACCTCAAACTCTTATCTAGAAGAATCACGAGGAAGAAGTTCAGAACCCTTCACGAGGTATACGGCTTCTAATCTTGCTTTGAGTGATCGTTTGCATTATCTCATTTTTATTTTGCATTGAATATTGATTTGATTATCCTTACACCTATTCACCTCCCCCCCCCTCTAGGTGTAATTTTAGTTTTTGGGCTAAGGAAGGGTGATGAAATTGCCACCTTATCTTATATGGGTTTTGCCCTTAATTTTAATTCGTGCAAGTGTGCAATATAGACAAGAATATAACACAAAGCGAGTAAATCACCCACATGTTTGTCTTGTACTATATGCAATGTCATATGTACACCTCAATCCAAATCACAACAACAGAACAAAACGAGTCTATTAGAATTGAATTTGACATGTGCCTAAATGCAAATGTCTAAACTATTTTAAAGCGTCCAAATACCGTATTTTAGTTCTTTAGTTATTACAGTGTGTAGGCAATCAAAGCAGATATTTATTAGTAGAATATATCTATATATACAACTTGCAAAAAGCCTGCAAAAGATGAAGTCAAAATGCCACAAATTGCCTCGTTTTCACGGCTTTTCTTTGATTTTCGTGGCACAATTAGGGAAGCAAGGTCCCTAGTTTCTAAAGCAGGGACATGCAAGCAAAAGGAGAGTTTTGTAATGTTCAGTTTCTACAAAAATTAACCTGCACACCAAAACAGAAAAGAAAATGTTAACAAAAACATGAGTTTAAACCATTCCCATCCCCGGCAACGGCGCCAAAAATTTTGATCGGGACAAAACAAGCACTTGAAAATGTATGTTTTATGAAATCAGTGTAAATGTATGTGTGTTAATGTTCCCTCGATTACTTTCGTTATAGCATTGGCTCAATGGGTCGAATTCATAGGACGGGAGGCGATAGAAGCATTAACAGTTTGTTATTCACGTGTTATGTTAACAAGTATTCTTTGTTAAAGAATGAGAAAAAGAAGAAAACAAAAGAAATCCAAAAGTGATACGTGGAGAGGGCAATGAAACGATGATGTGAAAATAAAAGAGAAATGGTTTTGAAAAGAAAATGAAGATGAAACAAAGATAAACTAAGAAGTTGGTGAAAACAATGAAGAATATGATAAAAAAAGTGTTTTGAAATCGATTTTTAAAACAAAGTAAAAAAGAAAGGAGAATACTATGAAAGAAATCTCATGGTTTCTAACTACTAATTACTCCACTAACATGCTAACCTCTTAGTGATAGTTGCCTCATATGGATCCTTGGCCATCACTAGTCCTTGGCTTCAAGAAACGATACAAAGCATGGCAAATAAGATGGTTCTTCACATTCAAACTTGCATCAAGAGCAAGCTAATACAAACATTAGATCATCAAAACTATTAGGAGCAAGTATGAAATAAGAGAGAGTTAGCTTGGTTAGCAAGTTAGCAAGTTAGATGTTAGAACCCATCATCATGAGCCATTAATGGCTCTTGCAAGAGCAAGGCCTTGTAGATGCTATTAGATTCATATGGATTATCAAGTAAGTAGTTAGCTAGTTAGTAGTTAGTAGTTAGATTGCCATGAGAGAAATCTAGCTAAGCATCATGCAGAAGATGGAGAAGACTAATGGAGAAGAAAGAAGACACATTTACACAGAATGTCACCATCTATTACATCAATATCTCTCTATCTCTCTCTGAATCAACTCAGCCTTAATACATGATCTATAAAAGAAAAGAAAATACAAAATAAAAGAGAAAGAAAATCCTAATCTACAAAAAAAAAGAGAAAACCTAGCCTATTTTCAATCTGCTTCCGTTTCGGATCCCTGTAGGAGTATTTATAGGCGAAAGGAGGTTCCAGAAGACGAAACGAGGCCACGTGTCGAAAATTGACACGTGGACCCACCATAGGGCTACAGAAACATGGCCATAGCCGCATTTTCACGGTAATACCGGGGACCTGGATTCCTGATTTTGGTGTGTGGGTTCGTTTCACTTCGGGGACCATCCAAATGTGCTCGATTCGGTTATTTCTATCCAGATTCTCGTCTGACGTGCGCAAGGGTCTAGGTTCAATGTATCTATTAGAAGCTCCCTTTCTTGGCCTCCAAGAAATGCGGATTTAATTACCCAAAAATGGGTTTAATTAAACTCTTATTACCCTTTTGCCCTCCTTGTCTTGATTATCTGCAAGAGTGACCAAAAAACGGTTTAGACCGATATTTTATTCATAAATCAATAAGAAATATGATATAATAATGCAGAATTATAGACTAATCAGTCGCCCTGCCCGAGTTGCTGATACACAGAAAAGGGAAGCAAATTGACATTAGTTCCTAGATCAAGTAGTGCTCGGTTTATTGTGGTCTATCCTATGATGCATGAAATGGTGGGACTTCCGGGGTCTTTGTATTTCACAGGAATGGACCCGGTTAATAACTCACTTATGTTGGATGCTAGGAAGACCTTCTTCGGGATATTTGTTTTTCTTTTCTCGGTGACATATCTTTTAAAAATTTTGCATATGAAGGGACTTGTTTTATGGCATCAAGAAGGGGCACACTGATCTGAATTTGATTGAACTTTTCCCTAATCTTCTCCATTTGAGCATTAGTCTTGTTGTTTGCTAGCCTATTAGAAAATGGAACGATAGGCTTATAAGTTTAGTCATCTGTTTTATTTTTATCATTAGACTAGGTGGATGGTTGTGACTTGAAGATGAAGATGGATCATTTGGAGCTTGCGGTACAGTCACAGAAGAATTTGACACTGAATTGTTGGAAACGGGTTGATTAGAAACCTGATTGTCAACTTGTTTTTCGGATCTCAAGATATGAACAGTGTTACATTGTTGTGAAATTATGTCCTCAGCTTCATTAATAGGAAAGAGGTTCTTGGGATTAGGCAATAGCTAACTAGGCAGTTTTTCCTTTTGTCTTTCATTTAGTGAGTTAGCCAATTGACCTATTTGAACCTCTAACCTATTAATAGATTGGTTATGATTGTTCATCATTAAAGCTTGAGTTTTTGACAAGGTTTCTATCATTCTTTCCAAATCTGACATTTTCTTATCCGGATGATTCTGTTGCTGATGTTGGTAGGTCGATTGAAAATTCGGTTGACTTTGATGAAAATTGGTTGATGTGTTTGAGCAGCATACTAGTTTGGAAGTTGTTGCCTTGGCTGGCTCAGGACCAGACTGGCTCCAAGAAAAATTTGGATAATTCCTCCATCTCGGGTTGTATATCTTGGAGTAGGGATTTTAGTTGGGTCTGTTATAGGCTACATTCATGTTTTCAGGGAACATTTGTTGAGCTTGGTAAACAGGACACTCCTCAAAGAAGTGGGTGAGAGCATGGCAATAGGTGCAACCCGGATTAATCACTTATGTTGGGTTGACCTGGTTCACTGAGTTGGGTTCCCTAGCCTCGAGTAGTTCTAACCTCCTCATCAGTTGTGTGATTTTTACCTCAGGAGCTATAGATGACGCAATTCAATGCAAACCAGTTCTGAAAGTTGTAGGGGTAATCTTTTCAGGGCAAGACTCTCACTGAATGGTTTTTCTGCTAAAACTTCATATAGGTCCCAACCCTGATCCTCATCTTTCTTCAAAAATTCTCCTTGACACATAGTCTCAAGGAGCGTCTTAGTTTGGTAATCTAATTCGTCATAGAGAATTTGGCACTGCCGTTCTGTGGTGAGGACATTGGGCTAACAAATCCTTAAACCTTTCAAAATACTTCTAGAATGGTTCATTTATTTCTTGTCTATACTGCGTTATGTTCTTCCTGATGAGGGCAGTCTTATGGATGGGATAGAATTTCTTAAGAAAGACCTTAATAAAGTCATCCATGATGAAATAGAACTAACAGATAGATTATATAGCCACTTCTTGGCTATGTCCTTAAGTGTAAAGGGAATAAACCTCAATCTAGCAGCGTCTTCCCCCAGTTGGGGAATTCTCATCATCAAACAGACTTCTTCAAACTTTCGAATGAAGAAACTCGGATTCTAGGCCATGGAACCTAGGGAGTATGTTTATGAATTGAGGCTTCAGCTCAAAATTGTTTCCATTAGCCTCAGGTAAAAGAATGCAGGAGGGAAGTGAAGGACGAATTGGGGAGAACTTGTCTTGGAGTGAAACGTAATTCGCCATGATTGGATTTGTATCAGGAAGTGGTGTGTGTGCAAGTGTTGTATTCCTAACGGGTCTTGATGTAATAGGATCCCTGTGAACAATGTTCACCCAACAAACAATCAAAAAATAGGAAAAATAACAAACAAAAATAAAGAAAAACAATCACCAAGCTATCTAGGATCCCTGGACCTAGACGACTCCTAACTGGATGATTCTCTAAGGAAGGTTGTTGCTTGAATCAGACCACAGCTAATCAGCCAGGTAGGGGCAAAATACGGTGGGAGGTATCCGTGCGTAAGCAACGGGCCTTAATTACGCCAAACCATGGTATCTTCGAGACGTAACCTCTTAATCCCCAACCTTAGACACTGATTTGACTGGGGTATGAATCAAAACAAGTTTCAACCACAGCTAATCTCTTATCGAGTCCAGATGTCCCTAGGGGCCAACGTTTATCAATTTTTATTTTAAGCTTGGAATTGTGAGTGCTTGGAATGTTATTTTTGGGCTAAGAAAGGGTGATGAAATCCCTACCTTATCTTGTTATTAGGGTGGTGCCCTAAAAATCAATTTGTGCAAGTGTACAGAATATGCAAACAAGATTCACTCAAAATCAACAAGAGATGAGTCCTATTCTATATGCTATGCGCACGTACCTTGCTCCAGCACTCTTCAACAGTAAAGTAAAGAAATTAAAAGGACACGTGCCTATAATGCAAACGTCTAATCAATTTTTGAATTTTCAACAAACTTTTTACTGTTGGTTATTAGCAGGATCCTGGTGATGTCATACAAGAAATAAATATTGCAGTAACCTAGATTTTTGCAAAGCAAGCAAATCTGCGACAAAGACTATCAGTAGTCAACTCTTTCTTGTTGTGGATCCGCGGCCAGAGCCGATAAAATGCGGCAAGTCAGAGGGTACTTGGTCTCTGCTTTCTAGAGCAGAGGCCCAAGATCACTTATATGTTACTACAATGCTTGTTTTTTTGTTTCACAACCTGTAACTTGCAATAGAGAAGAAAAAATTTGTTTAGTTCCAAAAACTTAACAAAAACTGTCACCCTCCCCGGCAACGGCGCCAAAAATTTGTTCGAAGGGAGAAAATGGATGAGCAAGAGTTTAGAGTAAACTGTTTCAGTCCTTGTGTCGATGTTCAAACTCTAAATATGAATGTAAAATTACTTTGCTCCTTCGAATTACTGTTTTTAGCAAAAGCTATAACGGGTCGTATCCGCAGGGAGGGCTTGCAATGGAAGCTTTACAGTTCTTTATGTTTTAGTTTTTGGAAAGAAAATGAAGGTTCTTCTTTGTTCAAGAATTTGAAAAGAAAATAAAGTGAAAAGAAAATGATGAATCTTGTGATGTTAAGAAAAGAGAAATGGAAGCAAGGAAGGTAGCATGAAAACGGAGAATTTGGAAAAGTAAATGAGAAGAATGGATATTTTAAGAAAAAGAAAGTTTTAGAAACGAGCTTTAATTCGATGAAAAGAAAACCATGACTAACTAATACTCTACACTACTAACTTACTAATCTCATTGGGTGACTTGTGCCTCGTGTAGATTCATTGGCAATTGTCCGTCTTACTTTGTCAAGTCAACAAGTTGTCCCAAATTGTGGAAATGTTCTCATCTTAGCTTGGTTAGGTGGCCTCCTTGGATCATCAACTCCCCATAGGTTTACAAGAAAGGAACTAAGGAATTAACAATTTAGATATGATTAACAAGAATGTAAGGTTCATTAGATCATCAAAGTTAGCTAGCATGAAATAAGAAGCTAATACGATAAGTGTTAGCATACTAAAGTGATCAAATCATCATGTTCCATCAAGGCTCTTGTTAAAAGAACAAGGCTCTAAATGAGGCACACATGAATCATATAGAGGGGATAACAAAGCTTTCACTAAGATTAGAAGCAAAACTCATCTTCATTGGGAATTACGATACTTGTTAGATACAAGACTAGAAATATAAACATCTAATGAGTCATATAAGTTAGCATCACCCAAGAGTTAGTAGTTAGTAGTGTCAGAGGTTAGTTAGTCATGTTAGAAGATTAGTTATTCATGAAAAAGAAAAGAAAGAAAGAAGACATAGTAAAATAAAGTGCAAGGAAATAAAGAACTTGAAAGTAAATGGCAAGAAATTAAAAGAGCAAGAAAATTAGAGGAAGGAGATTGTAAGCTTTGTATTTGAATCTCACTCTTCAATTACAGAGACCTCACTCTCACTCTCTCTCTCTCTCTCTCTCTCTCTCTCTTTTCTAGATCTAAAAAGAGAAATGAAGAATACACAAGAGAACTAAAGAGAAAACTAAAGAAATCCTAAAACTCTCTCATAAATGATGGCTATCCTCTCTCTTCTCTCTACAGAGGCCCTGGGGGTCTTTATATAGGCCTCAGGAGCTAATCGTTACCAATCATAGCCGTAGGATCAATCGCCCTATCAACGGCCATAGATTTGCTGCGGAAACGCGGCTCGCGAAAACGCGGCCAGAGCCCTGTTTCTGTTGCAGAATCTAGGCCGTGGCGCCAGCGATCGCTCTAACATTCTGTTACTGCCCAAGTGACCAGTTGGAGCTTCTAGAACCATGGGAATATTTCCTGGTTCGTTATAGGTTTGGGCTTCTTAGATTTGGGCTCTTTTAAACTCCTTTAAATCCTTGAATAATCTTGGATTTGGGCCTTCTTTTCCATTAAAGAGTGGACCTAAAAAATAAGAGAGGTAACCATTAAAAAGTATATTTTTATTAATAAAATGCATGGCAACATGATGAAAAATGATGCAAAATGAAACACTAATCACGAAGCTACTCTGTCAGGTGAAGTTATCCTAGCTTAGCCTATAGCCAAAAGGAAGGCCTTTAAGGCTAACCCGAGGGCTTCTTAGCCCAAGGGGGCTAGCTTCCAGTCTTATCGAGTCTCTGTGTTAGATCAGTTGGGCCCAGTTAACACAAACTCAAAAGACTATCTGAGCAATAAGCGAAAACTTTGCATTGAAGAACCTGTTCACATCTCGCTATCCGACGGTTCACTCTGTTCACTGTTGTTTGGTGACAATGCCCATCACTCCTCCTTTATGCTGACAATCATTATTCAATCAGTTGTCAGCCTGAACTTCTGAGAAGCCCAAGTCCCGAAAGAAGAAGGCAACAAAGGTGGTCCATCTTGCAGCAGCTGCTGTTAACATGATAAGCATAGGGAGGGATTTATTTCGGTCCCGATGAAGGAGATGAGGGACTTTTACTCCTCCAGCTAGCTCTCAAGACTCTGATTATAGCCCTGGCTTAAGTCAGGTTCTGATGGAACAAGATGGTGCCTTCCAAGGTACTCACTTCAAGGTATCAATACCCTACAACTACGGACATCTTTCTTCATCAACCGGAGATGTGTCACCAGCACCATTGAGAAAACTTTTCCAATGGTCTGATAATGAAGAGGATACTCTTCTTCAGCTACCATAATCTCAGTACAAACGGGGCTTGTGTCTTCTAACATGGCTAATAACAATGATGATGATCTCTGTTGATGAATGGAGGCACAAGAGCAGACTTCCGGGCTCAGCAGGAAGCTTTGAACAATATCCAGCAGATATGGCACAATTCTTGGTCAACCGGAACACCAATGATACCGGTAGCAATCGCAGATGAAGAGGAGATGACAATAATGAACATCCTAAGATTAAGAAGTCGAAAGAAAGCTCCTCAATCTATATCGAGGTCATTAAAGGCACTCAAGCTCAGATTGCATCTCTAGCCTAGAAGGGTGAACTGAAGAAGGTAGGGATGACTCGTCCTTACCCTCTAGAATGGGATTTTGTGCCATACCCACCAAAGTTTAAGCCACCTACATTTCAAATGTACGATGGCAAGAGCTCACCCAACCAATATATCTATTACTTCCGATCTTGAATTGGATACGTAATAGATTATTGGCCCAAAGGCCATTTGCCCTAGTTTTGATGATAACAAAACATATGCTATTATGTTTTTAACAATTTCGTTTAGCAAAATATCAGGTTAACTCTTTGTTGCATTTCAGCTCCATCACAAGACTCACACGTTTGGAAGCGAACAACATGTCAATCTCAAAATCTATGCACATAGACGAGCTCAAGGATCAAGATTGCAAGAGAATTCTATATCAAGATTTATATTTTTGCTTTATGCTTTTTAGATAGGATTTATAGTCGTTTGTTAAAACCAAGATGATATGGGTTGATAGCTCTTTTGGGATTGACACACACACATAACTTTCACATTCTTAAAGTGTTTTAAAAGAGTTCAAAACATTTCTCATTTCCTTTTTAAGATCGAGTTTCAAAAAAACTAGTTTTCAATTTAGAATAGTGTTTTTTTACAAAATATAGTTTTAACTTTATTTTATGTTGATTCATGATCACACACTAGTTCTATCAAGTTCCTAGAACTTTATTTTGTGTTTAAGATTAAAGTATATTTTTGTTAGAAAAAAATTGGAATCAAAAGATCTTCAAAACATGCTTTTGGCCTTTAGCTGGTCGACCGACCAGTCGACTGTAGGCAGAGCAGAATTGCTCTGTCAGTTTACTGAGCAGGTCGGTCGATTGCACCAAGTGCATTGTGTGCACTTCGACCGTGCAGTTGACCGACTGCAAGAGTTTTGCTCTCGATTGGGTCCGATCGACGGCCCCAGTCGACCGACAGAGAGCTTTGCTCTCTGATTTGGAAAAACGATCGATCATGGTCGACCGCTATCGCCAACGGTCAAAAATTAGATAGTTGGCAGTCGACCGGCCAGTCGACCGACAGAAGGATTTTCTTCTGATTTTTTTCCTAACGGCTATTTTTCTGTTTATCTTTTTTTGGGCTTTTCCTAACAACTCTTTTAGGTTTTTCCTCATGTTTTCATCCCTTATAAATAGTGGGACTGTAGAAAAACCCATTAAGAAGTTTGAACAAGTTTTTACAAGTTTGCAATAAGATCTACTTAAGTTTTAGTCTTTTTCTTAAAAAATTTTCTTTTGAGCCAAAAATTCACATTCTTGATTTTTAGCGTGAGCCTTCCCTCTACATCTTTACAAGCTATGTCCACTATACAATCTCAAAGAGTTTCACCTCCTCGTCTTGGTTATAGGATTGTGCTTGTGAGCATTTTGTGATCAAGTAAAGATCACTGATTTCCTTCTATTGTGAAGTTGTAGAGATTGCAGCCTCAAGTGAGCTAGGAGCTCCATTGTTGGTGTTGCGGCACCGCGAGAGAGGACTTGTGAGTCCATTGAATTTGAATGAGAACTTTTAACAATTGACGATCTAGTGAGATTAGTCATACTGAAAATCCTTCATAGTGTTAAAGGCGGGGACGTATAGTAGTGGCTCGAACCTTAGAACATACCACCGTGTTTGCGATTGCTTACTCTTTTTCTCTTCACTATACTCTCTCTTTACTTAATTGCACACTTATCTTGTTTACTTAATTGCAAGTATTTTCTTGAGTTGTGATTGGTACTTGCTAGGTTGCTAGCAAGTAAATTTTAATTCTGCATTATTTGCCATTTAGTATAGCTATTACCTATTCACTCCCCTCTAGGTGATTTACAATTGGAATCAGATCCTAGCCTTAGTTTTGGTTTAACCACCATAGGGAGATCTTTTTATTTGGTTATATTCATTTGTTGCATTTGCTATTTGTTTGTGAACTTATACTTATTTTCATGACATCACGCGACTTCTCTAGCATCAAATCCCCACTCAGATTTGATGGGTTGAACTTTCTCATTTGGAAGGTCAAGATGAACCTCTTCCTCAAGTCCCTAGGGGTTAGAGTAGCTAAGACCATAACCAAGGAATTCATTGAACCTCACAGTGATGAGGATAAATGGTCCGAAGCAACCGCAAAGGACTATGAGGCCAATGCTAAAGCCTAATATGCACTTACACAAGCATTAAATGAAGATGATCTTTCTCATGTAATTAATTGCAAATCTGCTTATGAGGTTTGGAATGATCTAATCATAACTCATGAGGGGCGTCGCAAGTCAAGAGATTTAAAGTTGACTTGCTTCGTTCTCAATATGAAAATTTTTACATGCTTGAAAATGAAAGTATTTATGAGATGCTTACTCAGTTCACCAAGATTACTAATGGATTATCTTCTTTAGGTGACACCATTGACAATGACCAAAAGATTCGGAAGGTCATTAGAGCTCTCCCAAAACCTAGGAAGTCAAGGTAACAACCCTTAAGGAGCTCAATGATAGAGAGGAGATGAACTTCCCCAGCTTCATTAGAAATCTCAAAACTCATGAGATAGAAATCAAAGCGAGAGAAGAAAGGGAGACTCCAAAGAAGAAAGCGATAGTTTTCAAGGATACTCCCTCATCCTTTGATGAAGAAGAATCATCAGAAGACAATGATGAGGATTTTGCTATGCTCATTCAAAGAGTGGGCAACATTTTTTATATAAAGGGAAGAAAAAGCAACTTTCAAAGAGGAAGACATCAAGAGAGATTTGAAAAGAAGGAGGAGATGGGTCCTTGCTTTCATTGCAAGAAGACGGGCCATCTAATTGCAGATTACCCCTCACTTCAAGCCACTATCTCCAAGAACGTGCATAAAAAGAAGAAGGCGATTGTAACCACTTAGGATGATTCGGAAACGGATTCCGAAGAGGAGATTGATGCCGCACATGTTTGCTTCATGGCAAACGGAGAGGAGACTTCTATGGTAAATCTCGAAACCTCTTTAGAAGATAATGATTTAAATATGGATGAACTTGCATAATTTTTTGAAGAATTACAAAATAGATATGAAATTTCTCTTATTCAAAATCAAAAATTGAAAAAGAAAAATGACTTTTTAAAGAATAAGCTAGAAGTTGTTTTTAAAGAGAAAAATGACTTATCTATTTCTTTTGAGACAACGAAAAAAGATTTTGATAAATACAAACTGGTTTGTAAGGGTAAAAGCCCTAATATTGCTTTTAACAAAAATGAATTTTTGAATATCCAAAAATGTATTGATGTTTTGGACTTTGAAAACGTGTGCATTTGATATGAACAAATTTGCTTTATGTTTCCAAAGGAAAAAACCCAAAGGAAACATACACGACATGCATCTCACATACACAATTGAAAACATGCACAACATGCACATACACATGAACATAAGCATGTTTTCATGTATGACAAAGTGTACACATGTGCACATTCAGCTGCAAAAACTATTTAGCAAAGTTTTGTTATGCTAAGTTAAACATGATAAACAAAAATGTTTGGGTTCTAGAAAATTCTAACCCTATAGGACCCAAAAAAGATTTGAGCACCAAAAAACACATCAAACTTGATAGATGTAGGTGTGTTATCCTCCTCCAAGATATAGGGGGAGATCGTGCCTTGATGGTGGATGCATCGAAGCTCAAAGGATCTACCGTCATATTGCATCGCTATCAAGAAGTAGCTATTTTGAAGATTGCCTATAGTTTGGTAACTTCCCTACTTGAAAATTTTAATTCTAGCTAGATCTATATATGCATAGGAATTGCTAGATTTTCTTTTGTATTAATATGCTTTAGTTATGAGTACATGATTTTGTTCGGATTGCCTATACTTGAGCTAGTCATTTAACATTGTTTTTTTGTTCTTTACTAACCCATGAATTACTTGCCCATATTTATAGTGCTTACCCATGCTTACCTGTTTGATAGATATCTTTGCATGTATGTGTAAATAGATATATTTATTTGCTCATATACATGTATATATATATTGTTTGTATATCTATCTTATGGTTGGGTATTATATTTAAACCATATTTAAGTAATAAATCAAGATAGCAATTGTGCGTCTCAACTCTTATCTAGAGGAATGACGAAGAGAAGTTCAGAACCCGTTAAGGGTATTCAGCTTCAATATCTTTTTTTTAATTGCTTAATATATGATTTAATTAATGAAAAATATATTCTAATATAATAAAAAAATGTGTTTTAATATTATTTTCTTGTGTTTTTCATGCTTATAAGATTTTGGTGTTATTTCTCTGGTTTATGTATAAAAATATCCAAGTTAAAATATTTTTCAAAACCCTATTTTTAATTTTTTAAAAACTGATTTTTGGGTAGTCCCGGTCAACCGAGTTGACCTAGAATAGGTAGAAAAAAAAATTTTGGGCCTAAGCCAGTCGACCGACTGTAACCGAGAAGCTCTCGGCTAGACCCCAGTCGATCGGGTGGTCGACCGTGAGTCAGATCTGCTGATTTTTTACCCATTTTAAAAACCCTAAAATTCCTAACTCTCTCTCATTTTTTTCTTCTCCACCGTCTCCCTTTTCTTCTCCTCTCTATTTCCCTTCCTCCCATCTTTCCCAAACCCCTTCCAATCTCAAATTAATCCCAAAATTTTGTTGGATCTCTCCTCAAAACTTCAAATTTGTTTGATTTCAAAGAAAAAATTCAGGTTCTTCAAGGTATAATCTCTAATCTCCCAAAAACTTCTTTATTTCATAAATTTTTTCTAGAAATCTTTCTTAAATTCGTGCCAAACTATTGTTTATCATCTTCCTATCTTTACTATGTCAAAGAGGCTTAGATCTGAGAAGGGTAAACAACCTGAATAATTATCAAACCCTTTTTTTTCTTAGAATGCATTTCGTAGAGTTTCTGTGATCCATAATAAACATGTAATTTCTGGAAGAACTGTTGTGCTTGGAGATTTTGAGCACTTGAATCTAGCAAACATTTTGAACACAAGCTCTCTTAAATACCTAGTCACCATTATGGAACCCGTCTACGCTGAGCTTGTGCATTATTTCTACTCAATCTGACTTTCCAAAACAATCATATTAGATTTAGAGTTCTGGGCAAAGACATTAACATTTCCTTAAATAGATTTGTCCATCTGCTACATCTCTCCCATGAGGGTGTAGATATATATAATGTTGATATACATGATTTTGAATATCCTGACGGTGAATCTTCCCTCACCGCATCTCTCCTACTTCACGATGATGATAAACCGGCCTTAGTTAGGAACGAGGAAGTGAAGTATTACATGCTCACCACCCAGGTCCTAGCTAAGATAGTATTCTATAATCTCCTACCAAAATCAGGAGAATATAGTCATACACGGGGCTCTGCTCCCCTCTTGATCTATTTCCTTCTGAAAGGCATTAGAGTTAACATTCCTAAGCTCATCATCGATTTCATGATTTTTGAGCACCTCCTAATCCCAAACTGGCACTTACCATTTGGGATGCTCACTACCCGACTCCTCAAACAATAAAATTTGATCTTTTTGCTGAATGGTCCATCGAACCGTTTGTTGACATCAACAGCACTCTCCTATCAAGAGAATGCATGGTAGGGATCGTGCTCCTGCTTCACAGCCCCCTCCTATCATCCTGTTGTTGCCCTAGGATCCTCTTCAGCCTCCTTGATTGAGGCAAAACCTACACAAAAAATATGAAAATTCAGATCTAATAATAAACTTGTGCAAGTGCTCAATTCTTCCGCTATAGCAAGTGGCTATGCGGGTCGTGATCCACAAGGAGGGTTTGCGATGGAAGCGTTTACAGTTTTATTGAAATTGTTATAAAAACTAAACGAGAGTTCTTCTCTATTTTAAAGTTAAGAAAAAGAAAAAGAAAGTTAATGGTTAAAGTTAAGAAGAAAGCGAGAGATGAAGAAGGTGGAAAATCAGAAAACGATGAAAAGCGACTATGTACAATGAAGTGGAAAGAAGAATGAACATGATTTGGAAGAAGTGGTTGGTGATCTAAACTAAGAAAGAAAAGAAAGAAAGTAAAGAAAAGTGAAGCGATACTTACCTAGGTTGATTCATGACTTACTTGGAAACCTTTTTGCAAGTTCTACATTTTTGCTTCGGAGGCTTTCAACGCATAGATCATAAACTCGAGCTCGGTCCCCGTGCACATTATATCGTCAAGCATAAGAAGAACGAAGTGATGCGAAGCTTGGAAGAGGAGAACGTCTTCATGAACTATCGCTGGCTCTCACGTAGCTTAGTTAGACTTGCTTTGGAATTCACTTGTAACTCAACAACAACAACAACCAAGGTAAAGTAGAAGAGGAAGAGGAAAGCAAAACAAATGTAAAGTAAAGCAGAATAGAAAACAAACAAAGCATTTACCTTTATTACTTGCTGAGACAATGAAAGAAAGGAGTAGGGTACATCGTCGGTGTCACTCTCAACATCAGCCCCTCTCTCTTACTTACATGAATCTTCTTCTACCCTAAGTTTACATACAAGTTACATAAAAAGAAATAAAAACCCTAAGCTACAAAGAATTAAAACTAGGCTAAATCCTAATTTACCTTGACGTCCCTTTTTCAGCGTAGATACTGGCCTTTTATAGGCATAACCCCAACAACCAAAATCCCGGGGAGGTCGGGGGAGTTCACGCTCCCCATAACTCTCCAGGATTGCTGCAGAAATGCGGCCCAAGCTGCGTTTCTGCGGCAAGGGTGTGGCCAGGTGGCCACACCCTGTTGGTGGGTCTCCCCATGGGTTTCTTCTGGCTTTATCCTTTGTTGGTTTTGTCGTTTGAGCTCCGGATTCTGACGAAATGACCTTGGATTCTTGGCTTTAACCGATCGATTCTGAGAGGATTCTTCTCAACCGGTTTCAACCTCTTAATTTTGCCCTGATTTTGTGAGTGCGAATTAATTCTGATTTAATTCAGAATTCTGGTGGGCTTTTGGGCTCATTCTCTTCATCTCCTTAAGGATTGGGCCTGCAAATATATTAGACAAATAATTAGGACAATGCAGGCTTTTATTCTAAAATAAGTATGAAAATGTAACATTAAATATGCAACATTAGCAACCAATCACACCCCCATACCTATCTTTTGCTCGTCCTCGAGCAAAACAACTAAATTATACTAAGGATTATTAGACCACTTTCGCAGGTCACGCGATTGCACTGAGCATGTGCAACAAGCCGTTAAACCTCTAGGTTTCCCCTAGAGGACGAGTTTTGTCTCGTGAGGGTTTTCAGCGGATTGCACCCACAAAATCCATAAAGAAAGGGAAATAAAGAGTTAGTATTTTCGAAAAGCATTTCGAAAGAGAAAAAATATTTGAAATATGATTGTAAGATCTAAGCAATCTATAAGTTATAGGAAAACTGAATTTTTCATTCCTAAACTTAGTATCTATTCAAAAATTTGTTATCAATCAAAGTAAGGAGTCAAATTGTGCTTCTCATCTAGTCTATTACTTTACCCTAAGTCATATGCACTTGTGACTGTGAAAATTTTTGACTAAGGGTTCATTTACTCTAACTCTTTTGCCTTATTTATTTATACATATATACTTTCTTTTTTTTCTTTTTCTTTTTTTATTTTGGTAATATTCCTTAGTTCTATTAGGCTTTCTAATCTGCCCATGTAACGAGCCTCTAATCGATGACTCCCAAACCAAACGGTCTTAGGGCACCGGGTGAGAAAACACCCCACGGACTTAAGGACTCGAGCAAACAAGGCCACAAAACTAAGGATTTTATTATATGAATCCCTTTTAGGCATGAATACTTATGCTTTATTAGGCACAAATACCCAGCTTAATCAGAGGATCTAATTATCTTTCGCATAAATACTAAGGCTTGCTTAGGCCAAAGCACCTAGCTAATAAATAATTAGATTTATTCATTTTTTTATTTTTATTTTCTCAAACTTATCTAATCATCTTTCGCATAAATACTAAGGCTTGCTTAGGCCAAAGTACCTAGCTAATCAATAATTAGACTTATTCATCATTTTTTATTTTATTTTTATAAGGCATAAGAATCTTTGTTTTTGAACCCTAAGTGTGTAAGTGTATGAAGTGTGCATATTTTATCAAGGTAAAGATCAAGACCAAATTACTTTGACAAATTATCTTCCTAACTCTAAAAATCAAACAAATAATCTTATTTTGACCAAGTATAAGAAATCCTAATTTGAATTTTCCTATTCCTTAAAATTAACTTAATTTCTTACAAAATAAGTCAAAATATTGTTTCTATTTTTCAAAAAGTTTTTAAAAGTAAAGAAAAATGTTAATTTTTTTTTAAAGAAAAAGAAAAGTTATGTTAGACCCTCCCCCACACCTATCTCATGCATTGTCCTCAATGTATGAATTAATGCATAGATGCATGAAAAAGACGACAGGGAAGGAAATGTTACCTTAAGGTGGTGGTTCCGGTGGTGGTCTGATTGGTCCACGAAACGCGGCCCAATCAACTTTCTTGGGTCTCGAAGGA
Organism: Agave tequilana; assembly: GCA_038442645.1. NCBI lineage: Eukaryota > Viridiplantae > Streptophyta > Magnoliopsida > Asparagales > Asparagaceae > Agave > Agave tequilana. The sequence goes on along the minus strand of JAVJIF010030499.1, from coordinate 64,208 downwards.
ACCCTCCAGCACTCTCTTTAATATAACCCATTAAAAAGATATATCCATGAAGAATTTTTATTAAATATTTGACCCCATCTAATTTCCATATTCCATAATTGATTTCGGAGTCAAATTTGTCAACCACCTCGTCCCAAAACGGAGTATGAAATGATAGAACGGTTGACTTGGACTCAGGAAGGACAGGAACTAATACCGACTCGGGAAGGTAACTTAAGTCAAGTAAAGGTTCAGGAGTCGAAATTGGTTCAAGAAGCGGGTCCAAGTCAAGAAGTTGAAACTCCAGTCCACATGTATTTTCCAACAATGGAATGTGACCTAATATGGGTGATTCCAGTTCAGGAATGATAGGTGGAGGAATCAAAACTGACTCTAGGATATTATTCAAGTTTGGTAATAAAACAGGAGTCAATATTGATTCAGAAAGTTGAACTGGATCACATATGTGAGAATCTAGGTCACATATCTCATTGAGTTCAATATCAAAAAATGGAGAACTTGCCAGTTTATCCATGGGATTTTCAAAATTGTAAAGTTGGTCAAGTTCAACATGATCCTCAAAGATGAGTGATTCAATTTCTTTATGAATTGGTACAGGATCCAATGTTGACTCCGGGAAAAGATTGAAGTCAGGTGAAGATACCGGAGTCATAATCGAATCAGGAAATAGAATTGAATCACTAAGTTGGGGTTCAGGATCAGAATCATTATCAAGTTCTATTTCAGGAAAAGGAAAACTAGCCAAACTACAATATCATTTGGAGTTTGGGTAAGTTCACATGGTTGTTCTGAAATGGAATCTTGATTTCCAAAACTACATGACTCTTCGGCTCTAACAGAATAGTTAGTGACATCAGGACGGTGGGAATGTAGAGATTCTACCATCATATCTATGTCACGATTACGAGTGTTTTGAGCTTGAGTCATGGCTTCAAGCATCTTTTCATAGTTGATAGGTTCATTCTTTTGATGAAAAGATGAAGAATTGTCTTGGAAGTGGTAGTGAAATTGTGAGTCCATCAGATTTTGGGATTTGTGTTTGGACTCACGCATACTCATTTCCATAATTGATGGTTTCCTATTTGGACGGGTGGAACTGAGTATGGATCTTGAACATAATGTGGACTGGGTGGAGAAGGAGGGCAAGGTGGTTGGAAATTATGCTCGGGGGAGGTGAATCCCCACTGACTCGGTGAAGAGTTGAAATCAATATGGAAATTATAGTTATTAGATGGGGGTATGGGTCATATTGGTTCGGATAAGACCAATCCGGCACACTAGGTTGGTTAAAGTCATGATATGCCGGGTTGGTAATATCTGAAAATGAACTTGGTGTGTAATATGGATTATTATTATAGTTGAAAAAATTATTATTATAGTCCATATCACACAATAGAATACACACAAAAAAGAAAGAAAAAGCAAACAAATAAACAAACAAGAAAGAAAAAAATTCTAACCTAAGTTAGGGTAGACCTAGACCTAGACGACTCCTAACTGGTTAGACTGTCCACGGGAGGTTTAATGTAGACTTTGACCACAAGTTAATCAGCCAGGTCAGGACAAGGTTGGTGGGAGGTTTTCCATCAAAAGACGTTCCTTAATTAAATAACCACCAACCTTCGGGCTTTCGGCCCTTAATCCCTTTCCTAGACACTGATTTGGCACGAGTCAAGTTCCAACACCTTTCCCCCTTAGGATAATCTCCTAATTGAGTCCGAGATGTCCCTAGGGCAACGTCTACTCATTTAAGTTAGGCTTGGGTTAGTGAGTGCTTGGATTCTGATTTTTTGGGCTAAGGAAGGGTGATTAAATCCCCACCTTATCTTATTATTGGGTGGTGCCCTTAAGATCAGTTTTTGTGCAAGTGTACAAGATAAATAAGATGCACTCTAAGCGATATAAATCAACCAAGAGATAGTCCTATTCTAGATGCAATGCAAACATACCTTGCTCCAGCACTCTTCAACAGTAAAAATAAATGAATTGAAAAAAACGCGTGCCTAAAATGCAAACGTCTAATCAATTTTTAACTTTGCAACAAACGTTTTACTGTTGATTATTAGCAGGTTTTTGTGATGGCATATAAGAAATAAATAATTGCAGCAAACTAGAATTTGCAAAGCTAGCAGCCCTGCAAAAACTTGTTAGTAGTCAGCTCTTTATTGCCGCAGATCTGCGGCTTTTACCGTGGAAACGCGGCAATTCAGAGGGCAATGGGTCTCTGCTTTCTAGAGCAGAGGCCCAATACCACTTGTATGTCACTGCAAAATTATTTTCCTGCTTTGCTTGCCCTGTAACCTGCAACAGAGAAGAAATTCATTAGTTCTAGAAAATTTGCAATAAAAATTCAGATTTCAATAAAAACCGTTTTACCCTCCCCGGCGACGGCGCCAAAATTTGATTGAGGCAAAACCTGCACAAAAAATACGAAAATTCAGATCTAATAATAAACTTGTGCAAGTGCTCAATTCTTCCGCTATAGCAAGTGGCTATGCGGGTCGTGATCCACAAGGAGGGTTTGAGATGGAAGCATTTACAGTTTTATTGAAATCGTTATAAAAACCAAACGAGAGTTCTTCTCTATTTTAAAGTTAAGAAAAAGAAAAAGAAAGTTAATGGTTAAAGTTAAGAAGAAAGCGAGAGATGAAGAAGGTGGAAAATCAGAAAATGATGAAAAGCGACTATGTACAATGAAGTGGAAAGAAGAATGAACATGATTTGGAAGAAGTGGTTGGTGATCTAAACTAAGAAAGAAAAGAAAGAAAGTAAAGAAAAGTGAAGCGATACTTACCTAGGTGATTCATGACTTACTTGGAAACCTTTTTGCAAGTTCTACCTTTTTGCTTCAGAGGCGTTCAACGCATAGATCATAAACTCGAGCTCGGTCCCCGTGCACATTATATCGTCAAGCATAAGAAGAACGAAGTGATGCGAAGCTTGGAAGAGGAGAACGTCTTCATGAACTATCGCTGGCTCTCACGTAGCTTAGTTAGACTTGCTTTGGAATTCACTTGTAACTCAACAACAACAACCAAGGTAAAGTAGAAGAGGAAGAGGAAAGCAAAACAAATGTAAAGTAAAGCAGAATAGAAAACAAACAAAGCATTTACTTTATTACTTGCTGAGACAATGAAAGAAAGGAGTAGGGTACATCGTCGGTGTCACTCTCAACATCAGCCCTCTCTCTTACTTACATGAATCTTCTTCTACCCTAAGTTTACATACAAGTTACATAAAAATAAAAAAAACTCTAAACTACAAAGAATTAAAACTAGGCTAAATCCTAATCTGCCTTGACGTCCCTTTTTCAGCGTAGATACTGGCCTTTTATAGGCATAACCCCAACAACCAAAATCCCGGGAGGTCGGGGGAGTTCACGCTCCCCCTAACTCTCCAGGATTGCCGCAGAAACGCGGCCCAAGCCGCGTTTCTGCGGCAAGGGTGTGGCCAGGTGGCCACACCCTGTTGGTTGGTCTCCCATGGGTTTCTTCTGGCTTTATCCTTTGTTGGTTTTGTCGTTTGAGCTCCGGATTCTGACGAAATGACCTTGGATTCTTGGCTTTAACCGATCAATTCTGAGAGGATTCTTCTCATCCGGTTTCAACTCTTGATTTTGCCCTGATTTTGTGAGTGCGAATTAATTCTGATTTAATTCAGAATTCTGGTGGGCTTTTGGGCTCATTTCTCTTCATCTCCTTAAGGATTGGGCCTGCAAATATATTAGACAAATAATTAGGACAATGCAGGCTTTTATCTAAAATAAGTATGGAAATGTAACATTAAATATGCAACATTAGCAACCAATCACTCCTCAGCCTCTGTTGACCCATACACAGCTCTCTCTGCTCAGATTCGTGAACTTGATTTGAAGATGACCGCAAATTTTGAAAGGATGGAGCACAGAGTTCAGAACGATATACAATATACTGCTCGTCCATTCGCTACCTTCAGACATGTGTCGGCGAGAGTTACAGTAGGAACGCTTGGCCTATTCCTCTTTCGAGAGGCCACGCGCAGCCTCTTCCTACATCGGGTCCTCCATTTGACACCTGTGTACCTCTTCAAGCCCCTTTTGAGGCACCAATTCCTCCTGAAGATTGAGACTTTCAGGAAGATTGACCCCTTTTGTATTGATGATAAAAAGGAGGAAATAGATTTTATAGAGTTATCTAGGAGTTTTTATTTTATGTCTTTATTTATGTACTCTTTTATGTGGACATGTAGTATTGGTATTTCTGACATGTGTTTTTACATTGTAGTACCTATTTTATGGCTTGGAACTTGTTTTGAGGTTGGCATGAACCTTTGTATGGACAAATTTCTTTTATGATATCACTATTATCCTTGGAAAGTTATGTATCTCTTTTTATTATTGATATTTGATACATATCTTTAATGTGTGGTATTGTGGTGTGTTTGTGTTTTACCACTTGTTTTGGAGGTTGGAGGTTATTGGTTGGTTAGAGGAAACTGTTTGTGCATACACATTAAAATTCTGTATTTTTGGTATGCATAGATGGGTTGCATAGAGCTTACTTGATATATCTTGTTCATATGCTATTTTTTATGCATCTTACTTATATGTCACATTTGATATATGCATGTGTTTAGGGGGAGCTTCGCTTGAAGTCTCTTCCTAAATTATTTGTGATAACACCATGTTTTGTCATCATCAAAAAGGGGGAGATTATTGGTCCAAAGGCCATTTACCCTAGTTTTTGATGATAACAAAACATATACAGTTATGTTTTTAATAATTTCGTTTAGTAAAGTTTCAGGTTAACTCTTTGTTACATTTTGGCTCCATCACAGGACTCACACGTTTGGAATCTAAGAACATGTTGATTCCAGAGCCTAAGCACATAGACGAGCCACGGATCAAGATTGCAAGCGAAGACTATATCAAGATTTGTATTTTTGTTGTTTGCTTTTTAGATAGGATTTATAATCGTTTGCTAAAACCAATAAGATATAGGTTGATAACTCTTTTGGGATTAACACGCGCGTATCTTTCTCATTCCTAAAGTGTTTTAAAAGAGTTCAAAAACATATCTTTTTTCCGTTTTCAAGATCGAGTTTCAGAAAATCGAGTTTCAGAAAAACAGGTTTCGAATTAGAATAGTGTTTTTTTACAAAATATAGTTCTAACTTTGTTTTATGTTGATCCAAATCACATACTGGTTCTATCAAGTTCCTAGAAGGCTATTTTGTGTTTAATCGAAAGATCAAAGTATATTTTTGTCAGAAAAAGATTTGTTTCAAAAGATCATCAAAAATGCTTTTGGCCCTTAGCCAATCCACCGATCGGTCGACCATAGGCAGAGCAGAATTGTCATGTCGGTCGACCGAACGGTCGACCAACATGCACCAAGTGCATTGTGTGCACTATAGTCGACCCGGCTGTCGACCGACTGCAAAAGCTTTGCTCTCGGTTAGGTCCGGTCGACGCCCCGATCGACCGACAGAGAGCTTTCCTCTCTGGTTGGGAAAAATGGTCGACAGACCGGTCGACCGCTATCCCTAATGGTCAAAAATCCAACCATTGACGGTCGACTGACCAGTCGACCGACATAAGGATTTCCTTCTGATTTTTCCCAACGGCTATTTTTGTTTGTCTTTTTCTAGGTCTTTTCCTAATGACTCTTTTGGGTTTTCTTCTCATGTTTTCATCCCCTATAAATAGAGGGACTGTAGAAAAACCCATTAAGAAGTTTGAACAAGTTTTTACAAGTTTACAAGATGATTTAATCAAGTTTTAGTCTTTTCTTAAAAGATTTTTTGAGCCAAAATTTCACATTCTTGATTTTTAGCTTGAGCCTTCCCTCTACATCTTTACAAGCTATTTTCACTACACAATCCTAAAGAGTTTTACCTCTTCATCTTGGTTATAGGATTGCACTTGTGAGACTTTGTGATCACATGAAGATCACTAATTTCCTTCTATCATGAAGTTGTAGAGTTGTGACCTCAAGTGAGCTAGTGAGCTCCGTTGTTGGTGTTGCAGCACCGCGAGAGATGACTTATGAGTCCTTTGAGTTCCAGTGAGAACTTGTAATGGTTGACGATCTCACTAGATCAGTAGTGAAAATCCTTGATAGTGTTGAAGGCGGGGACGTAGAGCAGTGGCTTGAACCTTGGAACATATCATCGTGTTTATGATTGCTTTCTCTTTCTCTCTCCAATCTACTCTCTCTTTACTTACTTGCACACTTATCTTGTTTAATTATTTGCAAGTATTTCTTGAGTTGTGATTGGTATTTTTAGGTTGCTAGCAAGAAAATTTTAATTCCGTATTATTTGTCATTTATTGTAGCCATCACCTATTCACCCCCCTCTAGGTGATTTACATAGATAATGATGCCATCATGGCTAGACTATTCTTCGGCACCCTTAAGGGGTAGTTTTTGATGGATCAGGAGCATGCCAAGTGGTTCCATTAATTCTTGAATTGAACTAGAAACCATGTTCTCTCTCGATTCTATGAGGACGACACTGAGGTGACTAAGGACAAGCTCCTCTCAACGGTCCAGAAAGGAGGAGAATCTGTGCGGGAATACATTGAGAGGTTCTGTAACCTTCTCTTATGTGCCCCTGATTAGAGTTCATTTATGCATCATTTTCTACCACCTTGCTATGCTTTATCTGAATAAATATTGGATTTTTATTGCTTTTCTCTCTCTTTTTTCAGGTCCAATGTTTAATGGAGAAGGAGGCCCAACAATTATGATTTTTTAAGGAATTAAGAAGTAATTTAGAAGCTCACAAGAAGAAAGCCCACATCTGAACAGTTCTAAAGCGTATTCGCAGTTTCTAAAAGATCCAGCTGGGGATACGAGATACAACAGAAAGGCACAAAAATCCGCTAGCGCAGCAGTGGCCAAGAAACGGCCGCGGAAACGCGGCACATGCCGCGAAACCGCGGCAATCTTCTGGCCATTACTTCAGCGTTTGATCCGGAGCTGAGGTGGGATGGCTTCTTCTCAGGAAGACTATAAATAGACCCTAGGGCCTCTTAATCAGGGAGGAAAAAGGAGCATTGTTTATAGGGAAATTGTTAGGGTTTCTCTAGGTCTTCTTTTAGTCTCTTATGTAATTTTCTTTTTCTCCTTCTAGAATCCAGAAAAGAGAGAGTGAGAGTGAGCAATCTTTGTAATTGGAGAAGGTGACAACGCAATATAAGGATCAAGCTTTCAATCTTCCAATCTTTTCTTGTTCTAATGCATTACTTTCTTTAAGCTTTTACTTTCTTCTATTTAATTTCTGCAATGAACTGTTGCTTGTTCTTTATCCCCATGTCTAGCTAATTTATTAACATGACTAACTAACTTTTAATTTTACTAACTACTAACTCTTGGGTGATTGCTAACTTATATGATTCATTGGATGCTTATTTCTTTTTAGTCTTGCAAGTTACAAGTCTATCTTACCCCCAATGAAGACGAGTTACTTTTTATTCTTTGCAAATGCTATGTTCCCTCTCCATATGATTCATTTGAGCCTCACTTAGAGCCTTGTCTTTAGAACAAGTGCCTTGATGGAACATGAAGATGGAGCACTTCACTATGCTAATGACTACATTACAAGTTTCTTATTTCATGCTCGCTTTATTATAGCTTTGATGGACTAATGTATCTTGCTTGTTTTCTTAACATCTTTGAGAGTGACTATCCTTGTTCCACTGTTGAAAAGCTATTTAGGGAGCCAATAATTCAAGGAGGCAACTAGCCTAGCCTAGATGAGAAACACCCTCGACATGGGACAATACAAGGACTTGGCAAAGCAAGACACACTATTGCCGATGAATCAATATGAGGCATGCATCACCCAACGAGAGTAGTAAGTTAGTAAATTAGAATGTTAGTTAGTCATAGCTTTTCTTTCTATCAAACTTAAAAAACCCCTCTTTTGAAAACTTTCTCTTTTCAAATATCTCCGTTTTTATTTCATCTTTATTTTCGTTTCCTCCTTTCTTCTACAAAACCCACAAAGATTTTTCACTCACTTTTCACATTGTTTTGTTTTTCATTTCTTAAACAGAGAAGAACCTTCGTTTTTCTTCACGAAGGTTTCAATATAAAAACCTTGAATGCTTCTATTGCTAACCCTCCCTACGGATACGACCCGTCCTAGCTTATGCTACTAACGGTGATTCGGAAGGAGTAAAGTAAGCCTGCATATACATTCGAAGTTCTTGATCATCGGTACACGGACATCAACGGTTTACTCTAAAACCTTTCTCAGTACAATTAATCCTTCCGAACAAATTTTTGGCGCCGTTGCCGGGGAGGGTAACGGTTTTTTATTGAATTTTTGGAACTAAAACGATTTTTTCTTCTCTGTTGCAGGTTACAGGTCAGGGAAAGCAGGAAAAAAGATTGCAGTAACATATAAGTGGTCTTGGGCCTCTGTTCTTGAAAGCAGAGACCAAGTACCCTCTAGATTGTTGCGTTTCCTCGGCTTTAGTCGCGGATCCGCAGCAAAAAGGAGTTCACTACTGACTGGTTTTTTGCAGGGCTGCTATCTTTGCAAAATTGTAGTTTTCTGCAAACGTTATTTCTTGTATGCCATCATCAGGAGCCTGCTAATAAACCAACAGTAAAACATTTGTTGAAAAAGTTTAAAAATTGATTAGACGTTTGCATTTTAGGCACGTGTCTTTTCAATTCATGTACTTTACTGTTGAAGAGTGCTGGAGTAAGGTACGTTCGCATTGCATTTAGAATAGGACTCATCTCTTGGTTGATTTATATCGCTGTGAGTGAATCTTGTTTATCTTGTACACTTACACAAATTGATCTTAAGGCATCACCCAATAAACAAGATAAGGTGGGGATTTAATCACCCTTCCTTAGCCCAAAAATCAGATTCCAAGTACTCACAATCCCAAGCTTTTTAATAAAAATTGATAGACATTGGCCCCTAGGGACATCCGGACTCGTTAAGAGATCAGCTGAGGTTGAAAATTATTTTTGATTCATACTCCAGTCAAATCAGTGTCTAAGGTTGGGGATTGAGGGGCGAAACCCCGAAGGCTGGTGGTTTGGCTTAATTAGGCCCGTCGCTTCTGCGCGGATACCTCCCACCAATCTTACCCCCACCTGGCTGATTAGCTGTGGTCTGACTCGAGCAACAACCTTTTTCGGTTCATCGAACAGTTAGGAGTCATCTAGGTCCAGATATTCTAGATAGCTTGTGATTGTTTTTCCTTTTTCTGTTTGTTATTTTCCCTTTTCGCTTGATTGCTTGGTGAACGTTGTCTGTGATTGTGCATGCAAGAGTGGTATTGAGACCCAATTTCAGCAAGACTTGTTAGGACTTCTACACTTGCATAAACACCACTTCCTGACACAATTCCAATCATGGCTAATAATACTTCTCTCCAAGACAAGTTCTACCCCATTTGCACTTCACTTCCTTCATGCCTTTTTTTACCCGAAGCTAATGGAAACAATTTTGAACTTAAACTACAATTTATAAACACACTCTCAAGATTTCATGGCCTAGAATCTGAGGACGCATATTTCTTTATTCGTGAGTTTGAAGAAGTGTGCTTGATGATGAGAATTTCCCAACTGGGAGAAGACGCTATTAGATTAAGGTTCATTCCCTTCGCGCTTAAGGATATAGCCAAGAAGTGGCTATACAATCTGCCTGCCAGTTCTATCTCGACATAGGATGAATTTGTCAAAGTCTTTCTTAAAAATTCTATCACATTCATAAAACGACCCTCATCAGAAAAAACATAATGCAGTTCAAGCAGGAATCAAGTGAACCATTTTGGAAGTATTTTGAACGATTTAAAGATTTACTAGCCCAATGTCCTCATCACGGCATAGAGAAGTGGCGACAGTGCCAAATTCTCTATGATGGACTAGATTACCAAACTAAGACACTCCTCGAGACTGTGTCAAGGGTAATTTTTAAAGAAAGATGAGAATCAGGGTTGGGATCTTTTTGAAGCTTTAGCAGAAAAAAACCATTCAGTGGGAGTCTTGTCCTGAGAGAAAACCAATCCCATCACTTCCAGAGCTGGTATGCTGATTGAAGCTAAACCTGCACACAAAATACGAAATTTCAGAACTTTTAATAAAAATGTGCAAGTGCTCAATTCTTACCGCTATAGCAAGTGGCTATGCGGGTCGTCATCCACAAGGAGGGTTTGCGATGGAAGCATTCAAGGTTCTTTATTGAAATCTTTATGAAAACAAAACGAATGTTCTTCTTTGTTTTTAAGAAATAAAAAAGGAAAAAGAATTATGTTAAAGTTAGAAAGAAAACGGTAGAATGAGAAAGTGGAAAAGAATGGAGAATGACTATTTATAAAGAAATGGGAAAAGAGAGGTTTGGGAGATGTAGTGTTGGTGATTTAATTTACAGAAATAAAAGAAAAGAAATAAAAAACAATTACTTACCTTCTTTTCACCAAAAGCTTACCTGAGTCTTTAGCGACGATGTTACCTTGAAGTGGAGGCAATCAGCGCATAGCCCATAAGTGTTGAGTATTGGTCTCTTCCACATTACATCATCAAGATAACTCAAGCATGAAATGATACAGAGAGAGACTCAATTCCATCGTCATGAGCTATCAGTGGCACTCGCAAAGGCAAGGCTCTTTCGATGCTTTTAGACTCACTTGGAAGACAAATTGTACCAAAAAGAAAAGTGAAGTAGAAAAGAAGAAGAAGAAGAAAACTAAAAAGAAGTACATACAAAGAAAGAACATAGATTCGATTTCATAACGATCAAAGAAATGAAAGAAACCTTACGCCGGTGTCACTCTCAGTTCAAGCTTCATTCTTGTTCTTCGATGAAAGTCTGATCTCCTCTGAATTACATAAATTAAAACTAAAATTACATGAAAAAGAGAAACAAAAACCTAAACTAAAAAATGGAAAACTAGTCTAAATTCTATCTCTACATGGTCGTCCCATTTTGCTCAGCTGAAACCTGTATTTATAGGCAAAACCCTAACAGGTAGGATCCCGGGAATATTGGGGAGCAAACGATCCCCCAACAACATTCAAACAGCGCGAAAATGCGGCTTTGGACGCATTTCCGCGGCCTGGCCACACCCTGTTGGTGGGTTTCCCTGATTTTGCCTTCTGACTTTATCTGCAGTTGGATTTTCAGTTTGAGTCAGGGAGTGTGATGAAATGGCCTTTGATTCTTAGCTTTAACGATCGATTCTGAGAGATTCTTCTCAACCGGTTTTCAACCTCTTGATTTGCCCTGATTTACTGAGTGCAAATTAATTCTGATTTAATTCAGAATTTGGTGGGCTTTTGGGCTCATTTCTCTTCATCTCCTTAAGGAATGGGCCTGCAAATAAATTAAACAATTAATTAGGACAATGCAGATTTATTCTATAATAAGTATGGAAATATGATACTATATATGCAACATTAGCGACCAATCACACCCCCATACCTATCTTTTGCTCGTCCTCGAGCAAAACAACTAAACTATACTAAGGATTATTAGACCACTTTCGCAGGTCACGCGATTGCACTGAGCATGTGCAATAAGCTGTTAAACCTCTAGGTTTCCCCTAGAGGACGAGTTTGTCTCGTGAGGGTTTTCAGCGGATTGCACCCATAAAATCCATAAAGAAAGAGAAATAAAGAGTTAGTATTTTCGAAAAAGCATTTTGAAAGAGAAAAATATTTGAAATATAATTGTAAGATTTAAGCAATCTATAAGTTATAGGAAAACTGAATTTTTCATTCCTAAACTTAGTCTCTATTCAAAAATTTGTTATCAATCAAAGTAAGGAGTCAAATTGTACTTCTCATCTAGTCTATTACTTTACCCTAAGTCATATGCACCTTGTGATTGTGAAAATTTTGACGAAGGGTTCATTAACTCTAACTCTTATGCCTTATTATATATATTATATATATATATATATATATATATTATATATATATATATATATATATATATTATATATATATATATATATATATATATATGTGTGTGTGTGTGTGTGTTTTTTTTTTCTTTTTTGGTGGTATTATTCCTTAGTTCTATTAGGCTTTCTAATCTGCCCATTGTAACGAGCCTTTAATCGTTGACTCCCAAACCAAACGGTCTTAGGGCACCGGGTGAGAAAACACCCCAAGGACTTAAGGACTCGAGCAAACAAGGCCACAAAACTAAGGATTTTATTATATGGATCCCTTTTAGGCGTGAATACTTATGCTTTATTAGGCACAAATACCCAGCTTAATCAGAAGATTTTTTTTCTTCTCAAACTTATCTAATCATCTTTCGCATAAATACTAAGGCTTGCTTAGGCCAAAGTACCTAGCTAATCAATAATTAGATTTGTTCATTTTTCATAGATTTTTTTCTTTTTTTTCTTTTTTTTTTATATAAGGCATAAGAATCTTTGTTTTTGAACCCTAAGTGTGTAAGTGTATGAAGTGTGCATATTTCATTAAGGTAAAGATCAAGACTAAATTACTTTGACAAATTTTCTTCCTAACCCTAAAAATCAAACAAATAATCTTATTTGACCAAGTATAAGAAATCCTAATTTGGATTTTCCTATTCCTTAAAATTAACTTAATTTCTTACAAAACATATGTCAAAATATTGTTTCTATTTTCAAAAAGTTTTTAAAAGTAAAGAAAATGTTAAATATTTTTTTTTGTTTTAAAAAGAAAAAAAACTAAGTTATGTTAGACCCTCCCCTACACCTATCTCATGCATTGTCCTTAATGTATGAATTAATGCATAGATGCATGAAAAAGACGAAAGGGAAGGAAAATGTTACCTTAAGGTGGTGATTCCGGTGGTGGTCTGATTGGTCCACGAAATGCGGCCCAATCAACTTTTTGTGGAGTTCGGAGGAACCCACCAGAAATTTCACTAATATAACCCATTAAAATGATGAATCCATAAAGGATTTTTATTAAATATTGGACCCCATCTAATTTCCAAATTCATAATTGATTTCGGAGTCAAATTTGTCAACCACCTTGTCCAAAATGGAGTATGAAATGATAGAATGATTAACTTGGACTCAGGAAGTATAGGAACTAATACTGACTCGGGAAAGTGACTTAAGTCAAGTAAAGGTTTAGGAGTCGAGATTGATTCAAGAAGCGGGTCCAAGTCAAGAAGTTGAAACTCAAGTCCACATATATTTTCCAACAATGGAATGTGACCTAATATTGGTGATTCAAGTTCAGGAATGATAGGTGGGGGAATCAAAACTGACTCTAAAATATTAATCAAGTTTTGTAACAAAACAGGAGTCAATATTGATTCAGAAAGTTGAACTGGATCACAGATTGAGAATCTAGGTCACATATCTCATTGAGTTCAATATCAAAAAAAATGAGAACTTGCTAATTTGTCAATAGGATTTTCAAAAGTATAAAATTGGTCAAGTTCAATATGATCATCAAAAAGGGTGATTCAATTTCATGATGAATTGGCACAGGATCCAATGTTGACTCGGGAAAAAGGTGAAAATCAGGTGAAGATACCGGAGTCATTATTGAATCAGGAAGTAAAATTGAATCACTAAGTTGAGATTCATGATCATATTCATTTTCAAGTTCGATTTCAGGAAAAGGATAACTGCCAAACTGTCAATATTCTTTCAAAATTTGGAGTTTGGGTAAGTTCAAATGATTGTTCTGAAATGGAACCTGATTTCCAAAACAACCTGACTCATCGGCTCTAATAGAATGGTTAGTGACATCAGAACTGGTCAAACGATGGGAACGTAAAGATTGGACCATCATATCTATGTCACGATTATGAGCGTTTTGAGCCTGAGTCATGGCTTCAAGCATCTTTTCATAGTTGATAGGCTCATTGTTTTGATGAAAAGATGAAGTATTGTCTTGGAATTGGTGGTGAAATTGTGAGTTCATCAGATTTTGGGATTTGTGTTTGGACTCACGCATACTCATTTCCAAAATTGATAGTTTTCTATTTTGGACTGGTGGAACTGAGTATGACTCTTGAAAATATTGTGGACAAGGTGGAGAAGGAGGACAAGTTGGTTGAAAATTGGACTCGGGGAGGTGAATCCCCACTGACTCTGTGAAGAGTTGAAATCATTATGGAAATTATAGTTATTAGATTGGGTGTATGGATTATATTGATTCGGATAAGACCAATCCGGCACACTAGGTTGGTTAAAGTTATGATATGCCGGGTTGGTAATATCTGAAAATGAAGTCGGTATTTAATATGGATTATTATTGAAGTTGAAAAAATTATTATTATAAGCCATATCACACAATAGAATACAAACAAAGAAAAAACAAACAAATAAGCAAACAAAAAAGAAAAAATTCTAAAGTAAGTTAGGGTAGACCTATGACCTAGACGACTCCTAACTGGTTAGACTATCCACGGGAGGTAAAATGCAGACTTTGACCACAAGCTAATCAGCCAGGTCAGGGCAAGGTTGGTGGGAGGTTTTCCGTCAAAGACGTTCCTTAATTAAATAACCACCAACCTTCGGGCTTTCGGCCCTTAATCCCTTTCCTAAACACTGATTTGGCAGGAGTCAAAATTCCAACACCTTTCCCCCTTAGGATAATCTCCTAATTGAGTCCAAGATGTCCCTAGGGCCAACGTCTACTCATTTTAGTTAGGCTTGGTTAGTGAGTGCTTCGAATCTGATTTTTGGGCTAAGGAAGGGTGATTAAATCCCCACCTATCTTGTTAATGGGTGGTGCCCTTAAAATCAATTTGTGCAAGTGTACAAGATATGTAAATAAGATTCACTCAAAGCGATGTAAATCAACCAAGAGATGAGTCCTATTCTAGATGTAATGCGAACGTACCTTGCTCCAGCACTCTTCAACGGTAAAAATAAATGAATTGAAAAGACATGTGCCTAAAAATGCAAACGTCTAATCAATTTTTTATCTTTGTCAACAAGTATTTTACTGTTGGTTTATTAGCAGGCTTATGTGATGGCATTTAAGAATTAAGATTTGCAGCAGCTATGTTTTTACAAAGAAAGCAACCCTACAAAAAACCTGTTTAGTAGTCAACTCCTTTTTGCCGCGGATCCGCGGCTTTGGCGGAGAAAACGCGGCAAATCAGAGGCACTTGGTCTCTGCTTTCTAGAGCAGAGGCCCAAGACCACTTATATGTTACTGCATTCGATTGAATCCTCTATAGCTGCCGAGGCAAAGATAACTCAATTGATGAAAAGGCTAGAACTGCTCGAGGCTAGGGAACCAAATTCTGTGAATCAGGTCAACCCACCACCTGTGATCAACCCGGGTTGTACCTACTGCCATGCTCTCAACTACCTGTTCGAGGAGTGTCCCGTCTACCAAGCTCAAATGTACCCTGAGAATATGAATACAGCATACACCAGACCTAACTACAATCCATACTCAAAAACATACAACCCGGGATGGAGGAACCATCCAAATCTTTCTTGGAGTCAGTCTGGTCATGAGCAACCAAGACCTTCATTTTCACACCAATATCCTGCTCAGTCTCATCAACCCAGTTTCCAACAGAGTCCACCAAATTTCCAAACAAGCTTCCAACATAACTTCCAGCCCACATATCAGCAACAACCAACACAAAATCATCCTGATAAAAAATTGTCAGATTTGGAAAGAATGATTGAAACATTATCTAAAACCCAGGCCTCAATGATGAACACCCACAATCAGGCTATCAATAGGTTAGAAGTTCAGATAGGTCAACTGGCTAGCTCATTGAATGAAAGACAAAAGGGAACATTGCCAAGCCAGCCAGTGCCCAATCCTAAGAACCCCTTCCCTATTCATGAGCTGAAGACATAGGTCCAAGTCAGTGTAATACTGTTCATATTTGAGATCTGAAAAGCAGATAGACAATCAGGTTTCTAGTCATCTTGTTCCGAATAAATCAGTGTCAACATCTCCTGTTCCAGTACCACCAACTAAAAATGATCCATCTTTAAGTTCACAACCTTCAACCTCCAAATCGAATAATAAGGACAAAGCAGATGAGCAACCATACAAGCCTATTGTACCATGCCCTAATAGGCTAGCAAACCAAAAGACTAATGCTCAAATGGAGAAAATTAGAGAAATGTTTAATCAGGTCCAGATCAATGTACCTCTTCTTGATGCCATACAACAAGTCCCCTCATATGCCAAGTTCTTAAAAGATATGTGCACTAAGAAAAGGAAAACAAATGGCTCAAAGAAGGTCTTCCTTGCTTCTAATATAAGTGAGTTGCTAACTGGACAATTCCTGTGAAATATAAAGACCCAGGGAGTCCAACTATTTCTTGTATTATAGGACAGACCACGATAAATAGGGCGTTACTTGATCTAGGAGCCAGCATCAATCTTCTTCCTTTCTTGTGTATCAGCAACTCGGGTTAGGCGACCTCCGTCTAACCAGAGTTACTATACAACTGGCTGATCGATCTGTAAAGATTCCAAAGGGGAAGATTCAGATGTTCTCATTCGGGTCGGGGAATTCATTTACCCCGTGGATTTCATTGTTCTAGAAACGCAACCCGTACATAATCCCAAAGCTCAGACACCTGTCATTCTAGGACGACCCTTCCTAACCACTGTAAACGCAATCATCAACTATAGGAATGGATTAATGCGTCTAACTTTTGGAGATATGACAAAAGAGGTAAATGTTTTCCACCTAGGAAAACAACTCGAGATTTGGAAAATGAGTCATTTGAAGTGAACTGGATCGAGGGATTAGCAAGTGAACATGAAATGGAGATTGAATATGAGTCTGATAGAGAATTTGAATTAGAGTCTGATGATTTCAACCTTGATTAAATAATTGAATCCATAATGGAGTGGGCAACAGATGCCGCCCCTATCCTTCCCTTACACAAGGAACAACCATTGATAGATCAAGTGCCCTCTTCCGAGCTTAAGATTCTTCCGAGTCATCTCAAGTATCAGTACTTGGGTGAAAAGGAAGCATTTCCCGTGATAATTGCGTCCCATCTTACGGAATAACAGGAAGAGGATCTTCTTGTAGTATTAAGGAAAAATTGAGAAGCCATTGGTTAGACCATGGCTGATATAAAGGGAACCAGTCCATCCATTGTGCAATACCGGATTCATTTGACGGAAGATGCAAAACCTAAACGTGACCCACAACGTAGACTAAACCCGATCATGCAAGAGGTTGTTAGAGCTGAAATTTTGAAGCTATTAGATAATGGGATCATCTATCCATATCTGATAGCCAGTGGGTTAGTCCAGTCCACGCTGTGTCAAAGAAAACCGGGTTTACCGTAGTAGAAAACGATAAGAAAGAATTAGTACAAACTCGTCTTCTAACAAAGAGTCGAGTCTGTATTGATTACCGAAAATTAAACGCTGCCATGTGCAAAAACCACTTTCCCCTTCCGTTCATAGATCAAATGCTCGAGAGACTAGCTGGACATAAGTATTACTGTTTTCTGGATGGATATTCAGGATACAATCAAATCCCTATCGCTCCCGAGAATCAAGACAAGACTACCTTCACATGTCCTTTTGGAACATTTGCATACCGAAGAATGCCCTTCGGCCTATGCAACGCTCCTGCAACGTTTCAATGTTGCATGCTTAGTCTTTTTTCCGACATGGTGGAAAAATTTTGTAGATTTTCATGGATGATTTTTCCATCTATGGTGATTCCTTTGAACAATGCTTGCACCATCTTAAGTTAGTTTTCAATGATGCATGGAGTAAAGTAATGTTAGCTTGTTAGTGGTTAGGAAGTTAGAGTATTAGATCCATCATCATGAGCCATCAATGGATCTTGCAAGAGCAAGACCAAGTAGAGGCTATTAGATTTATGTGGATTATCAAATAAGAAGTTAGACTAGTTGGTGGTTAGTAGTTAGTTGCCATGAAAGAAAAATTAGCTACACATGTAAAAGATATTAGAGAGAAGAAAACAAAGATAAGGTAAGAAAGCACCTTCATAGATTGTCACCTTCTATTACAAGCGCTCTTGCTTGCTTCAACATGTACCATTCTCTCTCCCTATTATAAGATCTACAAAATGAAAAATACAAGGGAGGAAGAAGAACTAACCTAAACTAAACTATCCTAAACTACAACATGGAATGAAAACTACCCTAAACTCTGGATATGCTCTGCTCTGGAACCGCAAGGGGGTATTTATAGGCACCAGGGGAACGGGGCCAGGGGGACAACCCCTGGCCCGAAGCCAGCCGCGCGACGCGGCCGTACGGCCGCGAAAATGTGGATCCGCGTTTTTGCGGCCATAGTTTGGCTGCGCGCGCGGCGCTTTAAGCCGCGCGCAGTCCTTTTTGTCTCCTGTCAGTTTTTGTGCCCGGTTTTTGGTTTGCAGCCCCTGGTTTTGACAGAATCAACCTCCTAGGTCATTGGCTATCTTAATAGGCCTTTAATCACCAATTAAATGGTGATTTAGGGTCTTCTTCCTCATTGCACACCATGGACCTAGAATCAAGCAAGCAAAGCTTTATTAGTAGAATTTAATACGAAATAAATGTGAAGATGTGATAAAAATTGTGCAAAATTAGAGACTAATCACACCCTCACACTTATCTTTTTGCTCATCCCGAGCAAAACAAAAATAAGAAAATTATTACACCACTTTCGCAGGTGACGCGATTGCACTGAGCATGTGCAACAAGCCGTTAAACCTCTAAGTTTTCCCTAGAGGAGGAGTTTTGTCTCCTGAGGTTTTCAGCGGATTACACCCACAAAATCCATAAAGAAAGAAATCAAATATTAGTATTTTGAAAACGCATTTTGAAATAGAGAAAAGTGTTGAAGTATTTTTTTTTGAAAATATAAGTGATCCAAGGTCATTGGTTAACCAGAAATTAATCTTCCGTAAACTAAGTCGAAATGCAAAATCTTGTTATAAATTAAATGTAAGAATTTAAAATTGAATTGACTCATTGATCTTTCATAAAACTCTTAGAAAAATATGTACTTTGTAAACTGTGAAGATTTTTGGGATATCGACTCTAACTTTCATGCCATTTGTTTATATATTATTATATATATATAATTTTTTTCTTTTTCTTTCCTTAGTTTTCTTAGGCTTTCTTATTTACCGGTAGTGAGCCTTTAGTCGGTGACTCTCAAACCAGATGATCTTAGGGCACCAGATGAGAAAACATCCCTCGGACTTAAGGACTCGAGTAAATAAGGCCACAAAACTAAAGGGGATTATTTTATTTTTTGTCCACCGTTTTAGGAATGAATAATCATGCTTCCTGAGGCATAATTACCCAACTTCAATAAGTAATTTTTATTTATCATAATTTTTTTAATATATATTTTTATGACATTTTTAGTCTTTGTTTCAATCCCAAAAATTATGTAAGTGTGGAGTGCATAAATCCAAGGCAAAAAATTCAAGATTAAATTATCTTTTCAATCTTACTTTCTTATCCTAAAATTTAAATAAGATCTATTATTTTGACTCGGTTTAAAATTTCATAATTTTAGGTCTTCCTAATTCCTAAGATAATCTTATTTTTCTTAAAAATAAATCCAAACTATTTATCTTGTTTCAAAAAGTTCTGTAAAATGAAAAGAAAAGAGTTTTTATATAAAAGATTTTTTTAATTAAAAAGAAGTGTAAAAGAAAGAAAATATAAAACTAACTATGTTAGTAAACCCTCCCCCACACTTATCTCAACATTGTCCTTAATGCATCGTGAATATGTATATATATGAAACAAATGGAGAGGGAAGGAAGATTACCTCAAGGGGGTGGCTCCGGTGGTGGTCTGATTGGGCCAAGCGTTGCTGCCCAATCAGGATAATGTGGATCTTGAAGTAACCCACCAATGACCTCTCTAACATGACCCAATAAAAGAATAATTGAATGAATGGTCTTATTTAAATATTTTCCCCATCTAATTTTCAATTTCAAAAATAATTACTGAGTCATTTTTATTAACATTCTTGTCCAACAATGAAGTGTGATTTTGGACGATGATGGATTTGGACTCAAAGGGATCAGGAATAAAAACTGATACCGACTCAGGAATTTGACTCAGATCAAGTCGAGAGTCAACAATGAAAGTCGAAATTGGTTCAAAAATAGCGTCCAAAACAAAGAATTGATATTCACACACTTCCCCATCAATGAAGTGTGATCATAAGAGATTGGTGATTCCATTTCATGGTATACTGGTACAGGATTCAATGCTTCGAAATAGAGAAAAAATCTGGGAAAAATACCGGAGTCATTATTGAATCAAAAAGTGAAATGGAATGACTAACATGAGGCTCGGGATCACATTCAAGATCAAGTTCAATTTCAAGAAAAGGATAACTTGCCAAAATGTCAGGGATGTGATGTTGGTCAAGTTCAGGCTGGTATGATGAAATTGAAGCTGGATTTCAAAAATGACATGATTCTTGGGTCCAATCAGCAAAGTTAGGGATATAAGGATTGGTGAAAGATTGACAAGAAAGACTTTCCTCGCTCTCATTAATCAATTCGCTCATTAGTGAGTCTAACCTACTGATAGGCCTTGTAACAGAATTTTGAGTCTGAATCATATCTTCTATACTTTTTGCAATTGGTTCTTCTTGAAAAAATGAGTATGGAAGTTGATTTTGAAAATTGTGGTGAAATTGTGAGTCCATCGGATTTTGCTCAGACTCACGCAAGGGTTCTATACTCAAGTCCAGTATTGATGGTTGTTCATTTTGAATCGGTGAGACTAGAAAAGATGAGTAAGACTTGAAATTTTGGTTGAGATGATGAGTCCAACATGTTTTGTATTCTTTCACAAAAGACTTCCAAACGCTTTTCTAGCTCAAATTTTTATTCAATTGGATGCTCTAGAAAAGGGGTATGTGAAGTTTGATGTGGGAAGGATTGTGAATTGAGCAAATTTTGAACTTGTTGTAGGGACTCTTCCATACTCCTTTTCAAATCAGATTTTTCTTCAGTTGGTGGAACAGGAAAAGGAGTAATGACTTCCCCACCTTATGTTGTCTTGGGTTTTGCATTAAGTTTAATTTGTGCAAATGTGCAATATAGATAAGAATGAACACAAAAAAGCGTGTAAATCACTGAAGTGTTTGTCCTATACTATATGCAATGCCATAAATATACCTCCGTCAAGTTTACAAAAACATAAGAACAAAATACAGTATATTGGAATGAAAATTGACACGTGCCTAGATGCAAATGTCTAAACCGTTTTAAGCATCCAATTTTCATATTTTAGTTCTTAAAATTATTTACAGTGTACATATAATATAAAAATTAGCAGCAGAGTATAAGAATATACAAGAAGTTACCCGACCACACAAGAGCAAGTGTGGACTTCTGCAACGCTAAAATTTAACCTACACACCAAAAAACAAAGAAGAAAAGTTAACAAAAATGTGAAATCAAACCATTCCCATCCCCGGCAACGGCGCTAAAATTTGATCGAGGGAAAATCACGCACAAAAAGTGTATGTTTTGAAATCAAGATTTAAAGTGTGTGTGCTTTGGCTTCCTCGATACTTCCGTTACAGCATAGAGGCTAAAACGATTCGAATCCACAAGGACGGGAGGTGATAGAAGCTTACACGGTATGTTCACGTGTATGTTAACGGTTCTTCAAAGTTTTAAAGAATGAAAAGGAAAGAAAATAAAGAATGCAAAGAGAAGTGTACGGTGGAAATAAAGAAGTGGGAAACATAGAAAAGAATGATTTTTGTGGTTTTTGATATTTCTAAAACAAATGAAAAAGAAAGAAAACTCATGGCACTAACTACTAATGACTCCACCAATATACTAACCTCTTAGTGATAGTTGCCTCACATGTATCATTGGTCATCACTAATCCTTGGTTCAAGAGCGATTCAAAGCATGACCCATATGTAACTCATCACAACCCAACTCAACAAACAAGTGCAAGCTACACTTAAACCATCAAAACTAAAAGTAAGCATGGAGTAAATAATGTTAGCTTGTTACTGGTTAGGAAGTTAGACTGTTAGATCAATGGCTTTTGCAAGAGCAAGGCCAAGTAGAGGCTATTAGATTCATGTGGATTATCAAATAAGAAGTTAGACTAGTTGGTGGTTAGTAGTTAGTTGCCATGAAAAAAAATTAGCTACACATGTAAAAGAGATTAGAGAGAAGAAAACAAAGATAAAGTAAGAGAGCACCTTTCATAGATTGTCACCTTCTATTACAAGCACTCTTGCTTCTCAACATGTACTACTCTCTCTTCCTATTAAAAGATCTACAAAATAGAAAATACAAGGGAGGAAGAAGAACTAAACTAAACTAAACTATCCTAAACTGTAACATGGAATGAAAACTACCCTAAACTCTAGATGTGCTCTGCTCTAGAACCCGAATGGGCTATTTATAGGCACCAGGGGAATGGGGGCCAGGGGGACAACCCCTGCCCGAAGCCAGCCACACGCCCGGCCATAGGTTGGCTGCGCGTGTGGGGCTTTGAGCCGCGCATAGTCCTTTTTGTCTCCTATCAGTTTTTGTGCCCGATTTCTGATTTGCAGCCCCTGGTTTTGACAGAATCAGCCTCCTAGGTCAATGGCTATCTTAATAGGCCTTTAATCACCAATTAAATAGTGATTTAGGGTCTTCTTCTTCATTACACACCATTGACCTAGAATCAAGCAAGCAAAGCTTTATTAGCAGAATTTAATACGAAATAAATGTGAAGATGTGATAAAAATTATGCAAAATTAGAAACTAATCACCTGGCCTGGAGGAAGGATCGAGGAACTTCCCTGTCTAAGAAAGGGTGGTTGAATTTAGTAGGCTCCCAGCCTGGGGTGAGAACCGAATCATTTGTTTGACGGCTTTAACCAGTCATCCCACAATCTGTCCAACCCAGTTTAGGAGCTGTCTAAGTAGGGAGAATTCTATTCTCTTAAGATTAGTGGTTAAAAAATTGATTATTAAGTTTAAGATAAAGAGATTGCAATTAGTTGAGTCATCTTGTTTGTAATCTTATCTAGGATTTAGAAAATCCTACATCAGGACAGTACCCTGGTTCATGCGAAAGTGGGTTCGTGTTAAGGGTTGATTAGAATCCATTACTATCTCTGACACTACTGCTATAATGAGTGACACGAATCAAACTCAACAAATGACCTTAAAGGATTACATGTATCCTACAAGGTACACCCAACCTTCCTGTATCACTTTGTCAGCCCTTATGACAAATTTTGAGATTAAATCTTGTATGATACAGATGCTTTCAGTCATTTACGGATTGACAAATGAGAATCCATACCAACATATTAGAAAATTTGAAGATATTTATGGAACCATGAAATACAATAAGAGAACGGAGGAATCCCCAAAACTCAGGTAATTCCCCTTTTCCCTAAAAGAAAAGGCCAAAGCTTGGCTTCTTTCTCTCTAATCGGGTTCAATTTCCACTTGGGTAGGACTAGCCGAAGCCTTCTGTAGGAAGTTCTACTCCAAGCAGAAAACTGCTACAATACGTCAAGCCCTCAACACCTTTCACCAATTACAAGGAGAAATTTTCACGTATTTTGAAAGATTCAAGGATCTTTTGCTTGAGTGTCCTCATCAGAGATTTGAAAATATCCATTTGATCCAAATTCTTTATGAAGGCTTAAACTACTCGAATAACATCATGATTGACTTCGTTTACAATGGAATATTCACTAGTAAAACGGCCAATGATGCATGAGAATTTTTTGAAGAGGTAGCAGAAAATACTCTAGAATGGGAGCCTATTAGTAATAATGATAAGCAACCCACCACCACGACTGCCACCAACATGGGGGTATGCGTAAAGTCAACCTCAATTTTTAGAGTGATGCTAAATTAACATCAGTAGTACGAAAACTTAAAGCGTTAGAATTGAGAAAGAGAGCACAATCTTTGGCTCCCGAACTATCTAAGCCAGTGGTGTCTCCCGCTTGTATCCTTTGTGATGGTCAAGACCACTTGGTTGAATATGCCCTGGGTTGCCAATTATCAAAATAGAGCAAGCGAATATACTCAATACATTTCACAAGCCCAACCCCAATAACAACCCATTCAGTGAAACGTACAATCCGAGTTGGCCGAACCATCCCAACCTTTCATGAAAATCTTCTCAAGGACAAGAATATGATGGATCATCATAATTTCAAGGACCATCTTATAATAATCAATTTCACAAGGGAAATGCAACACCATATGTCCCTACTTCATATGTCCCTCCCAATCAAAGAAAACCATCTTTAGAGGACACTCTCCAACAATTCATGCAGAACCAAGTCATAATTAATCAAACCCAAGCCCAAATAGCTCACAATCAGAATCTAATGATAGCCCGACTTGAGGTTCAGATAGAACAGTTAACTGCATCTATTAGGGAGAGAGAGAAAGGACATTTCCCTACTCAAACTGTGCCCAACTTGAGAGGACAACTTGCTCCTCAAAATATTCCTAGAGGCCAGTTCAAATTGGTTCTGGTTCAAACTGTGAAGTCCAAACCATCCATACTTTACCATCGGGCAAGAGAGTGGACAACCAAGTCCAAGCTTCACCAAACAATCCTAATATTGTCAATGAAAAAGAAAAAAGAACCTAAAGGATTAAAAAAAAAATGGGACCAACTTGTTGTTGACAATCAAGAGAAAATGGACGACCATTAGGAGGTCAACATAATTGATGTGTCGGTCAATCATACTTTTGAGGAGTCTTGCTATGAAGACCCTTGGAGAAATGCTTGGCCCATTTTGGAATGAATTTGACATTGAGGAGTATGTAGGAGAGGTCAATGCATTGTTAGATTCTATTCCCATCATGGACACCAACCTATGGAGTCTCAAGGTAGACCCTTACCATTGCCAACGTCTGTTCCTGTTCTGTCAATTGTTGAGCCTCCAAAATTGAAGCTCAAACCTTTATCTAACACATTGAAGTATGCCTTCCTAGGTGAGTCAGAAACCTGACCTGTGATAATTTCTTCCCATTTAGACAAGGATCAAGAAAGGAAGTTGTTAGATGTTCTTAGAAAACATAAGGAAGCTATAGGATGACTATAGTAGACATCAAGAGAATTAGCCCCCCTATGGTAAAGCACCAAATTCATCTCGAAGAGAATGTCAAAACCTCGAGAGAACTACAGAGGCGTTTAAACCCTGTTTTGAAAGAGGTGGTTGATGTGAATCGAATGACAAGTTTACCAATCGTTAAGAAGTAATATAGAGTGAAATAGAGTATCATCCTACGAGGTTGTTATTTCAATTATCAAGTAATCTTTCCTAATTTTATTTGAATAATCAATTAAGTTAAAAGATGTTGTGAATAAACTACTACTAAAATGGGTTGCTTTATATAGGAAAAGAACTAGGATAATGATTTCAGTAATTGTAATCAGATAAAATATTATGCTTGTGCTATTTTATCCTACTCATGCTAACAATTGGAATTCCCTAACTTAATTAGTACTTTCTCTCGAATAATACTAATTTTATCTTCTAAATTTAGAATCTACAATCTCTCGATCTAGTATATTGCTAGTTAGAAGATGCATTAAGTGTGATGGATATTCCTACTTGACTGCACAACTCTTACATCTCAACGTCTTCAGTTATGGCTGTTAATCCTAGAAGCTTTTGCTAAGTTATCGCTTTTGGACTCTAACCTAGCCTTCTAATTATTGTGTGCCCCAATTATAACATAAAGCATAAGATTAACAACTTAGCATGTAAAAGATTCAAACTCTATAAAGCACGTAGTAAAATTTGCACGAAACACAATATCATACAATCATACAATCCCTACATTATACCCTAGCTATGAAAAATTAGTTCATAGTTAATAAAGTATAACAAATCATAATACTAGAATAGATCATGCTACAAATTACTGAAATAAAATCAAATAAAGAGAAAGGTAAGAGAGAACCAAAAAGATGAAGCCTTTATGAAAAATTCCCGCTGAAAGTACTCTGAGATTTAATGGCTAACAGCAGAATTTTTTATTTGATTGTCGCTAAAATAAAAGAGAGATAAAAACTGTCTATGATACAAGAGACTTGACGGCATTTTATATAGAACAGAGAGTAGTAGAACCCTAATCGAATACAAATACCTAGGTTTCTAAATTTAAACAAATTACTGAAAAAAATTTATCCACAGTTGCCGCCATAGTTCAGCCAGTTGGCCAAAAATTTGGCTGGCTGGCCGAACTTTCAGCTGTAATGAAGCTCCACTTTTGGACTCGTGTTGACCTTTTAGTTGGCATTCCAGTTGACTGGTCCACGCCTGCTTGGCCGAACTATACGACTGGGTTGCCGAACTCTTGGTCCATTTTAGTCCCAGAATTTTGTGAAATTTTTGATTTTGCATGAAAGTTTTATTGAGATGTTCTAACTCTACATCAGATCTCTGGTTCTACATCTTTTGTTCACTTGATATCATCAATTCGCCAATTTTCGCTCTTTTCTTCTAATTTATTTTTGAGCTAAAATCTGCAAAATAACATTAACAAAATATCCAAGCAGTATTAAATGTGAAAAATAATAGGCATAAAAAGTGATGTAAAGCATGTATAAAAAGCACACACATCAGTAGTAAGAGCGGAGGTCATGAAATTGTTAGATGCGAGTATCATTTACCCGATCTCTAATAGTCAATGAGTTAGTCCCGCAAAAGTTGTGCCCAAAAAGTTCAGAGTCACAGTTGTTACTAATAAGAATAATGAGTTGGTTCCAACTCGTATTCAAACTAGTTGGCGAGTGTGCATAGACTATAAAAAATTCAACTCCATGACTAAGAAAGATCATTTTTCTCTACCCTTCATCGACCAAATGTTAGAATGTCTTGCCGAGGTCATGCTTACTACTCCTTCCTTGATGGTTATTCTGAATATAACCAAATCCCCATTGCTTATGAGGACCAAGAGAAAACGACATTCACTTATCCATTTGGCACATTTGCCTACCGTCGCATGCCTTTTGGGCTATGCAATGCACTGACTTCTTTTCAGTAGTGTATGTTGAGCATCTTCTCGGACAAGGTCGAGCGATTTTAGAGATTTTCATGGATGACTTTCTTGGCCCAAAGGCCCATCACTCTAGTTTTGATGATGAATAACTCATGTAGTTATAGTACTAATAATCTTGTGTTTATTTAATTTCAGATATTTAATCAAGATCTTAATAGGTGTTTAGCTTCAACAAAAGATTCGAAGTCAATTTTTGAAGTTAGCACGTGTTGAATCAAGAGCTCGCGCATCAAGATCGTATTAAGTACTCAAAGGGGAGTTTAGCTCATGGATCAAGATTTGAACCAAGTCAAGAAGGAGAAGAAGATTTTCAAGAAGACTTATGTCATGTTTGTAAGTGTTAAGATTTGTTTTTAGATAAAATATGAAGGATAGATTAGTTATGGATTGATCAAGCTCATTCATACACACACACAAGATTTACATGTATTTTCTTAAAATAGTTTTGGTTTTAAAAAATACCATTTTGCTTTTTGAGCTTCATAGTATATATCTTTATGTTTCATGAATAGAGTTCATCAAAATGAGTTTATATGATTTATATGTATTTTAGATTTTATCCATGCACATTGTTGGTTTAAATGTTTAGAAAAACTTATTTGATGTTTCTATATCATGTGTTTGAGTTTTGTATTTATCAAAGCTTATTTTAAAGCTTATTGTCAAAAATATAGATATATCATCTTATATATGTATTGGATCATATCCATACACTCTAAGCTTCAAAAGTATTTAAAATATCTTATTTTTTATTTGAAGAAGTTTTGAAAAAATCGTTTTTCAAATTGAAGATTAATTTTGAATAATACGAATTTTTGTTTAAGGCAAAATTTCTATATCACAAAAATGGTTCAAAATGTTTGTAATATGTGTTGATTTTTGATCACACATATTTGTACTTCAAAGTATGTTAAGAAACTTATTTTTGTAGATTTTATGTGATTTCATGGGATTTTATCAGTGTTTATAAAACCAAGTTTTTAATCCCAAAGATTGCTAACCAGGCCTTCTGCCGGTCGACCGGGTGGTCGATCATACAGGAGTCGGTCGATCGGGCGGTCGACCGATGTGCACAGATACATGCACGGCCATTTGGCTTGAGGGCCGTCGACCAGGCGGTCGAACGCTATGGCCCCGATAGACCGACTGGTCGACCATCCAGAGAGCTTTGCTCCTGGATCTGGCCCTGGTCGACTAGGAGATCGACCGGCAGGTCAAGCCCTGGGCGCGATCGACCGGCCGATCGACCGGCAGGCCCCAACGGTCAAAAATTTGACCGTTGGCGGGTCGATCGGTCGATCGGCCGACAGGTCATTCTGACCTGCAGTTAGACCCCAACGGCTAGTTTTTGGGAGTCTATTTAAGGGGGCTGTTTTGGGTTGTTTTGTACAAGATTTTTAGAGAGTTTTAAAGCCCGTTTTCCCTACCTCTCTTAGGATTTTTCTCCACTTATTTTAAGGCTAATACTTCCATATCAAAAGGAGAGTTTTCAAGAGTGTTTTTCTAAAGAGTTTTCTTGAGCTTTTCACCACAACTCTATCTTATTTTTCTCATACCAACTTGAGCTTTCCATTGCTTTATCAATCCTCTAGGGATTTTTATTGTGAAAGTTATTTTTGTGATCAAGAGAAGTAATCACAAGATTTCATCTTTGAATTGTGAGGCATTGTAGAGGTGGTGGCCTCGATAAAGAGTGTTTTGAGGTGATCAAGTAAAGTGATCACCAAGTGTTCCGACGTGTAGTTGGAAGAGTTGTAAGAGGTGAGGCCTCGGCGAACGAGTGTGCTTGTGTGTGCTATTCTTGTGGGAACAAGTGGGGGACTTGCGGGTCCGGAGTTCTAGTGTGAACTCGTTGTAGGTATTGCGGCACCGAGTGATTTTGCAGAATCATTTTTAGTGGAAATCCTTCATAGTGTTGAAGGCGGGGACGTAGAGCAAGGGTGCTCGAACCTCAAAATAATTCTCCCATGTTTGCGATTGCTCTCTCTCTCTCTCTCTCTCACTTGTGTTTATATGTCTTGCATGCTTATATTGTTTATCATTTTATATGCTTGATTTATCTTGTGCTTAATTGTTATAAGCTTGGGATTGTGTGCTCATACTTATATTCAACCAAGAGAGCCGTAGTGACACCTCAACTCTTAATCTAGAGGAATCTTGAGGTGATACTCCAGAGCCCTTCACCGAAAATTCGGCTACACTCTTGTGTTATATTTTGTGTGTTTAGCTTTATAGCTTTAGTTTGTTTAAATAGTTTTTAATTCCGCATCATTAGCATTAGATTAGCTTGTACACCTATTCACCCCCTCTAGGTGTATTTTCAATTGGTATCAGAGCTTGGTACTATTGATTTAGGTCTAACAACCTTAAGTTAAAGATCCTACTTTTGGCTAATCATAATATTCACACACACATATGGATTTCATGGCACCTCCTATGTTTGATATTCTTAACATCCAAACTTGGAAAGTTAATATGTCAATGTACCTCAAAATCCTAGGGATTCATGTTTATCTTGCTACTATTAAGGATTCATATTGTTTAAATGGCAAACATCTAGAGGTTAATGCAAAAGCAATTCATGCATTAAAGAGTACCCAAATGATGATGATTTACGTAGGGTTGCTGACTTTGATTCAGCTTTTGTAGTATGGAACACACTAGTCTCCCTTGGTGAACAAAAGCAATACTATATGAGGAGTGACTCGGATGATGGAAGTGATGCTTCCAACATATGCTACATGGTCCAAGGGGATGACCCCCTTGAGGTAAATTCTGCTTTCGAGTTAGAAGAAGATATTGACATGCCTTGTGATGAGCCTGCATCCTTTTGTCAAAAGCTTCTTGAAAAATATGAATTGTTGAAGAAAGAAAAAGATTCTTTTAAAAATAAATTTGAAATTGTTTCAAAGGAAAATGAATTTTTGAAAAAGGAGAATATTTTCTTGTCTTCAAAATTAAATGACATTTGTGAAGGAAATAATTCTTTAAAAATAAATTTATTTTGGTAGAAAAGAAAAAAAAATTGTCTTAGAAGAAAATTACTCTTTGAAAAGAAAATTTGTTTTAAAAGAAAATGAAAAAATTTCTAAAAAAAAGATAGTTCATTCTCATTCTTGCCATGCTAATAATGTTGCATCCTCTTTTGATAAAAATGAGATTCATGTTTTGAAAAATAAAATTGATTGTTTGGGCTCCACTTTGAGCCGATGTGCATTTAATCATAATAAATTGGAATCTATGTTTTGCAAGAAACAAATTCCACACATGCATGTACATATGCACTCCATGCTCACTCTCACACCACTCATATGCATGCTAGAGTGTACACATGTGCACATTGTGACCGCAAAGGCCATATTGCAAGATTTTGGTTTGATAGATTAAATTCTATAAATTTTGCAAATAATAATGTTTGGGTTTCTTATAATACTAACCTTCGTGGACCCAAAAGAAAATAGGTACTAAAATCCCCACCTCTTGTGTTTGATGTAGGTGTGGGCTCTCACATGACGTGAAAGGATTGGTGCCTTGATGGTGGATGCGTTTGAGCTTGATGGAAAATACAATTGATACATCGCTATCAAGGATGATTGCTGGGAGGACCACCATGGTTTGGAGGCTTAGAAAATAATGCATATGGTTTGGTAACTATCTCTAAACTCCTATTTTAGTTTACATACTTTTATATAAATATTTTTAGCATGTTTTGGCTTTGTACTTCATGTGGTGAATATTTGTTTAGATGTATTTTTGTTAAAACTTATATTTATACTTGTACAAGTAGTGAGCTACACTTGATTATCATATGTTTGTGCTCATTGATGATTTGTACTCATTCATGTACATGTATAACCTAGTTTTGATGATTCTTTCATTTATACTTATTTTTCCTATTTTTGTACATGTTTTGCTTCATGTATATATTATTTTTGTCTAAAACTAATAAATATACATGTATACCCTTGAGTCACTTGCCTTCATGCAAATTCTATTATGGACTCGTTTGTATTTGGGATATGTATGTATATTTTTAGTTTTGATAGAACATACATATACCTTGAAGTTTGTTTAATTTTGATTAAAAATTAATTTTTTATGATTTTCATATGTTTTGGTATTTTGAGCTTTATTATTTATTTTGATGAATATGTTATTCATATGATTCTTGTGCACTCACATCATTTTTATTTACTCATGACTTTATTTTCATGAGCATTTATGAGCTTTATAGATCTTGAGTGATAATTTTTGTGTACTTAGCAATGTTTCATGACATATATGTGATTTGGTTTCATTTTTGAAGGATCTTTACTAGTTTTTTAAAAAGTACTTTAAACTAGTTATTTATTCTTCATTTGGTAGAGTTTTCAAACTATGTTAAAATATTTTCATATCATGATTTTTGAAAATCCCTACCATCAAAGGGCGATTGGATGGGCGACCATGCCTTGTATATCCTTATGAATATCTTTTAAACTTGTGCATGAATAGGGTGGTAGGTATAATTTATACACATGATCTTCATGAAATTTTATGTTTGTATACTCATATTTGTTTCTTATATATGTATGCTTCAAAATTCAATTAATATCAATTTCAGTTGGTATTTTCATTTTCATACATACATATATATGATTTGATTATGCTTATTTTACAACATTTACATTCTTAAAGCACAAATTATGTTTATGATAAGCTTAATTTCATTCCAAATGTTAATTGCTATCTTTACAAGCTTATATATTGATTTCAATTGGTATTTCAATTGATATTTATTTGGTATCAAAATGTACTTCATGTTTCACCTTAAATTGGTATCAAAATCTACTATTAGTATCTTTAAATTTTTTTTAACAAGTGGGTACCAACTTTTATTTTTGTCAACTACAATTTGATTTCATTGGTATCAAAATTTGTTTTGTTGACTTCAAGGAATTTCAAATTTTCTTAAAATTTGTTGATATATATTGTCTATATGCAAGGGGAGCTTAACATCTTCTCTATATATAGATTCATGTTTAGTGTATTTCACATTAAGGAGCTTGATCTCTCTTCTTTACATGATACACGGGTGTAGAGGATCTTAACATCTCCGCTTATACATTATATATTATGCTTTATGTGGGTTAGGGACTAATCATCCCTTCTCCATGTAATGCATATATGCAAAGGGAACTAACTTTACGCTTCTCCTCTTCATGAATGTATATCGCATATATATTTTTATTGTTTGATTGTCCTCACCCCTTTGTTGATGAATTGACAAAAAGGGGGAGAAGAATTTTGAGAGTTTATATATGCATGTTTATATCTTTATTTATGCATATATTTTTTGTTTAGTTTATGCATTTTATTGAATATCTATTTGTTTATTACTATGCATGAGTTAAGGAATAGCTTCTATGAAGCTTAACTTTAATCCATGCATATATAACTCCATAAGTTTTATCATCATCAAAGGGGGAGATTGTTGGCCCAAAG
The DNA here is from genome assembly GCA_038442645.1 of Agave tequilana. Classification (NCBI taxonomy): domain Eukaryota; kingdom Viridiplantae; phylum Streptophyta; class Magnoliopsida; order Asparagales; family Asparagaceae; genus Agave; species Agave tequilana. The sequence continues at coordinate 31,748 of JAVJIF010030499.1, read as the reverse complement.
GCCCATCACTCTACTTTTGATGATGATTAACTCATGTAGTTATAGTACTAATGATCTTGTATTTATTTTGTTTCAGATATTTAATTAAGATCTTAGTAGGTGCTTAGCTTCAACAAAAGATTCGAAGTCAAGTTTTGAAGCTAGCACGTGTTGGTTCAAGAGCTCGCGCATCAAGATCGCATCAAGTACTCAAAGGGGAGTCTAGCTCATGGATCAAGGTTTGGACCAAGTCAAGAAGAAGAAGAAGATTTTCAAGAGAATATTTTCAAGAAAACTTGTGTCATGTTTGTAAGTATTAAGATTATTTTTTAGATAAAATGTAAAGGATAGAATAGTTGTGGATTGCTCAAGCTCATACACACATAAAAGATTTACATATGTTTTCTTAAAATAGTTTTGACTTTAGAAAATACCGTTTTGCTTTTTGAGCTTCATAGTATATATCTTTTATGTTTCATGAATAGAGTTCATCAAAATTAGTTTATATGGTTTATATGTGTTTTGAATTTCATCCATGCACATTGTTGGTTCAAATGTTTAGAAAAACTTATTTGATGTTTCTATATCATGAGTTTGAGTTTTGTATTTATCAAAACTTATTTTAGAGCTTATTGTCAAAAACATAGATATTTCATCTCATATGTGTATTGGATCATATCCATAAACTCTAAGCTTTAAAGTGTTTAAAATATCTTGTTTTTAAATTTGGAGAAGATTTAAAAAAATCGTTTTTCAAATTGAAGATTGATTTTGAAAAATACGGATTTTTGTTTAAGGTAAAATTTCTATATCACAAAAATGGTTCAAAACATCTGTAATATGTGTTGATTTTTTATCACACATAGTTGTACTTCAAAGTATGTTAATAAACTTATTTTTGTAGATTTTTATGTGATTTCATGGGATTTTATTAGTGTTTATAAAACTAAGTTTTAATCCCAAAGATTTGCTGACCAGCCTTCTGCTGGTCGACCGGGCGTCGACCGATGTGCACAGATACATGCACGGCCATTTGGCTTGAGGGCCGGTCGACTGGGCGGTCGACCACTATGGCCCCGGTCGACTGACCGGTCGACCGTCCAGAGAGCTTTGCTCTCTAGATCTGGCCCCGGTCGACCGGACGGTCGACCGACAGGTAAAACCCTAGGCGCGGTCGACCGGGTAGTCGACCGGCAGGCCCCAACGGTCAAAAATTTGACTGTTGGCCGGTCGACCGGCCGGTCGACCGACAAGTCATTCTGACCTGTAGTTTGACCCCAACGACTAGTTTTTGGGAGTGTATTTAAAGGGGCTGTTTTGTACAAGATTTTTTGAGAGTTTTAAAGCCAGTTTTTCCTGCCTCTCTTAAGGTTTTTCTCTACTTGTTTTAGGGCTAATACATCCATATTAAAAGGAGAGTTTTCAAGAGTGTTTTTCAAAAGAGCTTTCTTGAGCTTTTTACCACAACTCCATCTTATTTTTCTCACGCCAACTTGAACTTTTCATTGCTATATCAATCCTCTAGGGATATGTATTGTGAGAGTTATTTTTGTGATCAAGGGAAGTGATCACAAGATTTCATCTTTGTATTGTGAGCAGTTGTAGAGGAGGTGGCTGATTAGTCACATATATTGCATTTATATTGTCACCTTACCATACTTTTTAGCTAATAAATCCTATTAATAAGTCTTCTTTTTCTTTGTTAATGTAGGCCCAAGTGCTAAAAGAAAGAAAAGAGAAACAAGCCCAAAAGCCCACCAAATTCTGATTTAATTCAGAATAAATTCGAAATGAAGGAATCAGGGCAAAATCTTGGCATATCAAGAGGTTGAGAAGAATCCTCCCTGAATCAAGCGGTTGAAGCCACACAATCAAAGGCTGTTCGTCAACGTTTGGAGCAGAAACAAGAAAACCAGCAGAAGATACGGGCAAATCACCAAACCAGGAGATCCCCCCTTTTGGGTGTGGCCACCTGGCCACACTAGGGCCATGGAAACGCGGCCCTAGTCGCGTTTTCGCGGCTTGTTGGAGGTTGTTGGGGAAGCGTTTGCTCCCCCAATCTTCTCGGGATCCTCCCCTTTTGGTTTTTCCCTATAAATACTAGTTTCAGCAAAAAAATGGAGCGAAGACTAGGATTAGAATTTTTGTTCATTTTCTAAGGATTTAGGTTCATTGTTAGCTAGCACAAAAGTTGTATTCTTATTTTTTAATTTGTAGTCCAGTATCAAAACTTGTGAGAGAGAGGAATTGAAGGCTTGTACTTGAAGATTGAAGTGACATCAATACAAGAGTCGAGCAGCGTTTTCTTCCACTTGTAGTACGGTATGGTTTGCATTATTTCTATGTTTTCTTCTTCGTTTTCCATGGGCAACTAAAACGATTTTCTGGGCTCGCGATTGTAACTCTCTCTTGTTCTTCTTCTCTTCTGTTTTTAAAAGAAAAAGACCCAATGAATCATTTGTATGCCTGACTTAAAGACTTTCTTTTTGAAAGTGTTCTTGAAGGCACAAGAGGATGGGTTTGGATTATTGAACTCTCACTTCTTTCATAAACGTTTCTTGAACTGTTTTTACTTCATTCTTACTTATTCGCGCTTGATGATTTAATATTCGATTCTAAACGATTTTTCAAAGAAAAGATTGAACTATTCCAACCATCTTATGTGCTTTACTTCAAACTTTCTAAAAATCAACTTTAAGTTTTGCCTATGATCAATTTGAGGCACTTAGGATTTTAATAGAAGAATGAACAAATGAGTAGTAAGATAGTGAGCCCAGATTTTCTTCATTATTATAATCAACAAAATAATCTTCGAACTTTTTAAATCACCTTCTCCAAAGCCTTTTCTAAAGTTGCAATTTCTCATTTAATCAACTCTTTCTTTCCATTCTCTTTTCCATTAAAAAACGAACACAATTTTTTGTTTTTAAACGATTCACCGAAAAGCTTCCATCGCATTCCTCCTCGTGGACACGACCCGTTAGCCACAAGCTACACGGTAAATTCTTAAACTCTTTGATTGTCTTTCTTTTTAGCAATCAGTGGCCTGAGTGAAGAGTGTTTTGAGGTGATTAAGTGAAGTAATTACCAAGTGTTCCGACGTGTGGTTGGAAGAGTTGTAAGAGGTGTGGCCTTGGCAAGCTAGCGTGCTTGCATGTGTTGTTCTTGCGGGAACAAGTGAGGGACTTGCGGGTTCGGAGTTCTAGTATGAACTCATTGTAGGTATTGTGGCACCGAGTGATCTTGCAGGATCGTTTTTAGTGAAAATCCTTCATAATATTGAAGGCGGGGACGTAGAGCAAGGGTGCTCGAACCTCGAAACAATTCTCCCGTGTTTGCGATTGCTCTCTCTCTCTCACTTGTGTTTATATATCTTGCATGCTTGTATTGTTTATCATTTTATATGCTTGATATATCTTGTGCTTAATTGTCATAAGCTTGGATTGTATGCTCACACTTGTATTCAACCAAGAGAGTTATAGTGGCACCTCAACTCTTAATCTAGAGGAACTTGAGGAGATAGTCCTGAGCCCTTCACCGGAAATTCGGCTACACTCTTGTGTTATACTTTGTGTGTTTAGCTTAATAGATTTAGTTTGCTTAAATAGTTTTTAATTCCGCATCATTAGCATTAGATTAGCTTGTACACCTATTCACCCCCTAGGTGTATTTTCAGACTTTTCGGTCTTTGGGCCTACTTTTGATGAGGGTTTATATCATCTATCATTGATATTGATAAGATGCAACGAGAAGAACCTAGTTCTTAATTGGAAAAAATTCCATTTCATGGTGAAATCTGAGATTGTCTTAGAACACATTATTTCTGAGAGAGGTATAGAGGTTGATAAAGCTAAGGTTGAACTACTCTTCAAATTACCACCTCTTAGAACTGTTTGGAAGGTGTGATCCTTCTTAGGCCACGCTGGGTTCCACCATCGGTTTATCAAAGACTTTTCAAAAATTTCTAAACCTCTTTGTGATCATCTAGCAAAGGATGTGTCCTTTGAGTTCATTCCGTCCTGTTTGGCAGCGTTTGAAAGATTCAAGACCGAGTTAACCTCGGCACCCATCATCCAACCACCTAATTGAAATCACCTAGAGGGGGTGAATAGGTGATAATGCTAATCTATTGAACTAAATGCGGAATTTAAAAACTAATTGCAATTACACAAAATGCAAGCAACAAGTGATGCACACAACCAAGCCAAGCATATAAGTATGAATGAACAATGTGAAATAATGCAAGGCACAAAGTAAAGAGAGAGAGAGAGAGATAGAGTAAGAGTCAAGAGATCAAGCGCAAACAACAAGATATGTTTCGAGGTTCGAGCACCCAGCTCTACATCCCCGCCTTCACCCAGAAGGATTTAAAGTCCACTAGCTTGTCCACAAAGGACTCCCACAAAGGGAACCTCCACCGAGGATTTGGGGCAATAACAATTACAAGAAGTACCCAACTCCTCTCCTTATAAACACAACCTCCTCCTTGAGGCACAACTCCAAGCCAACAAACAATCACCTCACAACTTGAGGGATTTGCACAAAGCTTACACAAGGATCACCTCACCACTTGAGGGATACAACCCAAAGGCACAAAGCCAAGCAAAGATTGGGTTTACAACTTGGTAGTCTAACAAACAACCACAAACAATTTCTTTCTCCCACACAAAGATCCTATAGAATAAGAAAGTAGATGTAGCTCAAATGTGGAGAAAACCAATGGAATGGAAATCTAAATCACAAAGAAAATCCTTGGGAAAAATAGAAACTAAGATATAGAAGTTGAATCAAAACTCTTTTTCCCAAAAAACCTTTTCTTTGATTTTTCAAATCCTAACAAAAACGCCAAATAGATTGTTCAATTTAAGTCCAAAAACTTCTTTTGATTGCTGTGAAAACACCAGAGAGTAAGGAAAAATTCGCACAAAAAATCTTAGAGAAAACAGGCCATTAATGGGGTATTTATAGCCCCTAGAAAAATATAGTCGTTGGCAGCAATTTCTGCCAAAACTGAACTACCGGTCGACCGGTCGGTCGACCACCACGGTCGGATTTGACCGCAGGCACCAGCCGGTCGACCGCCCGGTCGACCGAAAAGAACAGAGAGCACTGCTCTCAGTTTCGGTCCACCGCCCGGTCGACCGGCCCACTGGGCTGCCAGACGTGCACAGCTCTGTGCACGTCGGTCGACCGCACGGTCGACCGGCCCTTGGTGCGGTCGACCGAGCAGTCGACCGACCTGACCTGTCAGCCAGTTCTGGGTCAGAAACAACAGGTAAAAATATTTTTAAAACTTCTTTTATCTCTTCTAAAAACTCCATAAAAATTCTTTTAACATTTTATATTGAAATACAAACTTGTGATAAAAATTTCAAGACAATATAAAACATTTGGAATCATATTAGTGTCTTGCAAACTTTATCAAAAACTAAAACTTGTATTTTATCAAACTTGGATTTTCCAAATGAAAATCCGATTTTTTAAAAACTCAATCAAATACAAAAACATGATATTAAAACACTTTGAAGCATGATGCATATGGATAGAAATCCAATATACATGAAAAAATATATATCATAGTTTTTGACTTTAATTCCAAAAATATGTTTTGTTAGAAATACCAAAACATGAAACACATGAAATAGACTATCAAACTAAGTTTGTCTAAATAGTTGAAGCATGCATGTATATAGAACAAATCTAATATACATTAAACTATGTAAACTTGTTTTGATATAATATCTATTCATGAAACCAAGATCGGTTAAACCAAGAACCGAAAACCAAAACATGAAACGTGTGTGTTGTGAACTTGAGCATATCATACTATTCTAATCTTTACAATTTGGATCTAAACACAAACTCTAAACTAAGGTACCGATGTCTTCTTGTAGAGCGCCGTCTCCAAGCCGATTCGATCCAAAACTCCGTGATCCACCGAGCTAGACTCCAAAGAGTGCTATATGTGATCTTGATGCTCGGGCTCTTGAATTACCATGTGAAAGCTTCCAAATCATCTTGTTGAAGCTAATCACCAACTAATATCTTGATTAATGATCTGAAACTAAAATCACAAGATTATTAGTACACATAACTACATGAATTAATCATCATCAAAACTAGAGTGGAAGGCCTTTGGGCCAACAATCTCCCCTTTTTGATGATGACAAAACTCATGGAGTTATATATGCATGGATTAAAGTTAAGCTTCAAAGAATCTCCCCCTTAACTCATACATAGGGATAAACAACAAATATATGCAATGAATACTAAATATGAAACATGCATAGATATGCATAAAACAATAAATGGCTCTAGATACCAATGAAAGATACCAATGAAATTTTCAAAAATAAATAAACATGCTCTAGATACCAATTAAACTAAATAAATAAACATGCTCTAGATACCAATTAAACTAAATATATGCAAAACAAAACTAATGATCTCTTTTACAAGCTCTTGATACCAAAACTAAACATGTTCTTTAAATAATGCTTTTGATACCAATTGAACTTAATAAAAACATAAAACATGCATACAAACATGCATATAAACTCAAATTCTTCTCCCCATTTTTGTCAATCATCAACAAAGGGGCTAAAAACAAAATAAAACTAATAAAAACATATTCTTCTCTTCTTTTAAAAAAATCAATCAAGGGATGTTCTCCCCCTTTTGTCTAAAATTAAATATGATACCAATTTAAAAGTGAAAACTATACCAATTGAAAAACAAAAATCATGATACCAATTGATAAGTAAACAAATATCATATCAATTGTAAATAAACAATCTTGATATCAATTGAAATTAAACATTACAAATTTTGAATTTCTAAACATAAATCTTAATACCAATTGAAATTATTATTCTCTATCATAAAGTAAGGGAGTGGAAAACAAAATACCAATTGAAAGATGAAATACAAGCTTTTCTCCCCTTTATGAAATACCAAATTAAACTATGCGTAGGTTCGAATAAAGATACCAATTGAAAGCTAAATCAATTGAAACATGATAGTCATTAAGAATTCAAGCTTTAGCATAAATAAAACACATATATATGTATGAAAAGTTTTAATACCAATGAAAATTGATACTAATTGAAATGAAAGCATACATACATACAAATATATGAGTATACAAGAAATATCAATTAATGATATCAATTGAAAGAATCCAATGATACCAATTGAAACAACAATAAGGTCAAATGTATATCTATATAACCTACCACCCATTTCATGTTCAAGTTTAAAAAAAATTTCACTATAAAGCATACATGAGCATGATCGCCCATCCATCCGCCCGTGGAAGGTAGGGGTTTTCAAAAACAGGTTTGAAAATGTAGTATGTTTGAAAATCTCTACCATAGTGAAGAATACGAACTAGTTATAGGAAAAACTTTTAAACTAATACGAAATCCTTCAAACAAGGAATAAAACAAAATTGTTTTTCATGAAACATGAAAATCACAAGGCACTAAACACTTGAAATCAATAAGGTACATATCATACTCATGAAAATAAAGTCATGAGAAACCATCAAATAGGGTGAGTGTACAAGTGTAGTGTGAAACACATAGTCATGAAAATATTCAATTAAACTCATGTGAAATTCCTTAAAAACATTAACACATGGAAAACTAAATTTTCATTATCAATTGAAATTACCTAAAAACATGAACTCATCAAAACGATTTAAACTTCAAGGCATATGTATGTCATGTACAAACTAAAGTATACATACATATCCTAAACATAATGAGTCCACAATAGTATATGCATGAAGGCACGTGGCTCAAAGGATGTATATGTATAATCAATAGTTTGGACAAGATAGACATATACATGAAGTTAAAACACATGATCATAAAAACATATCCAAAGTGAGGAATACAAGTTAGAATGCATGAATCATCAAAACTAGACTATACTAGCACATCTAATGGATACAAATAGGCATTCAAGCACAAGCATAAAAAGATTTACTTGTGGCCCATTCTATGTACAAGTATAAATCCTAGTTTTCATGAAAACTAACATCTAAACATATATTCAAATCATGAGGCATAAAATGACACATAAATCAACATGATATACATAAAAAATGATCATGAAATAAATTCATATGCTATTAGAATCATGATATACATAATAGCCAAACAATGGTGAGAACACAACAAATGGATCTATCTAAGCATGGGTGATCTCAAAAGCTATACATGCATGACACTAATCTAATGACCATGGCATAATCATAATAATCAACAATCATCAAAACATGCTATAAAACAATAATATGAAAGCATGTAAAAATAAACGGGAGTTAGAGATCGATACCAAAACCGATGAAGGCACCTCTCTAGTTCTCCAAACCAATGGTGATCCTCTCCACCAAACTCCCCTTGAAAGTGATGCATCCAAATTGTTTTCTTTGAGCACGAAATGCATCCACTTCAAGGCACCAACACTCTCACGTGGTGCGAGAGCCCACACCTATATCAAAAATCAAAGGGGTGGTCTTTGGTACCCATTTTCTTTTGGGTCCATAGGGGTTAGTATCTTTTCTAACCCAAACAAGATTATTTGCTAAATTTTCAATATGTAAACGATCATAGCAAAATCTAGCAAGGTGGCCTTTTCGACCACAATGTGTACACGTGTACACATGAGCATACATGTTATGATTGTGTCCGTGATGAGCATGTGTATGTCGTGATGGGTGTACATGTAAAGATGGAACTTGTTTCTTGCGAACCAACGTTTCCAAGCGTGTATGATTCAAAGTACATTGGCTCAAAGTGGAGCCCAAACAATTTACACTTTTCTTCAAAACATTTATATCATTTTCAATACTAGAAGATAAAGTGGAGCATGAAATAGGTGTGCTAGAAGAAGAAGAAGCTATACTAGCATGGCACACATGAGAATCAATATCAATTTGCAAGGATTTATTTTTCTTTAAAACTAAATCCAATTCTTTTGTAATGAAATCAATTTCATTTTTCAAAACAAGGTTATCTTTTAAAACAAAATCTAATTTAGAAGATAAAACCTCATTGTTTTTCACAACATTATCACAATCATTTTTGCTTTTCAAACATCAATCTCTTTTAGGGCAAGGTCTAGTTGAGATCTTAGTGAGTCACGTTCACTAGTAATCTCTTCCTTCTCTTGCAAAACCGATTCAAAAGTTGAGCACAAATCCTTCATTTCTTCTTTTAAATCAAAGTTCTTCTTTTTCAGAAGTTCATGTTTTTCTAAGAATTTTTCAAGCTTTGTGGCAAGTTCTACATTTAAATTTTGAACTTCTAAGCATCCATAGCAATATGAACTAGTAGTTTAGAATCCGATTGTACCTCAAGGAGTCTTTCCCTTGGACCATGAGGCAATGCTCGTCGGACTTGTCTCTCCTAGATCTCCTTAACTTGTTGATAATCCTTGGTAGCTCGGGAGAAGTCAATATGCTCTAAACTGCAAAAGCCGAATCATAATGATCAAACACCGGTAGAAGATCTTCATTAAGAGATGCTCTAAGTGTTTTAAGTGCTAATGCATTGGCCTTCTTATGCTTGCTATGATTTGGGTAGGATTCATTAGTAGTGACTTGATAAACTAGATGTCCTAGGCTTTTTAAGTGACTACTCATATTGGCCTTCCAAACATCAAGTCTAAAAAAGTCAAACATAGGAGGGCTATCCATGAGTGCAACTATATGTGTGCAAATGAAAATGCAAATGAAGATTAGCAAACCAAGATCTCACTCCTAGGTGGTTAAACCTAAATATCAGGAGCGGAGGCTCTGATACCAATTGAAATCACCTAGAGGGGGGGTGAATAGGTAATAATGCTAATCTATTGAACTAAATATAGAATTTAAAAACTAATTGCAATTACATAAAATGCAAGCAACAAGTGATGCACACAACCAAGCCAAGCATATAAGTATGAATGAACAATGTGAAATAATGCAAGGCACAAAGTAAAGAGAGAGAGAGAGAGATAGAGTAAGAGTTAAGGGATCAAGCGCAAACAATAAGATATGTTTCGAGGTTCGAGCACCCAGCTCTACATCCCCCCCTTCACCCAGAAGGATTTAAAGTCCACTAGCTTGTCCACAAAGGACTCCCACAAAGGGAACCTCCACCAAGGATTTGGGGCAATAACAATTACAAGGAGTACCCAACTCCTCTCCTTACAAACACAACCTCCTCCTTGAGGCACAACTCCAAGCCAACAAATAATCACCTCACAACTTGAGGGATTTGCATAAAGCTTACACAAGGATTACCTCACCACTTGAGGGATACAACCCAAAGGCACAAAGCCAAGCAAAGATTGGGTTTACAACTTGGTGGTCTAACAAACAACCATAAATAATTTCTTTCTCCCACACAAAGATCCTATAGAATAAGAAAGTAGATGTAGCTCAAGTGTGGAGAAAACCAATGGAATGGAAATCTAAATCACAAAGAAAATCCTTGGGAAAAACTGAAACCAAGATATAGAAGTTGAATCAAAATTCTTTTTCCCAAAAATCCTTTTTTTTGATTTTCCAGACCCTAGCAAAAACACCAAATAGATTGTTCAATTTAAGTCCAAAAACTTCTTTTGATTGCTGTGAAAACACCAGAGAGTAAGGAAAAATTCGCACAAAAAATCTTAGAGAAAACAGGCCATTAATGGGGTATTTATAGCCCCCAGAAAATATATAGCCGTTGGCAGCAATTTCTGTCAAAACTGAACTACCGGTCGACCGGTCGGTCGACCGGCCAACGGTCGGATTTGACCGCAGGCACCAGCCGGTCGACCGCCCGTCGACCGGCCCATTGGGCTGCTAGACGTGCACAGCTCTGTGCACGTCGGTCGACCGCACGGTCGACCGGCCCTTGGTGCGGTCGACCGACCTGGCCTGTCAGCCAATTCTGGGTCAGAAACAATAGGTAAAAATATTTTTAAAACTTCTTTTATCTCTTCTAAAAACTCCATAAAAATTCTTTTAATATTTTATATTGAAATACAAACTTGTGATAAAAATTTCAAGACGATATAAAACATTTGGAATCATATTAGTGTCTTGCAAATTTTATCAAAAACTAAAACTTGTATTTTATCAAACTTTGATTTTCCAAATGAAAATCCGATTTTTCAAAAACTCAACCAAATACAAAAACATGATATTTAAACACTTTGAAGCATGATGCATATGGATAGAAATCCAATATACATGAAACAAATATATATCATAGTTTTTGATTTTAATTCCAAAAATATGTTTTGTTAGAAATACCAAAACATGAAACACATGAAATAGACTATCAAACTAAGTTTGTCTAAATAGTTGAAGCATGCATGTATATAGAACAAATCTAATATACATTAAACTATGTAAACTTGTTTTGATATAATATCTATTCATGAAACTAAGATCGGTTAAACCAAGAACCGAAAACCAAAACATGAAACGTGTGTGTTGTGAACTTGAGCATATCATACTATTCTAATCTTTACAATTTGGATCTAAACACAAACTCTAAACTATGGTACCGATGTCTTCTTATAAAGCGCCGTCTCCAAGCCGACTCGATCCAAAACTCCGTGATCCACCGAGCTAGACTCCAAAGAGTGTTATATGTGATCTTGATGCTCGGGCTCTTAAATCACCATGTGAAAGCTTCCAAATCATCTTGTTGAAGCTAATCACCAACTAATATCTTGATTAATGATCTGAAACTAAAATCACAAGATTATTAGTACACATAACTACATGAGTTAATCATCATCAAAACTAGAGTGGAAGGCCTTTGGGCCAACAATCTCCCCCTTTTTAATGATGACAAAACTCATGGAGTTATATATGCATGGATTAAAGTTAAGCTTCAAAGAAGCTCCCCCTTAACTCATGCATAGGGATAACAACAAATATATGCAATGAATACTAAACATGAAACATGCATAGATATGCATAAAACAATAAATGGCTCTAGATACCAATGAAATTTACCAATGAAATTTTCAAAAACAAATAAACATGCTCTAGATACCAATTAAACTAAATAAATAAACTTGCTCTAGATACCAATTAAACTAAATATATGCAAAACAAAACTAATGATCTCTTTTACAAGCTCTTGATACCAAACTAAACATGTTCTTTAAATAATGCTTTTGATACCAATTAAACTTAATAAAAACATAAAACATGCATACAAACATGCATATAAACTCAAATTCTTCTTCCCCTTTTTGTCAATCATCAACAAAGGGGTTAAAAACAAAATAAAACTAATAAAAATATATTCTTCTCTTCTTTTAAAAAAATCAATCAAGGGATGTTCTCCCCCTTTTATCTAAAATCAAATATGATACCAATTTAAACGTGAAAACTATACCAATTGAAAAGCAAAAAATCATGATACCAATTGATAAGTAAACAAATATCATATCAATTGTAAATAAACAATCTTGATATCAATTGAAATTAAACATTACAAATTTTGAATTTCTAAACATAAATCTTAATACCAATTGAAATTATTATTCTCTATCATAAAGTAAGGGAGTGGAATACAAAATACCAATTGAAAGATGAAATACACGCTTTTCTCCCCCTTTATGAAATACCAAATAAAACTATGCGTAGGCTCGATAAAGATACCAATTGAAAGCTAAATCAATTGAAACATGATAGTCATTAAGAATTCAAGCTTTAGCATAAACAAAACACATATATATGTATGAAAAGTTTTAATACCAATCAAAATTGATACTAATTGAAATGAAAGCATACATACATACAAATATATGAGTATACAAGAAATGTCAATTAATGATATCAATTGAAAGAATCCAATGATACCAATTGAAACACAATAAGATCAAATGTATATCTCATATAACCTACCACCCATTTCATGTTCAAGTTTAAAAAAAATTTCACTATAAAGCATACATGAGCATGATCGCCCATCCATCCGCCCGTGGAAGGTAGGGGTTTTCAAAAACAGGTTTGAAAATGTAGTATGTTTGAAAATCTCTACCATAGTGAAGAATACGAACTTGTTATAGGAAAAAACTTTTAAAATAATACGAAATCCTTCAAACAAGGAATAAAACAAAATTATTTTTTCATGAAACATGAAAATTACAAGGCACTAAACACTTGAAATCAATAAGGTACATATCATACTCATGAAAACAAAGTCATGAGAAACATCAAATAGGGTGAGTGTACAAGTGTAGTGTGAAACACATAGTCATGAAAATATTCAATTAAGCTCTTGTGAAATTCCTTAAAAACATTAACACATGGAAAACTGAATTTTCATTATCAATTGAAATTACCTAAAAACATGAAACTCATCAAAACGATTTAAACTTCAAGGCATATGTATGTCATGTACAAACTAAAGTATACATACATATCCTAAACATAATGAGTCCACAATAGTATATGCATGAAGGCACGTGGCTCAAAGGATGTATATGTATAATCAATAGTTTGGACAAGATAGACATATACATGAAGTTAAAACACATGATCATAAAAACATATCCAAAGTGAGGAATACAAGTTAGAATGCATGAATCATCAAAACTAGACTATACTAGCACATCTAATGGGTACAAATAGGCATTCAAGCACAAGCATAAAAGATTTACTTGTGGCCCATTCTATGTACAAGTATAAATCCTAGTTTTCATGAAAACTAACATCTAAACATATATTCAAATCATGAGGCATAAAATGACACATAAATCAACATGATAGACATAAAAAATGATCATGAAATAAATTCATATGCTATTAGAATCATGATATACATAATAGCCAAACAATGGTGAGAACACAACAAATGGATCTATCTAAGCATGGGTGACCTCAAAAGCTATACATGCATGACACTAATCTAATGACCATGGCATAATCATAATAATCAACAATCATCAAAACATGCTATAAACAATAATATGAAAGCATGTAAAATAAACGGGAGTTAGAGATCGATACCAAAACCGATGAAGGCACCTCTCTAGTTCTCCAAACCAATGGTGATCCTCTCCACCAAACTCCTCTTGAAAGTGATGCATCCAAATTGTTTTCTTTGAGCATGGAACGCATCCACTTCAAGGCACCAACACTCTCACGTGATGCGAGAGCCCACACCTATATCAAAAATCAAAGGGGTGGTCTTTGGTACCCATTTTCTTTTGGGTCCATAGGGGTTAGTATCTTTTCTAACCCAAACAAGATTATTTGCTAAATTTTCAATATGTAAACGATCATAGCAAAATCTAGCAAGGTGGCCTTTTCGACCACAATGTGTACACATGTACACATGAGCATACATGTTATGATTGTGTCCGTGATGAGCATGTGTATGCCGTGATGGTGTACATGTAATGGAACTGAACTTGTTTCTTGTGAACCAAGGTTTCCAAGCGTAGAGTAGCCACCACTTACCACCCACAGACTAGTGGCCCAGTTGAAGTTTCCCAATCGAGCCATCAAGACTGTTCTAGAAAAAACTGTGAACACTCTAGAAGAGATTGGTCCCTTTGATTGATTGATGCCTTATGGGCATACAGAAATACGTTCAAGACTCCAATTAGAATGTCTCCATATAGGTTAGTCTATGACAAAGCTTACCATCTTCCTGTCGAGCTAGAACATAAGGCATACTGGGCAATCAAATGCCTAAACTTTGATCTAGACAAGGCAGGTGAGTCTAGAAAACTTCAACTTGATGAGCTCGAATTGATAAGGAATAATGCATATAAGTGTTCAAAATGGTACAAGGACCATATGAAAATGATGCATGATTGAGTCATAATTCGTAAGGAATTCCAGCCAGGATAGAAAGTCTTGCTTTACAATTCACGTTTACATCTTTTTTCAGGAAAGCTGAAATCCCATTGGACCGTCCTTACATTGTTCATAAGGTGCACCCACATGGTGCATTTGAAATCCGCAATACCACAGATGATACCACTTTTCAAGTAAATGACCATCATTTAAAACCATACTATGAGTATCTGAGCCCAGAAGTGGAGAAAATCCTTCTGAAAGATCTTGTTTATCAGGATTAATCTCTATACATACTAGGAATCCATTTATGTATTATTTCCCTCTTAACTAGGCAATGATGGATGACAAATACTCGTCTTCATCCAGTACTATGTTCTTTTCACCTTCTTAATTTTGTATTATACTTCATCGTATTAATCATTCATATATTGAGGACAATGCATAAGATAAGTATGGGGGAGGGGTTCTAACATAGGTTTTCTTTTTAGGTTAAATCTTTTAGGTTAAAAAATAAATAAATAAAATTAACATAAATAACAAAATAATAAAAAATAACAAAAAAAATTTTTGAAAAGGAAAAAAAAAATCTGACATAAGTATGGAGGTTGCCTTTAAGAAACTCTTTGTCAACATGGCAGCAACTAGTCAGGTGGAACCAGAAGAGGACATTGAGCCATTCGGCACCGATCCTTGGCTCAACAACTTGATCTTCAATAGGAGAAGCGTTGTGAACAACGCTACTCTCCTACAGAAGATAAAGTAATCCAAATCAATGTGGGTGATCAAATGCACCCGAAGCTCATCTCTATAAGAGAAATTTTATCGCTGATAGAGAAGTAAGACCTTATATCCCTAATAAATAATATATAAATGTCTTCGATTGGAGCTATGAAGACATGCCCGATCTCGATCCTCAGGTGCTATGCATGTCTCAACATTAAACCGGATTCTAAGCCGGCAAACAACAGTGACAACGCTTTCGACTAGACGTTATGGAGGTAATCGAAGCTGAGGTCCAAAAACTCAAAGAATGTGGCTTTATTTGAGAGGGACAGCACCCAGACTAGGTTGCTAACATTATGCCCGTTCTTAAAAAGAACAAAAAGATTCGAGTCTGTATTGACTTTTGTGATCTTAATATAGTATGTCCTAAAGACGAATTTTTATTACCCATCACAGATGTCATAATTAACAACACGTGTGGTTTTGGAAGGATGTCTTCTATGCATGACTTTTCAGGGTATAATCAAATTAAGATGTATCCGAAAGATGAAAAGCATACGTCATTCCGAACACCGTTGGCTGTTTTGATATACGGTTATGTCGTTTGGCTTAAAAAACGCAGATGCCACCTACCAACGTGCAATGAGTACAATCTTTTGTGATCACCTATGAAAGACATTGGAGGTTATGTTGATGACATTGCAATCAAAAGTCATGACAAGAACAATCATTTCCATAATTTGAAAATGATGCTCGATCTCATGCGAGCTCACCAACTGAAGATGAACCCGACAAAGTCTCTCTTGGGAGTTTCAAGTGGCAAATTTCTTAGATTCATTGTCACATCCAAAGGAATTCATCTGGATCCCGACAATCAAAGCTATTCAAAATATGTAGCCTTCAAAGAATCCTAAAGAACTCATAGATCTTCAAGACAGGATGGCTTACATCCGTAGATTCATCGTAAATCTATCAGATCACTGTCAACCGTTTACACAACTAATGAAGAAAGGTGTATCTTTTGTCTGAGACGACGTTTGTTAAAAAGCTTTTGAGGATATCAAAGCATACCTCACTAAACCTCCGGTCCTAGTATCTCCTATTTCAGGGAAGCTATTCTTACTTTATGTAAGAGCCATGGACAATTTTTTTAGGTGCTCTACTCGCACAGAAGAATGATGAAGGTGACGAGCAAGCCATCTATTATCTTAGCAGAACTTTGATTGGAGCTAAAAGTCACTAGAACCCAGTCGAAAAGGAGTGCCTTGCTCTCATTTTCGCCATCCAGAAGACACAATATTACTTGGTCGGGTAGACCATTCATGTCATTTTGAGAGTCAATCATCTATGGATTTTTATGATAAAGTCAGGTTCTCTGAACTCTAGATTGGCTAATTTAGTTATATTGCTGTCCCAATATGACATGACTTTCGTACCCCAGAAGGTCATCAAGGGCCAAACCCTCGCAGACTTCTTAGCAGCTCATCCTATTCTGGAGACTTCAAAGATACATGAAGATATTCTGGATGAATTTATCAAAACCAATATGACTTCAAGCGATGATGTATGGCAACTAATCTTTGACGGTGCATCAAGAATCGGACCAAATGGCAAGATTGTCGCTGGAGTCAGGGATTTATTTATCTCACCAAAGAATCACGTCCTCCCCGTGCATTCTCGCTAACGGAACCTTCTTCCAACAACATAGCTAAGTATAATTCTTTGCTCATTGGCCTCCAACTCCCTAAATAAATGAAGGTATGATATCTTGAAGCTTATGGTGATTCCAAGTTGATCATCAACCAAGTCAAGGATGAATATGAGGTCCGTCATGAAGACCTAATACTTTATCACCATGCAACCATTCAATTGGTTAATACATTTAAAGGCTTCTACATCAGTCATGTATCCCGCCTCCAAAATACAAAGGTAGATACTCTAGCTACACCAGCTTTACCTGCTGATACCAGTTACTGTCTCATAGTGGCCACCCGTCATCTCTTCTATTCGAAGGACGGTTTAGAGGTTAGCAAAGTTCATACAACCTCGACAAGCTTTGAACCAAGAGATTGGCAATTCCCGATCGTTGACCATGCCTTGCATAGTATATTTCCCGATAATCCCAGGGAAGCGGTGTCTGTTCGACGAAGGTCTACTCGATTTTATTATGATGCAGTGATAAAGTCCCTATACCATCGTTTATACCACGATATACTTCTTTTTTGTCTATCCAATTCGGAAGCACCATAAGTAATCAAAGGGGCTCACGATGGCATATGTGGAGCTCATCAACCTGGACCATAGCTCAAAGATCGACTGCACTGACATGGCTATTATTGGCCGACTATGATTGCTGACGCAGTTAAATATGCGAAAAGGTGTAAGGCTTGTCAAATCCATGTGAATTTTATACACCAACCCCCAAACTCCTTCATCCCATAGTCACAGCATGGTTACTTAAAGCTTGGGAAATTGATGTAATAGGCCCAATCAGTCCTCCATCAGTTAGAGTTAATCGGTTCATCCTTGCGATAACTGATTACTTTTCAAAATGGGCAGAAGTCGTACCACTTGCTGAAGTTAAAATGACTAACGTTATCAATTTCATTAAACACAATATCATCCATCAATTTGGTGTTCCTCGAAGGATCATCCATGACAATGGTCCCCAATTTGTGAGCCAATCATTCTATCAGTTTTGTGATAAATACCGAATTCAAAATGTCGCCTCGACTGCATATAACCCAGTCACCAACAGGTTAGCAGAAGCATTCAACAAGATGATCATCAAGCTTCTCAAAAGTTCATCTCCATAAGTAAATGAGATTGGAATGAGAAGCATAGTGAATGTCTTTGGGTCTATCGAACTACGGTCTGAACACCAACCGGCAATACGCCCTTTCTCTGGTATATGGATGTTAAGCGGTTATACCCTTGGAGATTCAAATACTATCACCTGTTGCTCTGGCAACCAAGATGACTGATGAAGATAACCATCGGTTACGTCTCCAAAAGCTTGAAGCTCTAGATGAGAAGCAATTATAGGCTCAACAGTGTATTCAGCTTTATCAGGCTCGAATCTCAAAGGCCTTCAACAAAAAGGCCAACGAGAGAATTTTTCAGAAGGAAAATTTGGTCTTAATTGTCAGACGACCTATGATCATGACACACAAGTCCAACACAAGTTTTGGCCTAAATAGAAATGACCATTTGTAGTAGAGATAGTCTACTCAAATGGAACATATCGCTTGTCCAATCCGAACGGCGACATGCTTATAATGCCAATCAATAAAAAATTCTTGAAGAAATATCATCCATGATCAAGTTAATATTATACCTCTGATCATTGAGGATCCTTTCAAAGTCAAACTGGTCAAACATAAGGAGACAATACTGCACGATGTCAACATTAAAGACAACAGAAAAGATTCTATGAGGAATGTTAGTTGCTAACAGACATCCCCACGAAATTACATAAAGTAAAAAAATAATTCTAAGCCTCTAATGGTTAAGGATAGAGGAAAAAGTCAGCTCTTAAGTCCAACAAAAAGTTCTCAACAACTCATCATGCTGAGGGGAATAGCATGGCTAACCCAACTAAAATGGTAGTTGGTAAAGGCTTACCAAACTCATTGATAGCTGAGGATTTGCTAAAAATCATAAGAGACCTGATCCCACTAGATTCCTTCAGAATCCTCTGCCAATTTGCTTCCATGGAATGGTGGATCCACAAAAATAAATAAGTTACTTTAAAGTTTCCACCTATAATTTTTCCTTCATTTTAGGAATATTACTTCCTATCCTGACAGGATTGCGTTGATTCCTAAACAAGTATTAGGAACACCATCTTCTCCTACCAATTCCAATCCATGGAATGGTAAGACCACAGAGACTGTATTCATTTTGTCAAGGAGATAAATCGTAAATCAAAAATGTCATACTAAAATCTCATGCCTCTGACAGTAAAACATTTTGAATACCCTTGGCGAATCCTGCTAATATCCCCAGTTTATAAAACTTCACTTGACATTATCTGCCATAGAATGGGCGATCCACTCAAATTGTTGTTACGTTCAAACACCTCTAACAGTAAATAAATTCTTATCAAGTTAACAGTATGCCTCTGACAAGTTGCTTTTATAAACTCCCAAGCAGAGAAGTTGTCACGATCACTTCAGATAAAATCTCCTTCTAATTTCCCAGCAAGCAATTTGGTTGTTACGTTAATGATTATCTCTGATAACTTTTTAGGGAATAATCATCTCCCTTTTGAATCCCCATAGAGTTCTTTATGTCATGTTAATGATTACCTCTGACATCTTAAAGAATGCTAAACTCTCTATAGTCTCTCATGGGATCTGCTTTTCTAACTCCCCAGCGAGTTTTTAATAGATTCCCCTTGGAGTCTATTATTGCCCTTTTCAGTCCCTAGTGGACTCTTCGGTTGTCACATTAATAGTATACCTCTGACAATTTCTTCCAAATGATTCCCCAGGGAAACAACGTTGTTCCCATAGAATCCAAAATCAAATCACATTCTCTAGTGGAATAACTCTTTTTACTATCATGTCCAGCCTGTCTCCTCTGAACGGTAGAAATTCTGAGCTTGGGGGCTTCTCAATCGGTTATGTTCACATTACCTCTGAATCTATAGATAGGCAAGTCTCATTTTCCAATCCGGTAGGGATTACCCCTTTGCCGTTATGTCCAGTTCGTCACCTCTGAACGACAGGGCTCTGAGTCTGGTAACTCCTAATTGGTTATATTCATATTACCTCTGAACCAATGGGTACCTAAATCTTTTCCCTTTTATGGTATTCAAACAGTTATGTCCAGTTAACCACCTTTGAACAGACGAGTTCATAACCTTGTTCTCCTTTCTCTCGTCAGGGCCTGCAGTTCTACTGTTAAGTTAATATGACTACCTCTGAACAACGGTTTGTGAGCCTGGTATCTCTTAGTTGTCGCGTCCAAACTACCTCTGAACCAACGGGTACCCAGATCCAATTCACCTTTGCATTCCCTAGTGAGTTAGCTACTAAGTTAATACGACTATCTCTGACAGTGGATTCAAAATTTAGTGTGTCTTAGTCCATCATGTCCAGTTCATCACCTCTCAATAGACGAGTCCCTAAAACTAGGTTCACCTTCTCGTCACCTCTAAATGACAAAATCCTGAGCTTTATGGCTTCTCAAACGGTCATGTCCAGTCCATCACCTCTGAATCAACAGATAGCCAAGTCTCCCCTTTTTATTTACTGTTATGACTAGTTAGTCACCTCTGAAAAGTAAACACTCCGCGTTTGGTAATATCTAATTGGTTATGTCCAATTTGTCACCTCTGAAGCGATGATTACCCAATTTCACCCTTCTTTGTCATTATGTCCAATTTATCACCTTTGAATGATAAAATCTCATGTCCGATGATTCTTAATCAGTTATGTTCATCTTGTCACCTCTGAACTGACGGATCTCAAGACTTAATCTTTTTGGTCCAGTAAGGACTTTTTTTTCGTTGTTATGTCCAGTTTATCACCTCTGAATAGCGAACTTTTTTTTAATAATTCCTAATAGATTCCTAAATCTACATTCTTTTATTCCCCTATGGATTCTTGTATTTGACTGACTTTATCATGTTCTTAACCTCTGAATAATTTTAGTCACATTTGTAATTCCTTTAAAATTCAACTTGGTGAATTTCAACTTTTTTAATTTTAACCCTTTCTAGTTCTTTCAAAGAACGTTATACTAAATTTTCTTCTAGGAGGGACTATGCAAGCAATCAAAGAAGAAGACATGGATAAGAGCAAATGAGTCAAAAGTAAATATTTTATTGACTCAAAAGAAGAGATATATAAAAGTTATATTAAACTGGTCTCTCATATATGATATGAGTTTATTCTCAAGAGTAGACAGTTTTTGTTTCTTATTCTCTTCAGCCTTAGTAAGAGCCTGCGACTTCAGATCTTTTGGTTAACGACCGCTAGCTGAGCCAAGCAAGCCTGAGTCTCCGCTATCACTGCCTTCTTCTCTGCCTCCAGCTTGAGATTTGATCGCTCATAGCTGTTCTAGCTGAGCAATCTCCTTCGCATGCACCAGCTTAGCTTTAGATATAAAAAAATTAGCCCTCTTTATTATCGATTTTTCCTTCTCAAGCTGTTCATTGGCATCGGCAAGTGCATTGTTGGGAGCATCAATCGCGTCGGTAATCTTGATCCTCTCAGCCACCATGCCTGGATGGCATGAAGATGCCAGGGATTTCGGTTTGGAGAGATGAACAGGGTGAAGGCTCTATCATTATCAAACTCAGAAGAGAAGGAAGAGATGTTGTTGCAGCCTCACTAAAAAAAAAGAAAGTAATTTCTCTAGAAAAAGACTACAAGTGTCCTATTTATAGGCCTGATGGCCTAACCTCACTGTTGCCACTTCAAATCTTGAAGCGCAGGTGAGGCTAAAGTACTTGAGTGCTTAGCCTTGGGAAAGAAAGTAACCTCCCTCATAGCGCATATGAAGCTAGCGCTGAGCAGCACTGATAAGTCAACATCACTTTGCAAGTGAAGTGAGTTATCAAAAATAACCCCAAAGGCAAGGTTGTTTCAAAGGCAAGGCTATTTTAGCCTAGAGGCGAGGCTATTTTAGTCATGAAGCGAAGTAACAACTCAAATAGCTCCGCCTACCAAAGTTCAGCCATGAAGGCGAAGCTGAGTTCAACCATTAGGCGAAGCTAAAACCATATATCTATGGTCTTTTCTTTAACAATTAAAGCAATTCAAAGTATTTTGATATCTGAACCATCCCATTGCAGATTTATGAAAATTTTGAAGGATTTTTTTGACACTCCAAAAAGACAAATTCCTCAGGTAGCACTTCAACTGGTCCGAATGACATCCAAATTTGTTGACATTTATAAAAGACAAGAGGTAGACAAGCTAAAAATCAGGTTCTACCCATTCTCAGAGATCAAGCGATGATTTGAAACTTACTGATCCAGTGAAGCAGACAGTAAGCCAAGCATCACCTGTAAAAAGGGCTAAGTGTGGCCCAAGAGGATAGTTTCGCTTGAAACTCTTCATAACTCTGTAAAAAGTTAACATACAGCCTTCACTTGAAGCTAATACTAGCTTTGCCTGAAGGCTTTCCTGTAGCTTCGCTTGAAGCTATTCATAACACTGTAAAGAGCTAATTTATAGCTTCGGCTAAAGCTTTTCCTGTGAGCGTCACTTGAATCCCTTCATAGCTCTGTAAAGGCTAATTTTCAGCTTCGTTTGAAGTTAATTATAGTTTCGCCTGAAGCTAATACTAGCTTCAATTGAAGCTTTCTCGTGAGTTCGCCTGAGGAGCTGTGCCAGCCTCGCACGAAGCTAATTCCAGCTTTGCTTGAAGCTTTCTGCACCCCCTATGGGAAGGTTTGCCAGGTTAACATTTAACCTAGTCTTTAGTGGACTAAATCCATATAGTAGGGTTAATGCCACTTTAAGTGGGTGGTTACATCCACCCACTTTGTCCCACATTAAGCGAAGACAACCAGGTCAAATGACCAATTTTAGGCTCGCGCGAGCCTGTCTAGCCTCGTACAAGGTTTGTACTTAACTTCGCACAAGACTTTACAGCCTCATGAGAATCTCAAAATAGCCTTTAGCGCGAGGCTAACTGACTGTTACCAGTCTTGCTGAATTCTAGGAGCAATTACACACCTCAAAGCCTATAAATAGCTCATCTTAGGATAAGCTCAGGTTTAGCTGGCGGGCAAAGAAAATCAAGGCATCAAGAAGTAGAGGCTAAAGTAGAGAAAAAGAGCCAACTCTCTTTCTTCCAAGAAATTCAGAGAACCATTTCTCTAATTTCAGGGTGTTAATACCCTAAGACCTTCCTCTCTCAAAGAATATCCAAAACCAGAAGAGAAAGAATTCACTAAGACACCATCGATCACATTGTCAATGGAACAAAGCGGTCGGGCGCTGACCAGACTTCTACTGGCACACTTTCCCAGAATCTCAGAAGAGACACTTGTAATTTTTCTTTGTTAATTACTTTAATTTTCTCTTCAAAATTTTGTAATTTTTTTCCTGATATTGATTTTTAATGGAAAAAAAATAGCATGTTATCTGTTCTTGAGGCAAAGATCAAATCTTATGAGAGACAACCTTGATTTGTAACACCTTGTATCTTCTTTTATTGTATTTTTTTCATCAATCAATAAAATCTATTTTTGTTTAATGATTTATCCAGTGTCTACTCTTCCTTTTATCGTCCTTTGTCTGCCTTATAAGTTTTCCATATAAGAAAAACTAAACATGTAAGTTCTTTAGGAAAGAATTGGTGTGGTAAACTTTCACCAAGTAAGTTGATCGGTCGCTAATATTGCACATTCATTATCATATTCTCATACTTATTATAAAATAAACTCTGTTTTTTCCTAATTATTGTTTAATTTATTTGCAAGCACATTCCCAAAGGAGAGTGAAGAGAAATGAGCCCAAAAGCCCATCAAATTCTGATTTAAATCAGAATTAATTCGAACTCAGTAAATCAGGGCAGATCAGGTTGGTTCAGATCGGTTGAAAACAAGTTAGAACAAATCTCTACAAATTAATCGGTTGAAGCCAAGGATCAAAGGCCGTTTCGTCACAATTCCGGAGATAAAACTGAGAATCCAGCTGAAGATAAAGTCATATCCCGAAACCTGGACGCTCCACCCTCAGCTGTGGCCACCTGGCCACAGCAAATCCATGAAAACGTGGCATTTACCGCGATCCGCGGCTTTGTTAGGGAGTTAGGGGGAGCGTTTCTCCCCCTATCTTCATACGCTCTCCTACGTGGGTTTTTGCCTATAAATACTGGGATTTTCAGAGGTACAGGGGACGACCATGCAGAGATAGAATTTAGTCCACGTTTTCATTCTTTTTACTGTAGGTTTTTATTTTCTTTTCATGTAATTTTTCTTTCTTTGTAAGTATAGTTTAGACTGAGATTCATGTAAGTAAGAGAGAGGCTTATGTTCAGAGTGACACCGATGTACCTCCTCCTTTCTTCCATCGTTTCTGCAAGCAATAAAAGGTAATTTTTTTTTTATGTTTGTCTTTACTTTTGTTTTCTTCTTCTTCTTTGTACTTTTCCTCTTTTGGTTATGATGAGCATTCAAGTAAATCTAGAAGCATCAGTATAGTCATGTTTTGTGAGTGCCAATGATATTACATGATGATGATCTCCTCCTCAAGATTCCGTATCATTTCATTCTTTTTCGTCTTTATGATGTAATGCGGATGGGGACTGAGCTCAATCTTATGTTTTATGCGTTGAACGCCTCTAAAGCAAGGTAGAACATGCAAGGGTTCCAAGTAAGTCATCAACCAGAGGAGGTAAGTATTTCTTTAATCTTTTCTTTCTTTTCTTTTATTTCTTTAGTTTAGATCACCAACACCAACAACACCCAACTCTTTCATCACTCATTTCGATTTCTTTGTACATATCATTTCTAGTTTCTCCATCTTCTTAATCTACCATCTTCTTCCTAATTTAACTTTAACTCAAATTTCTTTTTTTTCTCTTTAAAGAACTAAAGAAGAACTTTAACCATACTTTGTAGCCTAAAAGAGAACTTGCTTAAAAGCTTCCATCGCTAGTCCCTCCTTGTGGATCACGACCCGCATAGCCACTTGCTATTGCGGTAGAATTGAGTAACTTGCACATCTCTATTTTAAAAGTTCTAAAATTCTGTATTCTTGTGTGCAGGTTATAGCTCAATCAAATTTTTGGCGCCGTTGCCGGGGAGGAACGGTAAGTAATTCTCATTAAAATTTACATTTTTAGTTAACCTTCTTCTTGGTTTTTGGTGTACAGATTTAACAAAAGGAACTTTTGTTGTAGTGGACATATAAGTGGCCTTGGACTCTGCTCAAGAAAGTAGAGCCAAGAAGCCCTCAGATTTGCTACATTCCTGTGGCAATCTGAGTGAACTACTAACATGTATTTTCTGCAGGTTAGCTGAATTGCAAGTTTAATATCTGTAGCTATTAATTTTCTTGTTTGTCTTACTGTACTTCCTTTCTAACCTCAACAGTAAAATGATGTTTGTTAAATGCTAAAAACGATTTAGACTTTACATTTAGGCACGTGTCCAATTCGTTTACATTTTATATTACTGTTGAAGAGTGCTGGAGTAAAAGGTACGTTTGCATGGCATATAGTTTAGGAAATATTCTTGAGTGATTATTTGCTTGTTGAATGTTACTTTTCTTTATCCTGCATACTTTGCACAATCAATCTTAAGGGCTTGTTCTATAAACAAGATAAGGTGGAGAAGTCATTACCCTCCCTTAGCCCACAAACAATCTCCTCACTCACTAACCCAAGTCTAACTAAAAATGAGTAGATGATGGCCCTAGGAACATCTCGGACTCAATTAGGAGATTATCTAAGGGGAAGGTGTTAGAATTTGACTCTTACCAAATCAGTGTCTAAGGAAAGGGATTGAGGGGCGAAACCCCGAAGGCTGGTGGTTTAGCTTAATTAGGCCCGTCGCTTTTGCGCGGATACCTCCTACCAATCTTGCCCTGACCTGGCTGATTAGCTTGTGGTCAAAGTCTGCATTATACCTCCCGTGGACAGTCTAACCAGTTAGGAGTCGTCTAGGTCAAAGGTCTACCCTAACTTAGTTTAGAATTTTTTTTCTTTGTTTGCTTATTTGTTTGTGTTTTATTATGTGATATGGCTTATAACAATAATTTTTTTAATTTTAATGGTAATCCATATTACACCTCTTTTTCGAATATTACCAATCGGCATATCATAACTTTAACCAACCTAGTGTGCCGGATTGGTCTTATCCGAATCAATATAACCCATGCCCCCAATCTTATAACCATAGTTTCCAGAATAATTTCAACTCTTCACAGAGTCAATGGGAATTCACCTCCCCCGAGTCCAATTTTTAGCCAACTTGTCCTCCTTATCCACCTTGTCCATAATATTTCAATGATTCATACTCAATTCCACCAGTCCAAAATAGAAAACCATCAATTCTGAAAATGAGTATGTGTGAGTCCAAACAACAATCACAAAATCTGATGGACTCACAATTTAACTACCAATTTCAAAATAACACTTCATCTTTTCAAGACCAATCACAACAAAATGATGAACCAATCAACTATGAAAAGATGCTTGAAGCCATGACTCGGCTCAAAGAGCTCATAATCATGAATAGATATGATGGTTCAAACTCTACGTTCTCACTGTTTGGCCAGTTCTGATGTCCCTAACCATTCTGTTAGAGCCAAAGAGTTATGTTGTTTTAAAAAAATAAGGTTCCATTTCAGCACAATTATTTGAAGTTGCCCAAACTCTAAATTTTAAAAATGACATTGAGAGCTTGGCAAGTTATCCCTTTCCTGAATTGAACTTGAGAATATTATCATGAACCTCAACTTAGTTATTCAATTCTACTTCCTGATTCAATTATGACTCCGGTGCCTTCACCTGATTTTAATCTTTTTCCCGAGTCAACATTGGATCCTGTGTCAATTCATAATGAAATTGAATTGCCCATCTTTGATGATCATCATATTGAACTTGACCAATTTCATACTTTTGAAAGTCCCCTTGACAAATTGGTAAGTTTCTCATTTTTATGAAATTGAACTCAATGAGAAATGTGACCTAGATTCTCATTTTTGTGATCCAGTTCAAATTCCTGAATCAATATTGACTCCTATTTTGTTACCCGACTTGAGTAATATTTAAGAATCAGTTTTGATTCCACACCTGTCATTTTTGAACTTGAATCACCAATATTAAGTCACATTCCATTGTGAGAAAATGAATGTGGACTTGAGTTTCAACTTCTTGATTTGGACCCACTTCCTGAACCAATCTCGACTCCTGAACCTTTACTTGACTTAAGTCACTTTTCGGAGTCGGTATTAGTTCCAGTACTTCCTAAGTCCAAGTCAATCATTCTATCTTTTCACACTCCATTTTGGGACAAGGCGGTTGACAAAATTGACTCCGAAATTAATTATAGAATTTGAAAATTAAATGGGGTTAAATTTTTAATAAAAATCCTTCATGTATACATCATTTTAGTGGGTTATATTAGAGAGATTTTTGGTGGGTTCTCCGAACTCCATGCAAAGTCAATTGGGCCGCATTTCTTGGACCAATCAGACCACCACCGAAACCACCACCTTAAGGTAGTATTTTCCTTCCCTGTCTTCTTTTTCATGCATCTATGCATTAATTCATACATTGAGGACAATACATGAGATAAGTGTGGGGGAGGGTCTAACATAACTTAGGTTTTCCTTTTTATTATTATAAAAAATTTAACATTTTCTTTACTTTTAAAAACTTTTTGAAAATAGAAAACAATATTTTGACATATTATTTGTAAGAAATTAAGTCAATTTTAAGGAATAGGAGAATCATAATTAGGATTTCTTATACTTGGTCAAATAAGATTATTTGTTTGATTTCTAAGGATAGGAAGAAAGTTTGTGAAAGTAATTTAGTCTTGATCTTTACCTTGAAGAAATATGCACACCTTATACACTTACACACTTAGGGTTCAAAACAAAGATTCTTATGCCAAAAAAAAAAAGAAAAAATATATATAAAAGATAAACAAATCTAATTATTGATTAGCTAGGTGCTTTAGCCTAAGTAAGCCTTGGATTTATGCGAAAGATGATTAGATAAGTTTGAGAAATATACATATATATATAAATCCTCTGATTAAGCAGGGTATTTGTGCCTAATAAAGCATAAGTATTCACGCCTAAAAGTGGTTCATATAATAAATCCTTAGTTTTGTGGCCTTGTTTGCTCGAGTCTTTAAGTCCTTGGGGTGTTTTCTTACCTGGTGCCCTAAGACCGTTTAGTTTGGGAGTCATCGATTAAAGCTCGTTACATGGGCAGATTAAAAAACCTAATAGAACTAAGGAATAATACCACCAAATTATATATATATAAGGCATAAGAGTTAGAGTTAAAGAATCCTTAGTCAAAATGTTCACGGTCACAAGGTGCATATGACTTAGGGTAAAGTAATAGACTAGATGAGAAGTACAATTTGACTCCTTACTTTGATTGATAACAAATTTTTTGAATAGAGACTAAGTTTAGTAATGAAAAATTCGATTTTCCTATAACTTATAGATTACTTAAAACTTACAATAATATTTCAAATATTTTCTTTCAAAATGTGTCTTCAAAATATTAACATTTTTCTCTTTCTTTACGGATTTTGTGGAGTAGTCCACTAAAAACCCTCACGAGACAAAACTCGTCCTCTAAGGGTAACCTAGAGGTTTAATGGCTTGAGGTATAATGGCTTGTTACACATGCTTAGTGCAATCGCGTGACCTGCGAAAATGGTATAATAATTTTTTGTTTAGTTGTTTTGCTCGAGAACGAACAAAAGATAAGTATGGGGTTGTGATCGGTCGCTAATATTGCACATTCATTATCATATTCTCATACTTATTATAAAATAAACTCTACTTTTTTCTAATTATTATTTAATTTATTTGCAGGCCCATTCCTAAAGAAGAGTGAAGAGAAATGAGCCCAAAAGCCCATCAAATTCTGATTTAAATCAGAATTAATTCGAACTCAGTAAATCAGGGCAGATCAGGTAGGTTCAGATCAGTTGAAAACCAGTTAGAACAAATCTCTACAAATCAATCGGTTGAAGCCAAGGATCAAAGGCCGTTTTGTCACAATTCCAGAGATAAAACTGAGAATCCAGCTGAAGATAAAGTCATATCCCGAAACCTGGACGCTCCACCCCTCGGCTGTGGCCACCTGGCCATAGCAAAGCTACAGAAACGCGACATTTACCGTGGATCTGCGGCTTTGTTAGGGAGTTAGGGGAGCGTTTGCTCCCCCTATCTTCATACGCTCTCCTACATGGGTTTTTGCCTATAAATACTGGGATTTTCAGAGGTACAGGGGACGACCATACAGAGATAGAATTTAGTCCACGTTTTCATTCTTTTTAGTGTAGGTTTTTATTTTCTTTTCATGTAATTTTTCTTTCTTTGTAAGTATAGTTTAGACTGAGATTCATGTAAGTAAAGAGAGGCTTATGTTGAGAGTGACACTGATGTACCTCCTCCTTTCTTCCATCGTTTCTGCAAGCAATAAAAGGTAATTTTTTTTTTATGTTTGTCTTTACTTTTGTTTCCTTCTTCTTCTTTCTACTTTTCCTCTTTTGGTTATGATGAGCATTCAAGTGAATCTAGAAGCTTCAGTATAATCATGTTTTTGTGAGTGCCAATGATATTACATGATGATGATCTCCTCCTCAAGATTCCTTATCATTTCATTCTTGTTCATCTTGATGATGTAATGCGAATGGGGACTGAGCTCGATCTTATGTTTTATGCGTTGAACGCCTCTGAAGCAAGATAGAACATGCAAGGGTTCCAGGTAAGTCATCAACCAGAGGAGGTAAGTATTTCTTTAATCTTTCTTTCTTTTCTTTTATTTCTTTAGTTTAGATCACCACACCACCAACACCCAACTCTTTCATCACTCATTTCGATTTCTTTGTACATATCATTTCTAGTTTCTCCATCTCTTAATCTACCATCTAGTTTTCTCCATCTTCTTAATCTACCATCTTCTTCCAAATTTAACTTTAACTCAAATTTTCTTTTTTTTTCTTTTAAAGAACTATAGAAGAACTTTAACCATACTTTGTAGCCTAAAAGAGAACTTGCTTAAAAAGCTTCCATCGCTAGTCTCTCCTTGTAGATCATGACCCGCATAGCCACTTGCTATTGCGGTAGAATTGAGTAACTTGCACATCTCTATTTAAAAGTTCTGAAATTATGTATTCTTATGTGCAGGTTATAGCTCAATCAAATTTTTGGCGCTTTCTTTGTTAATTACTTTAATTTTCTCTTCAAATTTTGTAATTTTTCCTGATATTGATTTTCAATGGAAAATACATGTTATCTGCTCTTGAGGCAAAGATCAAATCTTATGAGAGACAACCTTGATTTGTAACACCTTGTATCTTCTTTTATTGTATTTTTTCATCAATCAATAAGATCTGTTTTTATTTAATTATTTATCCATGTCTACTCTTCCTTTTTTTGTACTTTGTCTGCCTTATAAGTTTTCCATATAAGAAAAACTAAACATGCAAGTTCTTTAGGAAAGAACTGGTGGGGTAAACTTTCGCCAAGTAAGTTTTGAAGGAATTAAAACCAAGACTAACATTATTCAGAGGTTATAAACACGACAAATTTAATCTAGGAAAGAAAGTCCACTAGGGATAAAAGAGGGTAGGTCTAGAAATTTACCTACTTAGAGGGGATTGACTGGATATGACAAGTTAGGAATCACTAGATAAGGAGTTGTTGTTCAGAGGTGATTGACTAGACATGACAGCAATAAGATAGTCCCTATTAGACTAGGTGAGATCCTTCATCCATCAATTCAGAGGTGACGAACTGGACATAACTGATTAAGGATTATCAGGCTCAGAAATTTATCGTTCAAAGATGACAAATTGGACATAATGACAAAAAAAGTCTGCACTGGATGGGAGGAATGAAATTTTACTATCTGTCAGTTCAGAGGTGATAGACTGGACATAATTGATTGAGAAACCACCAAACTCAGAGCCATTACTGTTCAGTGGTAATTGACTAACTTGACAGCAAAAGAAGTCCATAAAGGACTGAAGGATGAAATCTGACATCGATCAGTTCAGAGTTGATAAATTGGACATAACTGATTGGAATTATTGATATAACTGATTAGGAATTACTAAATTCAGAGTCCTACCGTTCAGAGGTGATAAAATTGACATGACGGTAAATAGTCCCTACTGGATTGAAGAATGAGACTGGCTATCTGTCTGTTCATAGGTGCTAAACTGGACATGATCGATTGAGAAGCCACCAATCTCAGAATTTTGTCATTCAGAGGTGATGAACTGACATAAAGATAAAAGAAAGGTGAACCTGATTTTAGGGACCCGTCTATTCAAAGGTGAAAAACTAGACATGATAGACTAAGACACACTAAATTTTAAATCCTCTACTAGAGATAATAATGTTAACATGACAGCTAGTCTATTAGGGACTGCAAGGGTGAATTGAATCTGGACACCCGTCAGTTCAGAGGTGATAGACTGGATATGACCGACTAAGAGATACTAGACTCACATTCACTGTTCAGAGGTGAATGACTAACATGACAGCAAGTACTCTCGGCCCTG